>CAIGQQ010038783.1:2647377-2707541 GCA_903798035.1 Danio albolineatus | reverse complement strand
ATATATATATATATATATATATATATATATATATATATATATATATACACACACACACAGACACGCACATACACAAACCTATTAAGTAAATGATTATTATTTAGATTTATGACAGTGTACTTTGAAAAGTATTTTAAAAACCTATTGTTTTTGTTTAATTAATTAAGTGTTTTATTTTTTTTCCTTCTTGTTAATAAATTATTATTATTATTTATTTTACATTTACTGACAGTTTCTTAAAAGAAAGTTTTTAAATGCATTTTTATTAACTTTACAGACATATTATAGAATAAGCCTTTAAGCAAATATTCAATGCATTTTTCTCCTCCAGTGATCTGATTTTGTGACCAATCTCCTTCAAACAGACATCTCAGTGTATAAACACAAACGGATAATACTCAAATTCCTTTCTGCATTGCTGTCATTGTTTCTTCGGTACACATGAGTCTCAGGAGTGTTTGCTTGGATCTCAGTGTGGATAAGAGTAGGTGAAGCCCCAGACAGCGCAGCTGTAACGTGACCGGGGTGTGTCATACTCACACACACACACGTACATACATAGAGGTATCTTTGTGTGATCTCTGTCTGTCTCTAGTGGGCAGAGAGTAATGTGAGATGCGTGTGTGTGTTTGTGTGTGTGTAATATTGGCAGTCGCGCTGAGCCCATCTGCTGTAGCAATGTGTCACTGTAATTACGGCTGGATGTCTTGTGTCAGAAAGGACTGCTCTTTTGCAGACGGTACAACACACGATGGACAGACAGAGGGATGCACACAGCAGGAGAACAATCTTAATTTGAATGTTGTTATGAATTAGAGGGTAATGATGGTCATAGTGAACACTCCTCGTGCTTTGGAGAAATAGTCCACTATATAAATAACATAATACTATATATAAAAATTAATTTAATCACCTTTTTATGTAAATAGAGGCATTTGGAAGAATGTCTTAGCTGCTCTTTTCCATTCATTGAATGGAGATGGTTGTTGTAAGCTTTAAGGAAAGAATTTATGAATTTAGTATGCGTATCGTAACAAAGGTTCCCACTTTTAGCCAGCTGTCAAATTCCATGACATTTGCCTGACTTTCACTGACTAAAAAATGAATTGACATGACATCTAATCAACAAATAAAATGAAATCAAAATAATAATAAAATTATTTTAGCTTGAATACCATTTTGGATGACATTAATAACCACTAAGAGAAAGCTATGGATAATTTACCTGAGCATTTCAAAAAATCAGAGGTACAGTACTGTCGATCTCCCTAATCCCAGTAGTAGTTTTACAGACTTTTCTCTCGTCTACTTTTGAAGACCTAGCCTTTTAAGTAGGCATGGGGCGATAACCGTTTTCAAGGTATACCGCAGTTTGGAAAAGTCAAGGTTTTAAAACCGCCAACATTTTCTGTTATACCGTTCCTAAGGTATGTGTAAGATTTTTCTTTTTTTTTTTTAGGACAACAGTTTCTCCAGCAGAAAAGATATCCAAAGGTCCTGTTGTAAATTGTAAAGAAATCAGTGTTTTTGAAACTAATGAAGACAGCAGAAGTCAATGATTTGTTTGAATTATTTATAATAACATGTTTACTGCTCCAAAGTGTCTAAAATGTTTTTCAAAATAAAATAAATTGGCTGCGTCCGAAATCGCCTACTACTCAGCAGGTACTGCATTTGAATTTGCTATTCGACTGATAGAAAAGTATGTTCTATACAGTATGAATGCGAGTAGTATGAATGAGCTCAGACGTACTACGGAATACAGATCCCATTTTGTCATCATCACGTGACATACCTGCTTCATTCCTTTCATCAGTTTTTTTTGCAGTGCATGATGGGATAGCACAGCGTCAATTGGATGCGCACTTTAGAATCTCGCCGGAAGAATCCGGGTATATCTCGCATACCGTTTTTCGAATTCTATGAATTCGGACATACTACTTCGCTCGCATACTGATTTTAGTGTACTATATAGCATGGAAGTATGTGATTTGGGAAGCAGCCAGTGTGTTCAAAGAGGAAAAAAAAAGATCTGTTTTAGAGCAGTAAACACAATACCGTGAAACCGTGAAATTTTTATCCAAGGTTATCACCGTTAGAATCTTATACCAGCCCATGCCTACTTTTAAGTGGCCATTTTGAAAGCAAAGCTTTTAAAAAATATATTATCCTTACATGTTAGCATTTGACTAAGGAGACTGCCAGTTGATGAGTGTGAAAGGAATAACATGCAACTGAAAAATAGCATAACCATAACAATATGACATGATAAAGCATAATTTAAAAATATGGTATAGAAAAACGGACATGGACAAAAAAAAATATTAAAAACTTTCAATGCTTTCAATGTCTGAAATAAACCTTTTAAAATTCCACGAGCTGAGGCAATCCTGTATATCAGTGGCAAAATAACTTAATAGATGTTTATGATGAATTTGTATCAAAAGAAACATGCTTGCTGTTACTTTTCATCAATTAAATGCATTCTTGTTAATCCAAAAACCATTTGTTTGAACCATAATGATAATTATCTAATAATGTTATTATTAAAGGGATAGTTCAGCCAAAAATAAAAATTCTGTCATAATTTACTTACCATTCATTTGTTGGAGTCTCATTCTTCTGTTAAACACAAAATAAGATATTTTCAAGAATGTTCGAAACCTGTAACTGTTGACTTCTATAGCAATTGTTTTTCAAGTTTAATAATTATCAGTTGTTAGCTTTCTTTGTGTTCAACAACATAAACAAACACATAAAGGTTTGGAACCACTTGAGAGAGATGAAAAAGTTAGTAAATTGTCATTGTTGGGTGAACTTTGAACTTTATTCGTTCTTATTCGGCTAAGTCCCTTTATTAATCTGGGGTCACCACAGCAGAATGAAGCGCTAACTTATCCAGCATGTTTTACACAGCGGATGCCCTTCCAGCCACAACCCAACACTGGCAAACACCCATACACATTCATTCACAAACACACACTACGAGCAATTTAGCTTACCCAATTAACCTATACTGCATGTCTTTGGGCTTGTTGGGTGAAACCGGAGCACTCAGAGGAAACCCACGCAACCACAGGGAGAACATGCAAACTCCACACAGAAATGCCAACTGACCCAGCCGAGGCTCGAACGAGCGATCTTCTTGTTGTGAGGCGATCGTGCTACTCACTGCGCCATTGTCACACCCTACTATTTAATGAAATGATATTAAACTATACTGTCTTCAAAGAATTTCTTTTGAAGAATTGAATTTCTTTATGAGCCTTTTGTTTTGCCTTTATAATGTTTATATGTTTACATGTTCTTTGACACTCACCGTGCTGGTACAGCCACTGACTTGCAATGTATGATTCATTAAAGACTTCAACTTAAACTCCTCATTAATGATGTACTGAATAAAAAGGTCACCTTTTATTCTCTGAACTTGAGTAAATTAACAGAAAATGTTCATTTTTATCTCTAATGATCTTTTAACGTGAGCTTGTGTTCACATGGACTGTGAATCTCCATTTACAAGATCATAAACTGGTCTGTCATATGGGATTTGAGAAGGTATTTTCATTTTCTAGTCACCATTAATCATATTTCACTTTACTAAAGCTCTGTTAACAATAACCATGTGTGTCACAGAAATGGAGGAAGCCATTTTGGAGAAAATAGATTTTAAGTATTAAAGTATTAAGGAAATGAAACTCTTGAGCTTTCATTGAAGAATTCATTTCAGCAGTTGTAATTTATACATTAAGCTTTTGTTTTGTGAGGTGATAGCAGATTTTCTTCAAAATGACAAAAGTTCAAAAGTATTGACCAAACCCTTATGCTAACGTTAGCATTTTACCAACTTTCCCATGTTTGATTAGCATTATGAAAACCGTGTTCTTGAAATTATTTATTAAAGAACATTAATTTATTTACCTCATAATGCTCTTATACGCAACAAAACAGAATATATTGCGAAGAATGTTATTGTTTTGCCAATAACAGTTATTGATTTAATTTACTGCAAATTAAGCGAACAGCGTCCAAAACAATACCGATTTTAAATGATTTTGTGAGCATACGACATGGTCAATTATTTTAGTGTGTTTTAACAAATAATTCCAGTTATTTAACCAATGGTTGGTATTTGTCTGGTATTTCATATTGTACATAATGCTGTGTATTAGTCGTTTTGACATTTAAGTAACGTTAGAAACTTCATATGTGTTAAGGTATAAATTTTCATTTTTGTTAATCCTGTGAGGAAAACAAACATTTGGTGTCAGGCATTTGTAGATGTCAGCATTTACCTCCATCTGAAGACAGCTCCAGTTGATATAAAAACTATTGTATAACCAAACGTATTTTAAAACCGTTGTATTGTTTCATTCGTGTTCCTGAAATGGTCTTCATATGTGCTCTGCTGCCCTCTGGCGGTCTACTAAACCTTTCCTTCAGTGGATTCTCAAAATGTTTTCCAAAAGTATAAAATTATATTTAAGCATATCCCACATGAAAAAATACTAGTCGTTTATGTTTTTGAACCATACTATAGTAAAGTAAATTATAGGCCTATGATGCAACTGTTAATGAGTGCTAAAGCATGTGGACTGGTTAAACAGACTGTTCTTTAGTTTTATAATGCACTATAATATACCCTTTGTAGAAAATTTGGTTTAGTTTTTGAATAATTTTTTTTATGTTACTATAGTTGTTGCATTGCCACAGCAATATGGATTTATATCAACAGATTCATTTAATTAATTGACAATAGTATGGTTCAAAAACACTGCATTTACCAACAACTACTGTATCTTTTTAATGCACACAATGCTAATGCTAACCCTGCTAAAAATGGTTTCCACTATAAATACCATTAAGCACATTAATAAACACCAAATTTTAACCATTTAAGGCAAGTGCATTTTAATAATTTCTACCCCTGGTTTCACAAATAAGGTTTTAAGGCTAGTCGAGATTAAATTGCATGTTTGAGCTGTCTCAACTCAAAATAACTTGCAGTGAGATGTCTTTAAATACGTCAGTGTCATTTTTTTGTCTGCATGTGCACACCAGTAATGTATTTTTCTATGGCCATTTTATAAATGTGGCTTAAATAGATTAAATATTGAAGGCCTAGTCCTGGGTTAATCTAAGCGTTTTTTGTGAAACTGGGCCCTAGTGTGACATAGGCTTACTCCATTATTTATTAGTTTCAGCATAACACCAAAAAAGGTATATGTACCAGTAGAAACCCGAAGGACCGCATATCTTCCTGTAAAACCAGTATAATTTCTATTATAACATAGAACATTTACAATTATCATGGTTTCTTTCTTTCAAGGTGGGAACAGTAGCCTAAATGCTACATAGTGTATCAGCTACGTAATCCAAATTTACAGATTCTTTCACCTCACATTGTAAAGTGTGTTTATTTTATACTCTTTGTTTTCTCGAAAATGTTGCTTTTATTACTTCAGTTATTTGACAGTATTTGATGCTTATTTGCTCGTCTGAAGATTAGCATCCGAAATTAGCATTTATCAGACCATCCTATTTGTTTGTTTGTTTACTTATTTATTTGCATTCTCTGGCTTATAACAGCCTCTAACACAACATTAGCCTACTTCCTGATCACAAAGGCTATTTTCCTATAAGGAAGTAAACAACAGGTTACATCAGGAGATAATAATGTGCTTCGTTCTTGGGCTGTGTTCTGAATGACAGGGTCACCAACTAATGACATTGGTAAGCCATTTTGCTAAATGCCTTAGCTTAAAGGGACAGTTCACTCAAAAATGAAAATGACATACACACACCCTGGTGTAATGGCACTTTTTTATTCTCTCACTCCTGCAATACTAGCGAAAACACCAGCATTAAGCTTTCTTTTAACTGAAGGATTAAAGAATATGCTTTTATATGGAGTGTTGTAATGTTTTCAACCCTAAATTGAATGTATTTATAATTATTTATTTAACTTTATAAGGAGTGTCACGGTGGTGCAGTGGGTGGCACGATCGCCTCAAAGCAAGAAGGATGCTGGTTTGAGCCTTGGCTGGGTCAGTTGGTACTTCTGTGTGGAGTTTGCATGTTCTCCCCATGTTCGCGTGGGTTTCGTCCGGGTGCTCCAGGTTTCCCCCACAAGCGGTATAGGAAGCTAAATTGTTTGTAGTGTATGTGTTTGAATGAGTGTGTATGGACGGAAGGGCGGTTCATTCCGCTGTGGCGACCCCAGTTTAATAAAGGGACTAAGCCAAAAAGAAAAATGAATGAAAATAAATAAATTGTTCATAGTGTATGTGTGTAAGGATGTTTCCCAATGATGGGTTGCAGCTGGAAGGGCATCCGCTGCTTAAAACATATGCTGGATAAATTGGAGGTTCATTCTGCTGTGGCCACCCCGGATTAATAAAAGGACTAAGCCAAAAAGAAAATGAATGAATGAGTAACTCTTATAAGACTTCATCGTGTCGACAGGAGCGACGGGTATTGATTTTGCTTTCCCGTATATGTTACTTTGACTTAAAGTGCCAGAATTTAATTACTTTTAATTTGAACTTTAACTTGAACTTCCTACTGAAGAAAGTAATTAAATTTGGATGGCCTGAGGTACATGTAAATGTAACTTTTTTTTTAGGTGAACCATTACTTTAATTGTTGAATTTATGCAGGAACTGTGCATTCCTGAGACTTAAAGGGGCAGTTTAACCAAAAATGAAAACTTACTCTCCATCAAAAGTTTCTTTTTTTCCTGTTCAACAAAAATAGAAGATATTTCGAAAAATGTTAGAAACCAATAACCATTGACTTCTATGGTATGAAAAACAAATAGCATGAAAGTAAACAGTTACCAGTTTCCAACATTTTTTAAAAATATCTTATTTTTTGTTCAACAAAGGTGAAAAAGTCAAAAGTTAGTAAATGATACATTTTTTGGTGGATTATCCCATTAATAACCCTCACATTTTATTTTTAGATTGAACTTGTGCAGAAAAAGCACACAAGCAACATTTGGTTTAAAAAAAACCCACTTATAGTCACATGAATGCACTTTTTTTAAGTAACACATTTAGTTTATTTTTTTCATCAAACCTAATTGTAGCCCTCTAGAAGGTGTGGGACATTTGGAATATATTGTTCTTGATTGTTATTTGTCTTTTTTTGCTGGTCATTGCCATTGAAAAGATAATATGTTGTTTAATTCAATGAAGTGCATGTGCCCTTAGAACAACACCACTGTAAGTAAACAATGACTGATTTGACCTTGTTTTCATCCCATTTTCAATAATTATACCTTAATGTCCAGAGTAGATGTGCCAATATTCAGTAATATATCATAATAATTAACATGCTTGATATTGTTATTGTCGCCATTTGTGAGCACTTATTTACTATTTAAAATTTAAGCGTGTCTATTAAAACCATTGACATCGTTTTCAGTATTGTCCATCACAGCACCATATGCCATCATACTCTGTGTTTATTTGCATATTCATTTGCATTCGCTGCAGCTTATTTTTAACCAAACATTTTCACAAGTTATTCTGGCAATAAAATATATGCCTAAAATATAGATTGACAATGTTCAGATTCTTTATAGGATTGTTTGTTTACACTAATACAATGTGGCTCCACAACTAATATTAGTTAATTAAACAACAAGTACAATGAAACTCCTTATAAAGCATCTAATAATCTTAGGTGATGTTAATTTCTTAGTTTAAGGGTTAGTTCACCCAAAAATAACAATTATGTTACTACCTACTCACCCTCATGTTGTTTCGAGCCCCTGAGACCTTCGTTCATGTTCAGAACACAAATGAAGATATTTTAGATGAAATCCAGGAGCTCTCTCGCCCTCCGTAGACAATAACGGTCTTCAGATGTTCAGTCCAGAAAAGAAACCAAAACACTTTGTGACCTCAATGGTTCAACTGTAAATCACACAAAGCCCCCAAAACACGTTTATAAACCAAGAAATAAAATGAAAAACTTAAATAAGACTGTATTTGCCATTTTCTCTTGTGCAACAAGGTTAACATTTACTATGGGCAGTACAACCTATTGACACTAGTCAGTGCTGTATGTTGTTTTCCCATGATGTGAAAATTCAGATGGAGGGTAGAAAGCAATTCCTCTACACTGGAATCGCTATCAGAACATCAGAATGTTATGTTTTGTGTCGTTTATAATTGTTTAAGTAGGCCAAAATGACAAATGGCAAACAGCTTTTACAGACTACCATAAGTTTTTACTCACATTTTTTTTCAATATATCCATGTGTACAAATTTTTTTTTTGAAAGGGATAATTTGTTTGACAGCACTGATTATATACAGGTCTAGCTCTGTGTATTATGTAATGGTTTATAAAAATCCTCTTCATAACATAAGGATCATGCCCAACATATGTGGTTATTTTCTATTATTTCTCCTTTGAAATAATGTATAAATCACAAAAATACAAACTTTTCTCTGTCGCCCATTTAGTTTTTTTTTCTTTCTGCCCTCCATCTGAATTGTAAGTTTAGCAAACACACGCCCTAATCTGAAATGGAAGACTTTGGTTTAGCTTTTTTTGGCACATAAAAGTGTTCTTGGAGCCTCGTATGATTACAGTAGAATCACTGTAGTCAAATAAAATGTTTTGACAACGTTTTTGCTTCCTTTTCTAGTCTTTGAACGTCTTTGCTGTATATGGAGGATGAGGGAGCTCTAATCTCATCTAAGATATCTTAATCTCAGGAGATTGGAACAACACATGTTCCCCATTGTACTTTATATAATATAATATAATATAATATAATATAATATAATATAATATAATATAATATAATATAATATAATATAATATAATAAATTTACTGTATATTTTTTCATATTATTTTATAAAAATATTAAGAGTTTTCATTTTTACACTGGTTAAAGTAAGCCTTTTTTCACAACTTACATCAATATCATGAATACACCAAACATTGGCTTGTCGTCGATCCCAGTTGTAAGAGCAACAAATAATAACTTGACTTCTAGTTGATCATTTGGAAAAGTGGCAGAAGGTTTTTCCAACAAATCACTTGTTGAACTGCACACACAAATAATGCAGAAGACCAACCTGCATGGAGTCAAGATTCTCACAGAAATCAGTCAAGTTTAGTGAAGGAAAAATCGTGGTTTGGGGTTACATTCAGTATGGGGGCGTGCGAGAGATCTGCAGAGTGTATCGCAACATCAACAACCTGGGGTATCAAGACATTTGTGCTGCCCATTACATTATAAACCACAGCAAAGGGCAAATTCTTCAGCAGGATAGCGGTCCCTCTCATTCTTAAGCCGCCTCATCAAAGTATCAGGATTGACCAGCCCTGTCACCAGATATGAACATTATTGAGCACGTCTGGGGTAAGACGACGGAGGAGGCATTGAAAATGAATCCAAAGAATCTTGATGAACTCTGGGAGTCCTGCAAGAACGCTTTCATTGCAATTCCAGATGACTTTATTAATAAGTTATTCGAGTCATTGCAGAGATGTATGGATGCAGTCCTCTAAACTCATGGGAGTCATGCACAATATTAATTCTTGTTTCACTGCACCATGACTTTATATTCTTTACTGTACATTATTTCTGGTAAGTGACAAGACTTTTGTCTAAGTAAAGTCAGACCGTACTGTCCTAATTAATAATTAATAACTTAAGTAATTGATTGATTAATTAATTAATTAAAAATCAAGGCATTATCATATTTAATTTTGGTAAAATAAGCGTAATCTTTGCCTTTCATTTAAGCCACTTCTGATACCAAATGATTAGAACTAGAATATTTGTTGTTCTTAAAGCTTGGATAGGAGACAAGACTATTGTCAGGTTGTGTATATTGTGATGAAAGCTTCAGCAATTACCACAACAGTAAAATCTAACACCATCAAAGTTAAGCACTGCATGTTTAAACAGAGCAGAAGATACAGCAGCGAGGTGAGAGTTAGTCACAAGCAGAAGAGGTTAGAAGAAGAGAAAAGTTACATCCATCCCAGTGCTCTCACAAACACAAACTGTCGTCTCTTCAAATACAGGCACGGGAGAAGCAGAGGTGTGTTTGCTGAGCACCGAACATGGAAGGAAATCCGCTAAATTAAGGACAAATCCGGAAGGAAAGACATGAAGACGCAGAGGACATGGGAAAGTACAGATGTCATGACATTTATTCAAGGCATGCTACAATTAAAGTTGATTAGGAAAACGTCAGCAGGGTGGGTAATAAGAATAATAACTCTAATAATAAGTATGCATAATAATAATAAGCCATTCAGAAACAGAAAAAAAAAGAAATGTTTTCTACAAAAAACAAACAAATCAAATCTCCACTCAATCATGCACTGCAAAAAAATTAGAAAATATGTTTCTTTAATAGTTTAAATCTTCTATTTGCATTTATTACATCAAACTCATAAACTGGATACGCTCATGTCTCTCCCCAATTCCCCACGTCACATAAACTGCTTTACAAACGAAAGCTGGTACTGGTATGATATCAAAATACAGACAAATTGTGTTTTTGTTTTTTTTCTTCTAAATGTTCATTTTCATAAATATAAAAACCAGTTCATATTGGTGTGTTTGTATCTTGTTCCCCGAAACCATTTATTTTTAATTTTTTGGCCAGGTAAAAAAAAATAAAAATAATAATAATAAAATAAAATAAGGGAACACATATATGTACAGCATTTGTTTCCTTTTGGTAGTGAAACATTCATAAAAACTATAAATTAGGTATTTCATTGCGTGTCAAAGCGTCCTGAGATCAACTCAGGCACTTTTTGTATGTGCGCTGTGCTTGAGCGACACCTCAGTTAAGCTAATTTAGTCTAGCCCCTCCCTTTTATGCAAATGACACAGTTCAATTAGCATCATAAATTTAGTCATGAGAAGAAAATAGAAAGCTGAAATTTACAGTTTAGATCTCGAGGGTCAATTGCATGGTAATAAAGCGTTCTAATATATCAGTCCTGCATCAGTTCCAATTCAATCAAAGTCCTTTGGTTTCAGTGGTTGTTTGTCGTTATGGTCTCGTACGTTTTAGAGTAAAGCTTTTTAATGGAATTGACGACGAAATAAGACAAAAAGTGAACTCGATTCTCCGTTTGACAGAGCAGTTAATGAAATACTGAAAGCGTAAGGCTGTTCGCATGAATCCATCGAATGAAGGGCCCGGGAACACATTCAGAATCGCAAATTGTGTGGGAAAAGGATATGGCTTGACTTTACCGAAGAACAAAACTGCGGAAAGAGCGGAAAACACAAGACGTTTGTTGGTTTCTGATATACAGCCAGGAAAATAAGTTACAAATAAGCTAGATGAAAGGCACATAAACTTTGGTCCTGCATTATTTGTGACTTTTTTCAGTAAAAAACCTGGAAAAAACCATACACGTGTGTAACTGTTCGAGTGAGCGACGAGGAAAAAAAATGGTTTACAACACAGCGGAACGTTTTGGTTGCCTGAGTCAAGACGTGGTTGGAAAATGTTTTGCTTCGAGAAACAAAAACGAATGACTTCTGTGACACGTTTTATGGAGTCTGGCTTTTCTCCTGTTGATAAATTAAAAAAAGCATGGCGGCCGGAAGCAGATTTGGCGCTCTGCTCGACGGCCGCGTATAATTCACTATCCCGTTCGCACACATTACAGACCCGGAACTGCTGTTGTGAAGAGGCAGAGTGACAGACAACAATCTTGAACCAGTTTTCACACTCTTAAAACAGAAATAAACTCAACACACCCTTAACGGAAAAAAAAAAGAACAAAAGGCATCACAACAGAGCAAGAACGAAACCCTAAAATGAATCAAATATAAGGTACAGTAAATAAGATACAACTCCAAAACACACAGGCGGAGGTCTCAGACATCACTCGTAGCAAAATGGAAGGCAGACCTGAACACTCGAGAGCTCATGCTGTGGGCTTCTGTGTCTCCGTGCGCTCATTTCACATGCATTAGGATGCTAAAATCATATTAGAGTGACTGAGGAGAGATGATATCAAGCAGACTGCGCAGTATGATATAGTCCACACTGGCAGGTTTGGTTTGTGATTGATCCTTGCAGTGTGAGAGAAAAAAGAAACAACTGCCATTACATTTTGTTAGCCTACATGGTTACTAAACGATATAGTGTGGATTTTTTTGCTCCACAACATGGATGTTTTGTAAGCACATGGCAGTTTTTTTACATGTAAAAATTTACGCGTAGCTCCTTGAATTGTTTCCGCACTACCAAGCTTGTCCACAAGGTGTCGACAAAGAACCGAACTGTTTTTTTTTTCCATAATAAAAATAAACACAAGAAAAACAGACTATCGAAGACGGGAAAATAGAGCTCCTCCACGTTGAGAAGAAATTCCAAAAGGTCAATAAAATATATCCAAACCCCTAGTTATAAATAAATACAAAGACGTTTTTATGCCTCGTAATTGTTGGAGGAAATAAGCAAAGAAGTTGGACATGAATCTTGTGTGCATGTGTCGAGCGGCTTGTAATGCTGTGCGTATAACTGTGCATGTACTCTAAACGATGTGTAAACAAACACAATATACAGGTGGTTACTTACTGGCACCAGCTAAAAGCTAAATTAAAAAAAGAGACCATCACCAAGCCACCTTCAATGTAAGTCTGCTCTAACGGTCGCAAAGTGAAATTTGCAATTATTTGAGAAAAAACAAAAATATTCACAGATCTGCTAATAAATTATATATTTAGATACCATTTAGTGCTGAAAATGGCTATAAAATGGATTAATGTAATTAAAAAGGCCATTTTAGCTGTTAAAGCAAAAGTTTCAAATCTAATTACCCTGAAAAATACAGCAGAAACAGATCCAATAGAACAGGTATGAGGTTATACCGTCTCATTGGACAAATCTACAGTATTCACCTTATTCTTCACGCACTGCCATTGGAACGTTAATGGCTTAAGACTTCCGGCCTCATTCACTTCCATTCATTTTAACCTTTAAAAAATGGCTTGTTATGCTGCTCGATGTTGCAAACTGATATTTTCTAATTATATTATTTCAGTTTTTTTAATATATAGTCTCAAACACACTTCGTTGTAGTGCAAGTAGTTTGACCGTTTTCTGCGGTTTGTTATTCCAAGTCATTTCTCCTATCTGCTTGTTAAGTGTGACGTCACACAAAGCGCCCTCCGGGTCCAAGCGCTCTATCAAAATGGTAATAATAAATATTTACAAATCAATGTAATACTTTTAAAAATCCTGATAGCAATATATATCAATGCCTAATATCTGATGGTCAGAAAGTGATTTTTTTTATACATTTTTAAAATAATGGTGTCTGTGAAGCAGCAAGTCCAGAGGCTGTGGTGTACGCCATGATACATTTGAAATTCACATTAATGTGTCATATGACTAAAAAGGGGTCATAAATGAATATTTTCTCAATTCAAATGAGAAGCGGCTTGGACCTGGAAACAGTATTCCATACGCCACCGATACGTCACGACTTAACAAGCAGATAAGCTGCTGAATCAGAAGTTCTATAACAAATCGCAAATAAGGTCAATAGTAACTGATTATAATTGATTAATAGCTTCAGCTAGCATGCTAAAACGCTAACCTCAAACGTTATCAATGACTGTAATAAGCTAAAAACAAAACTAAATTCACAGATGTGCTCATAGTAGCTCATAATCTCTGAAATGTGTGAAAGGTTACAGCATTATGGAACTTTTTCTGGCCTTGAAAGGCTGTATGTAACAACGATACGCGAGTATAGCACACTTATGTACACATATACACACACACACATTTGCAATGGAGAATAGAGACCCACAGCATTCCGATCATTGAGTTCACCGTTCATTTTTCTAATAAGCATTCACAGCACCATACATTATAACTTACATCTCATATCATATTAAGACCACATGGTACTGAGTCCCCACAAAATGCACATCTATAAGAGCTACACAACCAAAGATAAAATAAAATGAAAGATCAAAACAAAATCAACCCTCTCACCAATCCCACAAAATAGTACATAAGATATTTTAGGTAAAATTTCTAAAACCTATTTGATTATGAACACATAATAAGGCACATAATAAGAAATTAGGTAAATACACAGTAAATATGATTTTTTTTTTCACCATGATTTCTTGAATGATTATAGTGGTACAAAAACCCGATGAGGTTTCAAATTTGATTTTTTTTTTCTCTTCCATAAAAAAGAACAAATTACCAAAAATAAGTAACTTTTTTTTTTCTCAAAAAATCTTGACAATCCTTAAGATATATAGACCTGAATAGTTTTGCTTTAAGACTGTAAACTTCAACAAAATTCAATTTCTTTTGAGAAGTGAAAGCGAGGATTTGAATCGCTTCAGGTGAAATCAGTCAAAGACAAAATAGTCACTGTCCCTTGCCTTGCATGAACACGAAGGTTGTTGATTGAAGATTGTGATTCGAACGGACATCGAAAGAGGATATAGCACGCAGGCCCCGAAGCTGCTCCCTTTAGATGCTACTCAATGGGTCTACGTTGACCCTCCTTGGAATGTTAAGGCCCGATTTTTGCTAAATGAGACAGCACCTCGCTTGTACGCACAAGGGAGACATCATATATCCTAGAGTCCCGAAGCAGTCGGAAATAACACACTAATAGTAACCAAACACGCATACAGCATCAGGATCTGTATGCGTGTACCACTGCCATTTCCCAAAACCTAGTAACCTTCTTACTTAGACGGCATTTTAAGGCATCACCAGTCTTTTAAGTGGTCTAATTTGGCCAAAATCTAAGGCAGCTCTGTATCCTTTGTGGATAAGGCAATCCCAGAATGCTTTGCTAAATACAAGATAGTGGGTAAAACGTAAGGTTGATTGTGAATATACTTAGAATTCATTCAATACTGAAAATATTTACAAAGCAGTTTAATCTAATTTAATTCTCATTTTGACTGTAGAGTTTTGACAGTTAGCATCAAGCTAAAACCCCTACAGCATATCAGTTCTATGAATCAATTGATTCCGCTAAGGATACAATACTTTATGTAGAAAAAATAGCATCAAGCTAACATAGAACAAGTGTTTTTACACGTACTACAGCAGGTCTACAAAGTGCGTGATTGTTGTCATGTTGCAACAACTTGCAAATCCATTTGACCTGTTAACTGACGTAGCACAAGCATTTGATAGATCAGTTTACTGAATCCATTGCCGTCAGTACAGTGACTATACTGTAAGTAGTTATTGCCTATGGCTAGCAAAATGCTAATCTCAATTCTGCATTAATGAGCTAAAGAACTTAAAGCACAAACTCAGTACTGGTATGTGCATTATTTGGGGCTACATGCTAAATCTATCTGTACTAAAATCAACTCCAACACCAAAGATTGGAGTCCGACTAGGAGATGCTCGTTTATACTAAGCTTTACTATGTAACTGACTAAGCTGCCTGTTTTACCAATGGCAGAGTCCTAATTTACGATCTCCACCTAGGAGTCCACTTGTACTTCTGCACTATTATCCAGTTCCGGAGCACTGCAGATCAGTCACTTATGGGCTTTCATGGCAATTAAGAAGGCAGCTTGTCTATGTGGCAACTCACTAGGTTTGGGAAATAGGTGGCATCTCTGTGTCATTCCGACTGACTCTTTCTTTAATATTTGGTTTGCTCAGATGCAGAGGCATTTAGTCTGGGACTGCAAGGCAAAAGAGAGTGCCGCCCTCTTTTCTTTTTTTTTTTGCTGTGACTCAATGGGCTTCACTAAGGTTTCTACAGAGCCCATGGCTGCAAACTCTCATACCTGTGGACAGAGCCGAGGAGTGAAAGAACAGAGGAAAGAGCTTAGAACCTTCTGCCCCTGTGTGACCAGATGGAAAACAAGAAGAACGAAAGAAAAAAGACTCAACTCAAGAGCAAGAAGGGGAACAGAATGGAGGAAAAACGGTCAATTTCCCATTGAGAGAACGGGCTATACCATTCACATTGAGAATTTCACTTAGGAGGAGACGGAGCCTCCTGTCAGGCTGGGCGTTGCTGATTGGAGCGTTCCAGTAAGGTTGACGGCTGGCCGTAAGTGTTTCCGGAATGATCGTGCATGTTTGAAAACAGTCGTCTCGGTTCAGAGGAACCTGATCGACTGGACAATGACATTGCGCGCCGTTGAGCGCAGATGTTTGTCTGACAGCATTGCAGGTGCAGAGAGCCACAAAAGGTTGGTCTGTCCAATATAAAATTTCCATTATACAAGGGAAAAAAACAAACAAATCACGCCATTCACTATCTATTCACAGATGCCTACCATCTGGCTATACATCTTTGCACAGTAAACAGATATGAGGATGCCAAACATTCCCCACGGTGCCTGTCTTCAATTCAAATCACTCAAAGTGCCGAGAAACAAAAGGTTTGTAAGCCGAAACAGTTGTGATTGAATTTCCAATGCACTCGTTCTTGAATCCATAGCACTCGTATTTTAATGCTACTCAGAAGGAAAAGGACAAGCCCATCGGTTGAGGCCGTCGCTACAGATTTTTTCCAGCAGCACCTTGATGATGATGTCATCGACATTCAGACGGTGACCGTGCGTTTAACACAACCCACAGGTAATGGGGCACTCCGTTGAATCATCCAACGAGAGTTAAGGTGTCGTTTCTTGGGGGAGGCACAGATGAGAATCCGTCCTCAAATAGGTGTGGGGTAAAAAGGCCATTGGGCTACAGGAGTGTCAGTCTCCAATGTAATCAGCAAGTGTGCGATGAAGACACCTCCTCAGCATTGACTTTTTTTGTTGTTGTTGTTAATGTTCACCTTGTGTTAATTTACGCTTCACATCAACAAAGTTCTCACCAGTAGACTATAGAGGGAGTCCTACTTCCTCAGCACAGAAGTTCCCAAAAACGTCACATTGTCATGGATATCCATATGTGTCTCCAGCCCTGGTTTGGTGAGAGTGAATCAAACTCACTCTCAGAGTTTCTAAACGCTCTGCAGTAGTCTCTTATTTGCTTTTTTCTTTCTATTTTCTATTTTTATCTTTTGGAAAATCTCTAAAACTACCCCATGAATATCAGTATGTTTGTAAAGTTTGTCAGTCAGTCTTACTCTTTGAATGATACAGACTGCTGAAGGTAGAAGGGCTGGAACGGGGAGGATGGGGAAAGGATGTGTTTGTAGTGAAGGGGATGCTAGATGGTGGATTTGGAGAAGGACACTCGCAGATGGTGGTTCTCTCCCAGGTCATGGTTGTGGAGGTGGATAAGAGCCTGGATGGCCTCTTCCACTGAACCCAGCTGGATGAGCGCCATCTTGCGGTCCTTCCTGTCAAACACATATGGATAGTAAAAATCAGATATGGGGGATACAGGAGTACTGACCTGCAAGGGATAATATGGGATCAACTGGTTTGACTTTAATAAGGGCATTGATATAAAACAGGGATGCCCAATTCTGTTCCCGAAAATCTACCTACATGCAGAGTTCAATTCCAACCCTGTTCAAACACAGCCATCTGTAACTACCGAGATCTTATCGAGCAGCTCGATCGGGATTGGAGATGAACTTTAAGAAAGGTAGATCTCTAAAAACAGGACAGGGCACCCTGGACAAAATTCAGTGTCCATTCCTGCACTCAAAAGTCCAACCTCCTCCAGAGTTCAGGTACATGTTTTCCTCCAAACTTTATTCTTAAAGTTATTAATAGTACAAATAGTGCAGGGGTATTCAAACCTGCTCCTGTAGGGCAAATTTAACGAGAGTTTAGCTTCGACAACCACCAATATGCTTGATGACTAGATGTGTCTTGTCAATCTGCAGACCATGATAAGCTGGTTGAGGTGGGTTTAATTAGAACAGGAGTTTAAATCTGTGGCCCTCCAGGAGCTGATTGGACCTCACTTCTTCAGGACTTTTCAGTATGCACTTAAAGCAGTGTCATCTTCATTCAAAACAATGGGTAATACTTTACTTAAATTCACAATTCATGCTATTTACAACTGGCTTATTACCTGACTATTATTAAGATATTAACTGCTCATTATTGGTACCTATTAAGTATAATCTGCTTCCCTAATCCTTCCCAAAACGTAAACTAAACTTCCTCCTTACTATTAATAAGCTGCTAATTAGCCATTTTTTGAATTAATAGTTTTAGTCAATGGTTTGTCAATAGCATGAATTCTGACAAAATGAAGTGGAACTCTTTTCACCCAGGTGAAGGAACGTTTCACACTTATATTTTAGAAGTGGGGTTAGCACCACTATTAAACAGGGTTATGAAAACTTGTTCTGCTTTCTTAGGCTAATAATGAGGAGGATAAATTGAGGATGCAAAACACTAAAGCCTTAGATGCTGTTTACACTTTTGCAGTTTTGTTTTGTTAAGGGTTACCACTTGGCATCCACACTCCTCCAGCATCTTCGGTCCATGAAAACAAAGCGTTTTGAAGACGCTAAAGATCCCGTTTTAATTGAGGAAAATTGGGGTTCTGTTTCAGTATAGATAGATGAAAAGCAGAATCACAGCTATCCACAATTGCTGCACAAAGACATAATGTATTTTAGGCTGCTTAGTGTGGGCAGAGATTTCGTCATTGAAACCACTGTGCACCAAATATCCAAGATTAATTGTAATTTCTGTAAACTTTGAGTATTGTGAAATGTAAAGTGAGATAAATTTATAGAATGACTCAGGGCTCAAGGGTAAAAATCCCTTGTTTATGATCTAAAAACAATCATCATTTTTCTCCTAGTAGTTTTGGAGAAAAGATACAAGCAGACTATTCCCTGCGTGATACAGTTGAGAACGAAAAAAAATACAACAATGATAACTCACTGGAAAAACTTGAAGGCCTTGACTGTGTATCCAGAACTGGCAAACAGATCTTTCAGAAAATCATCCGTGGTGGAGGGACTGGAAGGTGGGAGGAAATAAACAAACAACAACAAAAAATAACAATGGTTATGAAAGCCATAAATAGCGCCTTATCTGATGCCATAATTCAAAGAATATTGGATAACTTTTAGTTGAGTGAACCAAGTGATATAATAATATGGACATGCTGATACTAGTAATTCTAATACAATATGGCCATTTAACACTACAATAATATGCATAATAGTTTTTTTTTTTTTCAGAAAATGTAAAATTAGCAGACATTATACAATTATATCAAGATAACCACAATCAAAAAATGTAAAATGAGATGAAACAACACAAGCGTTTTGGGTGGACAACTTTTATGTTTAATCTACTTAAATGATCAAAAACTAAAAAGTTAACTTCATTTCTTTATGTTGTCCCAACACAAATCAATTGAGTGGAACCCAGCATTTTTTACTGTGTATAAACAGATGTGCTTTTACTATTGTATGTTACATGCGCACAAGTGAATAAGTTGCTGGCTGCAGCTCAGATAATGGCCACTGGTGTCGCTAATAACAAACGTTTCTGAATTCTACTAAAGAATCGGACTAAACAGCATATTTCTTTATACAATGTGGAGCGTTTGGTGGCTCGTGTGGGTGAATGTCAGTCACTCACGGAATATTAGAGAGGTGCAGGGTGGCGGAGGGAGGGAAGATGTTCTGGAAGTTCTTGGAGCCGGGCTTTTTGAAGCGGTGCAGTGGGCTCCCACTGAAGTCTTTGGTCAGGCCCTGATCCTCCTGACCCTCTCTGGGGAGCTGCACCGTCTGGTGCTTTGAGATGGTCACACGGATCACCTTACCATACAGACGCTGGCCATTCAAATGGCTCATCGCTTTACAAGAAAAACATCAGCGATAAGATTTAATCATCAGGCACATCATGTTACACACTTACACTGAGCGCATCGTTTTCTTACATTTGAACAATTAAACTCCACCAAAGCGTTTTCTCCTAAGTTCAGTATCATATACACAAAAAAAACGTTATTTTCTTTTAATTTAATTATGTTTATATCTACTACAATATTATAATTTTTTGTTTGATGCTGCTAAGAAGACACAAAATGGTCAAGTATAACCTCCTCATTGTTCAAAACGAAGAAAAAATATCATACTTTATGATCTTCATTTAAATATATATAAAAATATGAAATATATATTTCTTATTGCTGTATTGTAAACATACTTAACTGTGAATTTTGTGGCCCATTACAACCCCTAGTACATGTATTTATAAATCAGTAGCAAAACAAACATTGCTCAAATTATGATGCAATTTGTTTGCAAAACTGTTCTTGCATAAGTTATTGAATAAACCTTTTTAGTGTACAAAATTATGGTGCAAACCATTTAAAAAATACATTTTTACATAAATTCATACGAGTCACAATATAAATAGCTCAAAAAACAATTCACACATTGACTATTATTGAACTTCTTATACTCTTGTCAGTCATTTGCAAAACCTCTCTTATGTGAATGTACTCGTAATGCACATAAACTTCTAAATTATGCGTTCGTCTTTAAGTATTGTAAATGTGTATAAATGACCTGCAGATTGGTTCTCACATAAACAGTAGTATTTAAACTGTTGTGTATAAATTATAAAATCCTTCTTAGGTGCAATTAAAATCAATAGCAAAATTAAAATGAGTTATTAATTTGTTTAAAAAAACGTAAAATGATTTAAAAACATTAAGTTATTAATTAGAAAAGTAATATTTTTGCGTACAGTACATTAATCACAATTGCTTCAGAAAATGTGATTAACGTACTGTATGCAAAATTAAACTTTTTTTTAAATGAGTGACAGTTAATTAGTAATGTATAATATCTCAATTCAGAAGTTTTCAATTCACAGTATTCAAACTTGGCACTTTTGCATGAAATAAAGAAATAAATCCATGTTTTTTTGTCTGGCATGACTAATATATCTCTGTCAGGCATCGCAAAAGAAACTATTCACTTTCATAAATAAATAAAGATTCATTCAATTCCTCCTTGCACCATTACACAAGATACAAGCTATAAAAAGCTGCAGACGCTGCATCAGTCTATTTTAATGCAGCCACACTACAACAAACCGCTTTTAATAGAGAAATGTAATTTCTACAAGCGTGTGGATTTGTAGCTCAAACACAGACACAGAACACGCATTTAAAGACGACTGATCAAAGCATGAAAACACGTCAAGATGAAAAGGCTTTGTGTGTACCGCCTGACGTACCGAGCTGGGCTTGTGTGGCGTCCGCCATCTGTATTAAAGCATTCTCTTTCTTGTTGAACAGGATCTTCACTCTGTGCACATCTCCATAGACTCCTGTGTGGATAAAAGAGAAGCGTTCATATTTTACGCTCAATCAGGATTTATAGCAAATAATGTGATCCGCAGATCTCGCTCTTTCATTATTAAAGGCAGAACCAAACGCACTGATTTTACAGGATATCAGTCTGATGTTGACAGTTATTAAATTGCAGGCACAATAACCGCGTGCAATACTGCAAAATTCTTGAAGATTCATGTGACGGGTCACGAAGCGCAATCTGCAAATAATCTCCCGCCGGTGTATTTGTAAGGAAATGGTCTCATCGCTCAGGCTGGATCCTCTGCGGCCTTCATAAAACACAGCCGTCTGCACATCTAATCTGGAGGAGAAATAAATTCATCCTTACCGAATAAAATGAAGAGCTCGTGTGGCGATATACTCTGCAAGAGAGAGGGAACATTATCAGAGAAATGACTCAGTAGTGAAAAGATGAAATGAGTGAGTGTAAAATGTACCCAGAAACATTAATAGATGTGGTGATTTGCTGTGAAACTGGCTGAAACACTGATACGCTTCAGTATGAATGCTGACTGATAACACTGCACTAAATAAAGTACAAGAGGAAAGTGTCGTGTAGTAGTAGTAGCTGAGACTGAATAACCAAGCATAGTAATGGCTTAAATGATAGACTTTGATATATTATATTATATTATATTATATTATATTATATTATATTATATTATATTGTATTTATTATATTAATTCATTTCCTTTTCGGCTTAGCCCCTTTATTAATCTGGGGTCGCTACAGCCAACTTATCCAGCATCTGTTTTACACAGCGGATGCCCTTCCAGCCACAACCCATCTCTGGGAAACTTCCAGACGCACTCATACACTACAGACAATTTAGCCTACCCAATTCACCTACCACGTCTTTGGACTTGTGGGGGAAACTTATTTAATAAAATTTACTTAAAAAAGAATAAAAAATTCATAAGAATTAAATAAAATATAAAAAGAACCTTATTTTAATATAGATTGTTTTCAACCGAGCTATGTTTTTCAACTTGATGTAATAATTTAACAACTAATATAAATAATATATGTTATTATCATTATTAATATTATTATAGCAATTTTAACTGAGGGCAACACAGTAGGCAGCACTGTCACCTCACAGCAAGAAGTGCTGGGTTGCAGCTGAAAATGCATCCGCTGCATAATAACATATGCTAGATAAGTTGGCAGTTCATTTCGCTGTGGCGAGCCCTCATTAATAAAGGGTATAAGCTGAAAATAAAATAAATTCATAAATGAGTTTTAACTGAATTAAAATATTGGAATAAATTAGATACTAGACACTTATTAGACTTAGATTAACTCCATGTACTAAAATAAGTAAAACTGTAACAAAATGTAATCAAATCTATTTGGGAAATCAAAACGACATGTTAAATAGTAAATGTTATATAGTTTTGACTTTTTAAAATAAAAACTTTAAATGAAAAATATAAACATTAATTTAATATAAAAAAAACATATAGTTTTGTAATATAAATATATATGTAACAATTTTATTACATAATTGTTTTACATAATTTCATTCATTTTCCTTCAGCTTATTGCCTTTATTCATCAGGGGTCACCACAGCGGAATGAACCGCTAACTTATCCAGCATATGTCTTACACAGCGGATGCCCTCCCAGCTGCAACCCAGTACTTGAAAAAATCCATACACACTCATTTACACACATACACTACGGACAATTTAATTTACTCAATTCACCTACAGCGCATGTCTGTGGACTATGGAGGAAACCGGAGCACCCGGAGGAAACCCATGGAAACACAGGGAGAACATGTAAACTCCACAGAAATGCCAACTGGCCCAGCTGGGACTCAAACCAGTGACCTTGTTGCTGTGAGGTGACAGTGCTATCAACTAAGCCACCATGTTGCCTTTAACATAATTGTATTACAAAATAAATAAATATATAGTCAAAAAAGGCAGAATTTTCAGAAGCATTTTGGTGTGTAAATAAGTACAAATACTTGTGAAACTGCAAATGTTGCATGCAAGGCATCCTGAAATCCCAATTTCGAACACATATCATCAGTTTTATGCTGCATACATGTCAGATTTGTGTTAGGAGGACAGGGTTAGTCCCTTCAGCAGGTTTATGGGCAGGCGGGGATGGACACTCACGTCAGGGTTGAGGTTGGAGACGAGGAGTACAGAGTGGATGGCAGTGGGGGTCATGCCGTGGATGGCCATCCGTCCTGTCATTGCTGAGGAAGGGATGGTCAGAGGCCCCAGAGCACCAGGCATCGCCTGCATTGACAGACCTGAGCCGACCGGGACAGAGAGGGAACACGGGGAGACCAGGGGTAAGCTCAGGCCCTGTTTATCTGACATTAACATGCCTTACTCTACATCTGATCACTAGTGGATGACGCTGAACACTGGGTCTGAAATGAGCTTGTCTACTTTTGACCACATCCAGAGGCAGATTAATCAAAGATGATTTTCATGTGCTTTTTGTCAGTAAAGCCAGTTCTAGTAAATCCAGCAAGTGTTCAGGTGAGGCAGCAATTGTAGTTTACTGACATGCTATGCGAAAAATCGTGTTCAAAATTAAAAGTAATTTAAATGGTCGATAATGAAATCAAGATAAGTGTTCAAGATGACAGTCGTTCGTGTAGCTTGTCAGTGAACTATGGTTCTGTGTAGTTCTGTGAAATTACCATATATATGCTTTAACTCTAAACCTTTTTTGGAACAACAATTCTCATTTTAAACTCTGAGATACAAGTTGAAAAGATTTTTAATTATCAGTTTAGCAAAAACAATACTTTAAGTTTAATATATGAACTCAAAACAACTTTAAGAACAATATGAAATAACAGCAAAAACAAAATAAATAATAATAATATTAAATAATACAACAATAACATATTTGTCTAACCTATGTACTTTCAGTGTCCATCAGTTCAACAATTTAACTCTTACCTCATAACTTAGGCTGAATTTTAGAAATAAATCCTAATGTGAGATGATTCTAGTCCTGTGTTTACTAGTCACAATGAATTCAAGAAAGCAGATAAATCTTCTGTTTATGATGTTTAGAACACTGTGGGGATTTCCTGGATTGCTACTTCTGTGGGGTTTCTGTGTAAGAGCACCCTTCGGAGGAGATTTACTACTGGTCACACCATACTTCCATGACAAGATGTGCATGACACCGCAGCTCAATCAATTAGCTTGCATTTATCTTCCAGCCTAATCCAGAGATAGTTGACAATGATTGGATTGCCTTCACAGTTCAAGGACACTCATGTGGTTGGATGTGTTTGAAAGCCCATAAAAGAGCACTAATTCCTCATTCTTAAACATTGATGGATTTGTCGTACAGGATTTGTAAGAGTCATGGACAGACAATGCAATTTTTTTTCATTCTTGACCCATAAGAAGTCATTGTACACTCTCAGAAATAAAGGTACGTAAACTGTCACTGGGGTGGTACCTTTTCATAAGGTGCAAATTTACATATTAGTACCTAAAAAGTAGAAAGGTGTACCTCTTAAATTTTTAGGGACTAATATATACTTTTGAGGAACCAATATGGACCCTTTAAGTACAAATGTGTACCTTTTGAAAAGGTACCACCCCAGTGACACCTCGCGTACCTTTATTTCTGAGAGTGTATTATAAAAACATTCTGTAAGTTTCAGACCTCTAAACATTTTTTTTTTGCCTAAAAACAACTTATATTGCCAGGCCACCAAAACTACAGGTTGTGGAAAAAGCCACTTTTTGACGTAATAGTGTGACTAAACTCCACCCACATTCTTTTTCATCTGCTTGTTAAGTGGTGACGTATTGGTGACGTATGGAATACTGTTAGCGGGTCCAAGCCGCTACTCATTTGAATGGAGAAAATGTTTGTTTATGACCCCTTTTTAGTCTAATCACACATTAAAGTCAATTTTATAGAAAATCATGGTGTACACAAGTCTCTGGGCTTGCTGCATTACAAATACCCACATTTTAACAATTTATAAAATATTTATCAGTTTCTGCCCATCATATATTAAGCATGGATATATATACATATCCACTGTAATAGCACTGTAATACTTTCGAAAATCACGACCGCTATATATATATATTTATATATATACAGTGCTTTGTAAACATTTATTATTACCATTTGATGAGTCGCCCCATAGAGTCTGATAGAGCACTTGGACACGGAAGCCATGTCACACTTAACAAGCGGATTGCCTATCTGATACTGATACCCACTGATCCAGACTGCAGTAGGCATTATTTTATTTTTGATGATTGAGTTCAGTTTGTTTGAGTTCGTCTTTTCCAGCTTAATTGCGTTCATTAACAAACACAATGCAGTGCCAACTATATTGGATCCTACAGTAATGTTGCACCACACAAATAAAAGTTTCTGGACACATAACGACCAAAAACTTTTAAATATCTAAAGTGTTAGCCAATCAGTGGGCATTTCTTTTCGAGTCTGCCACATCTATTCAAATGGTGGTCAAAACAGGACAATTTTTACATCTAAACTATAATGTTTTTTTAAAAAACTTGATGATATTATGTGTTCATGAGCCCTTTATACTTTGTCGTCTGAAACTGTAAGTTTGTTTTGAAGGCACGTAAATGTGAATGTCTCCCTCGTCCACTTCTGTTTTGTTCGATCATAATGCATCTTAAACAAACATAAACAGGGTCAGAGAGTCAAGAAGGGAAAGTTTTGGTCAGTTGTTGCTGTTTTTTTTGGGGGGGGATAAACAACATGTGATTGCTTATTAAATCCACATGTTCAGACATGATGGGTCATTCACTGTACTGTATTTATAGCAACAGTTCACCCAAAAATGACCATTTCCTCATAGTTTCCTCACACTCACGTTGTTGTAAACTTTTACAAATTTCTTTCTTCTGTTGAACACAAAGGAAGATAATCTGAAGAATGTTTGGGAAATTGACATCCAAAATACTATAGAAGTCAATGTCATCCTTGATGAGTCATTGAAACTAGACAAACAGATCAGTTTGGTTATTGGCTCCAGGTTTTATCAACTCCGTTTGCTGTCCAAAGTCAAACATTTCTTAAATTCCACCACACTAGAGATGGCTGTCCATGCTTTTATTACGTCACGGTTAGACTACTGCAATGCACTTTACTGTGGCATTTCAAAATCCCAAATTTCTCACCTTCAGTTGGTCCAAAATGCTGCTGTGAGATTTATCTGTAATAGCAGAAAATAGGACCACCTTACCCCTCTTTTGAGGGGCCTCCATTGGCTGCCCGTCCAATTCAAAGTTGATTTTAAAGTGCTTTTACTGGTGCATAAATCCCTTCATAATCTAGCCCCAACCTATCTCTCAGAGCTGTTGCATTTTTACACTCCTGTGAGATCTCTTAGATCAAGTGATCAAAATCTTCTTTTAGTTCCTCAGTCCAGACTGAATCGTTGAGGGGACAGAGCTTTTTCCATGGCGGGTGCTCGGTTATGGAATACCTTGCCCCTTGAAAACCATCACTATCTATTTTTAAATCCCTCCTTGAAACGCACCTTTTTAGTTTGGCTTTTTAATATTATTTGAATAGTCATTTTTACTGCTACATTTTTTTTTTTAATTTTGTCATTTCTCTTATTTTTTATGTTTTTTATATTCTGTCTTTCTATTTTACTTTGTCTCATGTACAGGACTTTGGTCAGTCTTGTGACTGTTTTTAAGGGTGCTTTCACACCTAGACTTTTGTTTCAGAACAGGTCTCATTTCCCCAGTTAGCGTGGTTCATTTGGCATATGTGAATCCAGCAATCGCGCTCGGTTACGCGCCAAATCAAACGGTCTGAGATGGCCTGAATGAGGTGGTCTCGGCTCGATTGAAACGAACTCTGGAGCGGATCGATTATAGTGAGAAAGCAAAACGATCCGAGCCCGGCTATACTACAGTGTATTATGGATATGTAATAGGCATATATATGGCTATATGAAAAGAGAATTATGAGTAGGGTGTGATGTAATACCTACCGGTAAATATGCGTTTCATGTCAAATACGAAAGTAAAAGCATGCTGAACTATTAACGAGAGCTGTTTATCCGTTAGGAAAACTGACCGAACTGCAGTCTTGGTTTGTCTGTTATTTCTCTCTATAATGTAAAGCCTATAATGCATAATTCTAGCCAAGGGCTATGTATGAGAAAGTCTTAACTCTTAACTGATTTATACTTGGTGACGATGTCTGTGGGTGTCACCATTAATTAAAGCGCAGCTTTCCACTTATAATGTCTTGTTGCTCATTGCCATAAATTAAAATAAGGACACATGACAGGTGAGCGGGACACTGCAAAATTTTCCTCGCACATGACTTGTTTTAGCTGTTTTGGTCCGTTTAGAAACTTTGCCATGTAAAAGTGAACCGCACCAAGTACAAAGTGCAACATTGTAACAATTTTAATCCCTGTTTTGGAACAATACCGATGTGAAAGCACCCTATGTGCTCTATAAATAAACCAACTTAAACTTGAACTTGAGTGGCATTTTTCCCTGTTCTTCATTATCTTCCTTTGTGTTCATCAAAAGAAAGACACTCAAACAGGTTTGAAACAAGTGGAGGACAAGTAAACGAAGACAGAATTGTGATATTTTTGGTGAACTATCCCTTTTGGGGTGGTAGGAGGTTTGAATAAAGGCAACACAGGTCAGGGTCAGGAGTGTGAAATGGAGGCAAACATGGGGTACTGGTACTCATTCATAGGGTACATGTATAATGTGTTATTTTACATTTACATATTATAAAATTTCCTTTTTGTGCATAATGATTCCATAAGAATGGAAATATGTTTTTACTAGTGTTCAAAAGTTTGTGGTTGTACGATTTTTTAAATAAACTCATGCTGGTTATTTAGCCAAGATGTTATGACTTGATCAAAAGTGACTGTGAAGTAATTAATAATGATTTATAGTCAGATAAGTTCTACTCATCACAGAATTCTGCAAACAAATATTACAGTTTCCACATAAATATGTTTCCAACATTAATAAAGAAGCACTAAATACTGGAGTAATAGAGCAAAAAATATCAGCATTGAATCACATGAACATTCTACATTTAAAATATATTAAAATAGAAACAAAGCAATTTTAAACTGTAAAATTGTTTCACTAAAATACTCCTTTTCTACTGTCTTCTTGATTAAATAAATGAAGCAATAGAGTGGAGAAACTATGACGTCAATTTGTATGCATGAACCAGGAAACGAGTTAGCATTTTAGTAGTTCCGGTTCGCTCGTCCCAAAGACAATGAGTATTTTGAATGGGATTTCGGTTAAATCGCTTAAATAAGGTTCGTGGCTGACACAAACTCAAGATACTTTCACGTTTTATTCTACAACATAAAACACATCAGTTACATCACATTCTTGATTTTTTTTATTGGTTACGCTTCTTTAAAAAGACAGTAGCTATCAAGTTGCTAAATGGGACTGCAGGCGGTGTCTGAGACATTATACGTCATCATGCTGAACTGGTCTGGAACGCAGCCCGTTCGCAATTGGCATTTGGATTTGTCTGTGATTGAAGTATTTTCACGAATAGTATTTTATAGTTTGTAGTTTTTTCCTTTTACGGATTCATATTGTGTTTAGATAATGTCTTCACTTGTAAAGATTGTCAAGACAGATTAATTTGTTGATTCTTTATTTAAATAAAAACGATATTATGGGGATACTGTATATCAATGCAGCCTGTCTCTTTCCTGCTCTCAGTGATGCAAATGTGTAAATAAATGTGTAAAAAATAAATATGTGTTAACTGTCATTTTAACATCACCCATAGATTTTCCATCGGCTTTTTTCTTCCTCTGAACACATTTAACTCGATGTCATAACTGCAATATTTACACTCCTCCTTAAAATTTTTAGCAAATGTGACTGTATGGACTGCTTTTCGCTGGACTTCCTGACAAAAAAAGAATATTGAATGTTGTTCTGTGTCCATGATGGAACTTGCAGGCATATAGACATCCCTCACACCTCCTTTCTGTCGTCTGTTACTAAGCTAAGCGGGCTGTATGCACGTGAGCGATACACTTATTTAAATATGGCTCATGATAATACTGTTTAGGCACGTTTGTACATACAGTTTACAACAACTGTTAAGCAAAACAAAATGTATTTCCCACGTTAAAAACTATCCAAAAGGCACATATGACTACCTGTTTTTGCGTATTATATATATATATATATATAGCCTGGATTACAATATAATAAACCGAGAGAGTAAATCTTATGTCATGGATCATATTTCTAAAAATAAGCTTGAAAAGTTGTCTGTAGCAGGGTGGTGTTGACGTCACAAGCAAGCATCTCGAAGGCACTGTAGTCTGTTTATAGCCTAATGTTAGCTTTTCAGTTCTTGCGTTTGCATATAAGATCCAAAAGTGCTAAAAGATGTATTCTCGTGTGAGGATTATCCGGTTGGACAAAACGTGTGAGCACAATGAACTGTGTTTGAACACAGAGCTTATTATTTGCAAACTTTGAAAAAAGCCTATGGGAAAATCCTATAGGGATTTTATAGAGGGAACCAGTTTTATGCTAGCAGCCGATTAGCCTACAAGGTGATGCCATAGCTCCTCCACTCTATAGTGAGCGTAGGAAGAGACATCTTTTAAAAAAACCTTATGAATATTACATACTCCACTTTTTTCAAACAGTATATTTTACATTATTTAAAAAATGTGATGTTGATGTAATAAAATGAATACTTAACATATATCACAACCATTAATATTTCATGTTGTCTTTAAAAAAACATCCTAAACACTACACTTGAGTTATATTTATTGATCACATAAATCAAAACAGGGTGTGAATGAATCAATAGCCATTTTGAGATGCAAAGCTTTGCTCAGTGGGTCAATACTTCAGTGTTTGTGTTCATTTCTCTGGACTGTCCATCTGCAGAGATGCGTTTATCCAGCAGCTCAGCTTATAAACAGTAATATCTCCAATTACTGAGTGTGTGTGTGTGTGTGTGTGTGGTAAATCTCACCTGCTTGAGGGAAACCAATAGCAGGGGCGAAACCAGCCGCCCCGGGGTACGGCGAAGAGATGATCCCAGGAGCCCCTGCACACACACGCACATAAACACACAGTTAGAAGACCACTTCAAAAACACAAGACTGGATACTGACTGTGTGTGTTTCATTTAAAATAGTTTGAAACATATATTCTTGAGGCAACATATTTTAATTGCTGAATTAAAATGAATTATTATATTTATGGCATGGTCGTACAGCTGTTCGGATATCATAAAGAAGATGAAAGTCATGTTAAAATATGAAAATCATGACAAATAGACTGACAGCGTTGTTTTAAATGATCTTTTGCTTCAAAGAAAGTCAACTTTTGCTTGAAAAAGTTAAGCGTGTTTCTGAAATATTATTATTTGGGAAAAATTTCTTCATGATTAGTTCATGTTAGTAAATGCATTAACTAATGAACCTTATTGTAAAGTGCTACCGTTATATTTATATTTTATATATTTTTTTAATAATTTATTTTTAAATACATGACTGCTATCACTTTATTATTATTATTATTATTATTATTATTATTATTATTATTAATGTCATTGCTGTATGTTTGTTTGTTACATTCATTTTTGTTACATTCATTTTCTAATTTTATTTTACATAAAAATGTATTCTATTACACATTATTATTATTATTATTGTTGTTGTTATTATTATTATTATTATTATTATTATTATTATTATTATTATTATGGTTTTATTTATTTATATTACATTTTATTTATCACATGTTATATGAACACAAACATTTCAGTTGTTTTTATAAGACATTTATACATATAATCACATAATTACACGTGTAATCTTTATTTATTTTTATTATTATTATTATTATTATTATTAATGTTATATTTATATTTTATACATTGTTTAATGATTTATTTTTAAATACATGACTATTACCATTTTATTAAACATTTTATTTAAAACTTTATTGTTTTTAACATTGAAAATAATGTTGTATAATTTTTACGCAAGTCTGACTAATTTACAATCAAACTCAATCAAAATCAAACATTTCTTCCCAACCAATCTTCCTAATATTGAGACTATTGACTTACTAAATAAATATCTCACTGAATATTTTAAATAAACAACAGAACATCATGCAACTAAGGAAAAAATATCGCTGGTACAGTTATTTTGTACACCCTGTCTCATCTCTTTTACCAACGTTAACAGACTTTCAAACTGACTCTGGCTTGCTGAAACATGAATGTTCAAATAATTCGCAATTTGCTCTTGTGTAATCTCTAATTCCCAGCAGGCGAAAGCTTAAGTGTGAACCCATTGTTTAAATCTGATTTATTCCCCTTATTTGAGATGTAAACCAGAGCAACCGGTGTACACACATCTCAAAACAGTCCACGATAAAGCATTTTCATGATGGCTGTTGCTCTGGAAGTCCTGCTCTAATAAAAGCTGCCATTTGAGCACCTTTTATTGCTCCAGTGGGGCGTCTGGAGACGTCAGCGTTCGCCCCTGAGATCCAACAATTCATCAGCTCTGATTTACACGCACACAAACACACACACACGCTGGCCTTATCAGCCTCCGCAGTGGCTCTCGCTCCACACAACACAGCTGATTTACTGAAGCCCAGACAACAAGATGCGTGGACGCTCAGAGTTTTATCTGCAGCCTCCTCTGACGATCACACACGCACAATAAATCCAGTCCGCAAACGCTGAAACTCTGTGCGCATAAGAGATAACGCCTGCCCTTTGATAGCGTGTGTTGTGCATCAGGCCGATAGCATTATAATAAAACACACACCGAGGAAAATGTCTGTGTTATAGTGAGTTTTCTAATAGAAAAGAGGCTTGTTAGTGAGATAAATGGAGAGGTTTGATTAAAAAATAATATTAAAATGTCAGTACAGACATGGATAAACATTAATGGAATATTCCAGGTCCGAATAAGTGACACTGGGTCAAAATATATGTTTACGTTGGTTTCGAATATGGAAAAAAAAAGACAAAACATAACTGTTATGTTTAAATTTTGGGGCGAACTATCCCTTTATCCTTTATCAATTAGGAGGAAAAGTTCAGAAAAGCCATACAAGAACATGCACACAAAACTATTACCCTGTACAATATTAAAAGTTAGAGGCAAAAAATTACTGATCCCGGACGAGCCCCCGATTAAAATGACGTCATTTTTTGTAATTCTGTCTTTTTCCCTCCAGATTTCTGAGTTTATAGCTGCGTCTGACACTTTACATATTAACATTAAAGGGATAGCTCCCTCAAAAATGAAAACTCACTCCCTATTTACTCACTCTCAAGTGGTTCCAAACCTTCATGGGTTTCTTTCTTCTGTTAAACACAATAGAAGATATTCTGAAGAAAGCTGAAAACCTGTAATCACTGGATTCCATAGTAGTAAAAAAACAAATTTTATGGAAGTCAGTCAATGGTTACATGTTTACATCTTTCTTCAAAATATCTTCTTTTGTGTTCAACAGAAGAAAGAAACATATATAGGTTTAGAACAAGTTAGGGGTGAAAAAAATGATGACAATACTCGCTTTGTGTGAACTTTCCCTTTAAAATCTAATACAATTAACTTGCATTTCCTATTCTGACCAAGAAGTGTGAAAAGGTATACAACGACACACACACACAAAACTATTATCCGGTACAATATTAAAAGCTGCATGCTACAATTCTATTGATCCCGGACGAGCCCCCAATTAAAATGATTTTTCTTTTCTCCCAGAATTCTGAGTTAGCGGTGTCTGAAACCATTCATTTACAAATCCCTAGTTAAGAAGACTGTATCAGGAAAGAGGAAACAAAAATGAGTGTCCAAATCCAGGAAGTATTATAAATAGTATAAACCTCCTGTGGACAGTTTCATTATTACACCTACCATCCAATGAAATGTATTTTTGGTTTTATGAATTGAATGTCTATTTTTATTTGGCTCATGTATACACTGTCAAACTCAAAACGTTAAGGTAACTCAAACCATTTAAGGAAACTGATTGCAACAAACCATTTCAGTTCAAAAACTAATCCCAATGAGTACTGTGAACTTAATCCATTTGAGTTAAAGGATAAATTTGAGCATTAAAACCCAATAAATGAAGAGAACTCAAACCAACTAAGTACTGTAAAACCCAATAGGTTAAGGCAACTCAAACCGTTTGAGGAAACCATTTGCTACAAACCATTTGAGTTAAAAACTAATCTATATGAGTACTGTGAACTTACTCCGATTAAGTTAAAGTAATGAAGTATTTAATTAACTCATTACCTTCAACACTGAGTTCAAAACTCTTCAAATGAGTAGAATTACCTTTCAGTAAATTGTAAGTTAACCACATGCATTTCAATGGATAAAGTTGACTGTTGGGTTTTACAGTGTAGTATTATTTGACACCAAAGAGAACAAAAACACCTGCATGTCATGCTTATTTACTTTTAGTTATTTTTTTTTATTCTAAAAACTGAACGTTTTTAAATGCATTTGTTCACAAAATGTGTACTTATACAATATAGTGCAGAAATATGACAACATTTTAATAACTAAATGAATTAATATAATAAAAACTATGACAGGAACCCATACAAGTGTACAAACATATGCTATTTATTATTTTCACTTTTATTTTGTGTTCACATCAGCTGCATTTCTTCTTCGTTGCTCTTTTGCCACCGCAAGTAGGATTTTGAGAAATGCAGCTTCAATGAGTTTACACGCTTGAAATCAGAGTGGATTGTGGGTAAAAAGCAGTGAATGGATCTAAGGAATTAAGAAAATCATTCGGGCATCACTACAAAATGGTGGACACCCGATATAGGATATAGGATATAGGATATGAGTGGTTTCGAACACAGCTCATATCTTGCCAGAGTTTATTTCAATATTCTGACTTTTTTCACAGAACACTGAGCTTATATCTTGCAATTTTGACTTTTTCGAACACTGGTTGGTTCACATAACTATTAGCATTATACATGTTACTAACATAGCACTATAATACAACGCATGCAAACACAGAGGGAAAAAAAAGTAATAAAAAGTGGCTTGTTGGTTGTTAGACAGGTTTAATAATAAAAAAGTAAAGACAGTAAAAACATTAAGGTTTGGTTGTGTTTATGGGGTGTGACATACAGTAATATGTTCACTTTTTTTAATACTTTTTTTTTATTGTGTTATCTTTAACATGTTTACTTTATCCTAAACCTCTGTTCACCTAATAATAGTTTCAGAAGTACACAGTGTACACTAAAGCTCTTTCAGAAGTACACAATCCGTGCATTTTAGTTAACCTATGTGTAAAAGTCCATTGTATTTACCTACGTTAAAAATGTTGCTGTAAGAAGCTAAATGCAGAGTTTTTTCCCCTTCTTTAAATTATTGCTATTTTTTCTGCTGTCTTGTTTTTGTCTTTGTTTTGTTTTTGATTTTTTTGTCTAATTTATATTTTCGCCAGGGTTGGGTGGGGTGGGGTGGGGTATTAATAGAAAATGGAGTTGGTTGCCATCATTGTCTATAATAATGTATACTGTACATACTCTAAGTATTTCCAACTGTTCAATAATAATTTGATCACAAAAAAAGAAGTACACAGTACGCTCTGTTTCATCAGCTGTATGTTAGTATGAAATTGTTCACTGTTTGGTGCATTTTAAAGAAAACATGATGTGGCAGGGTGGGGTTTATGTAGACTTTAGGCTTGGTAATGTTGTTGGGGAGTATATAAACAAAGGTCTCCTGTAGCAAATCTATGTATTTTGTAAGGAAAAACATCCATCTTTAAAACGTATGTGGAAAAATATTAAAAGCTAATATAATGCATTCTTTAACCCTGGAACAATACATTTAAATATATATACTAGAGAACAACAGATTCTCAGACTGAACATTAATAATCCATGTGTGAGTCTTACCAAAAGCGGTCTGCATGGTGGGGTCGAGTGTGGGCTGACCGTCTCCTGAAGGAAGGTCCAGACGAGTGAAGTCCCTGCTTTTGTCATTGTTATATTTCACATTCAGACTGGTCAGCTTGGAGAATTCAACACGCAGAGTACAGCAGCCGTTATAGATGTTCTGTCCATCCAAAGCCTGAAAACAACACAACATCACGTAAACATTCCCTCAAAAATATAGTTTGCTTAAAGGAGACTTATTATGCCTCTTTTTAAAAGATGTAGAATAAGCAAATCTCTGATGTCCCTAGAGTGTGAATTTGAAGCTCAAAATACCCCACAAATAATGTTTTAAAACAGTCCCTTTCAGGCTTTGATCCTAACTGTGCCATTTTAGAAACTGTCGCTTTAAATTCAAATGAGATTGTGCTTTTCAAAAGAGGGCGGAGCTACAAATGCCTGTTTGTCAGCATAGTGGCAGATTCAAAAACAAGACTAAAGTCCTATGCTTATGAAGGAGAGGTCATCATCAATGGGCGGGGCTCCCCCTTCTGATGACATGTAGAAAGGGAGAATGTTAATCAAAGTGGAGAATCAGTTTTTATGTAGTGTGATTTAAAAAAAGAATTCATTCATACATTTTTACCATTAGAACTGGTAATATTCACACACTATTGGCCTTATATAAGTGATTTTTGCATAAAAGCAAATAAAAACAAAATTAAATGAAATATTTTTTAAATAAAACATGCATAAAGTGTTAAATGTAATACAGTATATATTACTATAATGGAATAGTATTCATTTGTTGAAATTTCCTCATTTCCTCACAAAATTCTGCATTTATATCCTGAAAATGTTGTTTTCCCTTATAATTACATTATATTACATTTTTCCAAAAAATCTGACGGAACAATTACAATTACATTGAGTAATTTAGCAGATGTTTTTTCCCGAAACGTAACTTATAGAGAACGGCATCAAGTGAATCAATGTGAAGATTCTGTTACTACATCAAGTGTTACTAATACAAATTTTCTGATTTTGTTGGAAAAATTCAAGCTAAAGTAATTAGGGATTAAAGGGATTTTAAGGCAAAACAGCACATACAACAATGAGAAAACAATGACCAACATGTTAACTAAAATTAAAATAAAAACAGAAAATAAACAAATAAAAACAAACTAAGCTACAACATCTGAAAGAGCAAAATAACAACAACAACAAAAAAGTCAGAACAAAAAAACTTTAATATTTGAAAAATAAAAAAAAGGTTAGCACTTAGTGGTGTAACGGATCACAAATCTCATGGTTCGGAACACATTATGTTTTTTTTGTCTCAGAGGGTAACAAATGTCATTTTCTTTCCATTTATTACAAAAACAGTACTGCAAGACACTTGGTTTTAACAAACAGAACTCAGAACATGTCATTTTATTTCAAATAAAATGAAGAAATAACCAGCTGAATAAAAATAAATTGTAAAATATTCAGTACTACTACTGTTGCTGATAATGCTGATAAATCTAACATTATAATTCGTACCACCCATATTTATTTTTAGTCTCATTATTCAATAAATGATTCAGTTATTGACTTATAAAACTCATTTTTGAAGAATTATTCAATGGCATATTTTTTATGGCTGGTTTTCGCATCCTGTTGGTTAAATAATGTAATTGTTGCCTACAGCTTTTTGAGCATCAACTCAATTGCATAGGATGGTGATTTTAATCTTAACCATAAAAATCAGTGGTTTTATCTAAACTATAAACTGTTATCCCAGTACTTCTGTGTGCTTCATAACTAACTCAAAAGACTAAAGACTGAATCTCTTTCTTGATTTTTGCGTTTCTCAAAAACACAGATGTGAATGCAGCGATTCGAATGATTAATAAACATATGCAAATAACCATAATTTATAATTTGGGTTGCGTGGGTGTTGAGATCCCGATCTTTTATTGATTAAAGGGCCACGAAACCCCCCAGTCTCAGCGTGGTGTTTTCACACCTCTAGTTTGGAAAAGCTCAGTAAAGTGGGCGTGTCCAGCTCTGTTTAGGTAGGAGTGTCGGGGAAGGGGAAAGAGGGAAGGTTTTGCATAAAAATGGGAGTTTCCATTTGTGCACGCGCTCCTTTTCACACAGACTGTGTATACATGGACATCAGTAATCGAATTATTTGCCAAATCATTAATTTGTTGACTTTAATGGCACTTTCTCTTTATTTTCGGATTCGCGTGATGGGCAGGGCTTCTGTCTATGGCTTGGTGACTGTAGCTTTATTGCTAAATGGCTAACAGGTGTTTTATAGAGAGAATAACTGTTTTATGTGCTTTATGAAGGCTGATATTCCACTGATAGTCTACTGATGAAGGCTGATAGTCCATTAGATTATTTCAGAGGTGCACCAGCTCTGTGAGCTCATAAACTCCTCCAGAAACTGTACTTGGATGATGGAAGCTTTCAGCGGTGCTTCTGACCGAGCCGAGTTTTCCCCTCAGGACAATAACAACAGGCGCTACGTCATAATCACACCCCCACCAGAGCAAGCTCCTGATTGGTTAACGTGGCGCGAACGTCCGCTGAAGCTCATTTTCATTTCATTTTCAAACTGAAGCGATTCGCGTGAATTGCGGCGTTAAGCGCGTCAAACGCGCGGCGCCATTCGCGCGTATCGTGTTGCAGGATGCCTATTCGTGCCTTCGAATTGACTTAGCGCGTAAATCACTCGCGCTTGACGCGTCTTCCGCAACTGCTGTAAGGTACAGTCTTCCAATCGATCATGAATATTAATGAAGCTGCGCCGCTTACACAATAGAGCGCTCTGGTTGGTTTGAACCAAGTCTATCTCATGAATTAATACCGAACACGCAGAGACGTCAGAACGTGCTGGCCGGGACAGACGTCCACTCTCCACGCTGAAATATACGCAAGGATCTCATCGGCGTGACGCAGCTTCAAAAATTCGTTTCAAACCGGAAGAACGAATTTGCTCGAAATAATGCAAAAACAACCAATTTTCACTTTTTAGTCAATTATATGTGTCCTAATAGTGTTTATAGCAGCGTGGGACACAGATATGACTGTCAACAGCTCAAAAAATGTGTTTTGGTGTTTCATGGCCCTTTAACAGTGCAGCTTACACTAAATGCATTAATGCAGGCTAAACAAGTAGTGACAGAAAACACCTTTGATGAAACCCACCACATCCCGAGTAATCTACCACATCTTCTTCCATCATCATTATATTTTAGAGGAAAGCCTAAATGCTTAGATATGTGATTAGACATGCGATTTGAATGATGCGAGAGGTGATCTCTCTGTGATCATTACAAATTTAGGATTAATCTACAAGTAAAAAAAATATATTAATCAGTGGGCCACATGTGTTCCAAACCGTGGGTTGTGATCCATACAAATGACGGATCAACCGTGATCCGTTACACCTCTAATAGGAAAGAGATTTTATATATCTTATTATTATCTTATCTTATTATATATCTTTTTGTGTTATACACAAAAAAACTTGAGTAAATGATGAAAATTTTCATTTTGAAGGGAACTAATTTAAATTTACTTTAATTTTATAATATAAAATTCATGCAATCATTTTCTTTAGTCCCTTTATTCATCAAGGGTCGCCACAGCGGAATGAACCACTAACTCATCCAGTAAATGTTTAATACAACCGATGCCCTTTTAGCCACAACCCAATACTGAGAAACACCCATACATTCTTGAACCAGCGACCGTCTTGCTGTGCGGCGACAATGCTAACCATTGAGCCACCGTGCTGCTCTAATATAAAATTGTAAATATTATATTGTTATATCACATTACACTTTTATATTATATTATATTATATTATATTATATGTTATGTTATGTTATGTTATGTTATGTTATGTTATGTTATGTTATGTTATGTTATGTTATGTTATGTTATGTTATGTTATGTTATGTTAGACTGTCCGAGTCTCGTTGCTCTTTTGCCGTCACACAGGTAACAGAAGCGTGTTTGTCTTTCCGATCACAGGACATTGAACTCTTCCGCCACGTTCTCATTGATTACACCTACTCTACTTCATTACATCAGGGTTTAATGGAGCCTGAGCATCTCATCTCAGTTTTTCCTTCTGTTAATCAATATCTTAAAACAAACGACAGCCAAACTCCAAACAGCCACAGTCGTGAGGTTTGTATCTCCACTGAGGAACAGAGAGCTTGAAGAGCAGAATCACGCAGAAACAAAAGCTACATGCAGAGAAAACTAATCAATACACAATCAAAACATTAAAATATGTTCTCAAAAGTCTCTGATAAGAGCTTATATAGCTGTTATAGGGAAAAAAAATGTCTTTCTTGGGTAACTTTTAACATCTTTATCTCGCTATATTCATTTCAGATGTAAGATTCATGTGAATTTTACATTTCCTTTTGAATTTAGAGAGAGTCTAATGTGTTGTTACATACGTAAAACCAACAACAAGAGCTATTCATTTCTGGCTGCAGTTCACATAATGACCACTGGTGTCACTAATATCACAATTTTCTGTACTACACATAAAGAGCTCTATTTTAACGATCTAAGTGCAAAGTCTAAAGAGCAAAAGGGTGTGTCCGAATCTACTTTTGCTTTTTTTAAGGCTGGAAAAATACGGTCTGCACCCTGTCATTTGGTCTAATAGGGTTGTGCCTGTTCTCTTAATGACTCATGGCTGTGTATTGAGAATAATGTGCATTAAACCTCATCTCCCATTTCCTTTAACTCAGTTGCTTGGCTGCATCCGAAATCACATACTTCAATACTATATAGTACACTAAAAAAGTATGCGAGACAAGTATGTCCGAACTCTTAGAATTAAAAAATCCGTGTGTGAGAAGTACCCGGATGACCTACTACTTTCGGCAAGATTCTGAAGTGTGCATCCCATGCACACTGTGCTATCCCATGATGCCCTGCGAAAGAATTCATGAACGGAAGTGAAGCGACAGAGCTCACGAGGGTAGGTCAGGTGATCATGACAAAATGGCGAACGTAGTACATCAGAGTTCCATTCACACTACTCACATTTTTACTGTATAGAACATACTGAACGGCCGAGTAGTACGTTTAAATTCAAATGAAGTGCCTACTGAGTAGTAGGCAGTTTTGGATGCAGCCTTTGCAGTGTGATGTTTTCATTAATGAATAGTCTGTGTGGGCCTGAAGAAGGTTTGGCAGGGTGGAGGAACCGTGAAATAACTTCTCTTATGGAGCCTCTTCATTTAACTAAACCCTGATGACAAATGCAAATTACATCTAATCCTGACATTGGCCTGAATGACGAGAACAATGAGGTGTGCTGTTAGTTTTATGCCACCATATGACCAATTCTGAATGGCTAATGTTAAAACAAAACTGAATTAGGGCCCATATTTACACATTAAAATAAATCACAGAAAGTCAAATCGCACAACAACATGCTAGGGATAATTTAAAACACCTTAGCAATCATCATGGCAACCCGGTATTATAGTATCTAGTTAGAAATATTGCACTGTATTAATACAATTTGAATAAAGTGTTTTCTATTTAATATTTAATATTTTCTATTTAATTTTTTAATAAATTTTAGCTTGTTATTTAATCCTGTGACTCACAGCTGACTGGCACATGATGATCCTTCAGAAATCATTATAAATGTCTTATTGTTAGTTCTGAAGACTTTTTTTGGGAATTCTTTTATAACATTATAAATGTCTTTGTCATTTTTGACCACTTTAACAAAGCCTTTCTGAATAAAAATATTAATAATAACACTAAATATCTTACTCGACCCAAAATATTTGAACAAACTTATTTGTTCTTTATGAACATTCAAACATTTTTTTTAAAAGACTTGCTATTACTATTACTTCAGTCTGTTTAGCTTAATTATGTACACTACTTAAAAACATATCAATTTTATATAATACTGATTAATGTCATTGTTTCAAATTTATTTTTACTGAATGTTTTTGGTGCAAAATCATTTAAATCTAGTAACATAATATCCATCATTCATATAATTTGAATCTTGACCCCCATATGAGAAATTATTATAAAAATAATAAAACTAAATTAAGTTGTAGTACAAGCAAACTAACAAACAAATCAAAAAAACGCAGACATAAAAGTTATTTTTACAAAAGTTATTTTTACAAAAGTTATTTTTACAAAAGTTCAAAGTTATTTTTGCAAAATTTTGTTATTTTATCTAACAGACAAGTCTAAGAAACAAGATTGATTAAAGTCATTTTAAAAAAAAAAAGAAGATTTTGCCATTACTAAACTAATTCATTCATTCATTTTCTTTTCGGCTTAGTCCCTTTATTAATCCGGGGTCGCCACAGCGGAATGAACCACCAACTTATCCAGCATTTGTTTTACGCAGCGGATGCCCTTCCAGCCACAACCCATCTCTGTGAAACACATCCACACATTCTCATTCACACTCATACACTACGGACAATTTAGCTTACCCAATTCACCTGTACCGCATGTCTTTGGACTGTGGGGGAAACCGGAGCACCCGGAGGAAACCCACGCAACCACGGGGAGAACATGCAAACTCCACACAGAAATTCCAACTGGCCCAGCCGGGGATCAAACCAGCGACCTTCTTGCTGAGAGGCGAACGTGCTAACCACTCGGCCACCGTGGCGCCCTACTGAACTAATGTTAAAATTAAAAAAATGAATAAAAAAATTGAAAAAATATTTTAAAAAGCTGTCTTTACTGTCACTTTGATCAACACTGCGCATAAAATTGAAAAATAGGACTTTTTCGAATAAAAAACATGTTGACACTAATAGTTTATTTCTCTCCCTATAATTAGTTTTTTCAAAATCTACTTTTAATCAGTTGTGCATTTCTGTAACTGATAATCCCTTCTCATCCAACACGCTGGTTAAAAAAAAAGACACATTTTGTTTGAAATTATTTGCTATTTTTAATTTTGGGTAAACTATTCCTTAAGCTAAATGTGTTTAGGTTATATAAGTTTATATAATATTTTGTAAATTACATTTTAAAAGATTCTATAAACCATTCTGTAATGACGATTAACGCCATTTTAAAATTGCCATTATTTTCCAATAATCCAACACTCGCAAAAAAATCCTAAAGAATTAATACATTTAAAATTTAAAGCTCGCTCTTTACTATCATCTTGATCAATGGTTAATCAGTCATTCATTCATTTTCCATCGGCTTGTTAATAATCAGGGGTCACTACAGCAGAATGAACCGCCAACTTATCCAGCATATGTTTTACACAGCGGATCCCCTTCCAGCTGCAACCAAGTAGTGGGAAACCTCCATTCACACTGCACACACATGCACTACGGCCAATTTAGTTTATTCAATTCACCTATAGTGCATGTCTTTGGACTGTGGGTGAAACCGGAGCACCTAGAGGAATCCCATGCGAACACGGGGAGAACATAAAAACTCCACACAAAAATTCCAACTGACTCAGCCGGAACTTGAACCAGCAACCTTCTTGCTGTGAGGCGACAGCACTACCCACTGCTCCTCCGCGTCACCCTGATCAATGTTAAGCATTCTAAATAAAAACAAAACTTTCTCTATTTAAAAAAATGTGTATTTTGCCCCAGAATTTGTTCTTAAATATCTACTTTTAGTCAGTTGTGCATTTCTGGAACTGATAATCACCTCTCATCCAAGATGCTAATAAAAATAGTATACATTTGCTCACAATGGTTCCCTATTTGCAGCAATCTCAAACAGGAGGAAGATCATGGCCCATTTCAAAAAAAGCCCCCCCCGTCGCCACCCCTCCTGTAACACTAACAAATGCTCCCTTTGTGCACGGAGGCAATGCAACATGGCAGCCACACAATAGATAACACCCTCAGACCAGAGGAGTAATTACTTGCAAGCTCTTTTCCCCCTGGTGAGCTGCATTGGCATTCATTAGATAACCTCAACGGTGACATATTAATTACAGGGGCGGCTTGATTTGTGCCGTCTACTGGGAGACGCTTTTCCTGCTGCCTTCCTGTTGCTTTGACAAATTTTCGGCTGCGCACCAAAAAAATACCAGAGAACACCGCAAGATGAGACAGGTGTGAGCGCCATTGTGATTGATGGTGAAGCTTTGATTATAGGGGACGGCGGAGAGATTAGGAAGAAATGACCACTGATGTATCTTGTGTATCTTCAAGGAACTAAACTAGTGTGTACTGAAGCTGGTTGCCATGTTTTCATCCAACCAAAGCCAATATTCATTTCACCAGCAAGATGCTAAGAGTATATGGCAAGCCGTTTTATCCTTTATGATATAAAAATTTGTATTTTTGATATTTATGGTTCTAGTATTTGTAATAAAGTACCACACTTTAAAAAAAATATTAGTAAATTAGCAGTCTTCCATATATTGTAATTCATGTTTCTTTGTTTATTTATGCTTATGGGACCTAGATCTAGAAAAGTGACTTTTATTGACATTTTTAATAGTTTGAACTGATATACTGTTTGTATTGGTGTTGTATTGGTAAATAACACTACAAAAACCTAGTAATGAGTTGTCAGAGTTTTTAAAAATATATTTACGCTGTTATTTTACAGCCTTATTTCAAGATATATATTATTTCTAATGCAATATGTTGTTTCAAACTACTAAAATATCAATAAAAGTCACTCTGGTAAACTAGAGAGTTGAATGTTCCACATCAAAAGAGGAAGAGCAGAGATCAAGGTCCCAAAATGCAGACGCTGGCAGTGTGAAATTGGTGTAATACAAGAATTGGTGTAATGAAGAATTATTAGTGTCTAATTAAAAACCTACTACTAGCAAATAATAACCTGATGAATAAGTGCCAGTATCTAATAAATATATAAGAATTATTATCTAAAGAATTGATAATAGTATGTATATTACATTAAGACTAGTACGAATTCAACAGGTATGAGTATCTAATAAATAAGTGCTAGAAACTATTTATAGGTAATGGTATTTAATGAACTTGTACGCATTGTTGGTATTTAGTACATTTTACCATTTAATGTTATTTAATGAACTTGTACGTATTGATGGTATTTAGTACATTTTACCATTTAAAAGGTACTAAATAATAAGCACTAGCTGCTAATGAATTACTAGAACTTAATGGAAAAGGTGCTAGTTTCTAAAAATGTGTTTGTTTTACAAATTAAATTAAATTGTCTGCCATTAAAACGAGCATTTTGTGGTTATGGATTGCTTGTTGACACTGACCACTTTGGCATGATGTGCGTTCATTGGATCTGCATATTGTAGCAAGGCCTGGAACTGGTTGTTCTTGGTAAAGGTGATGATCTTCAGGACCGTTCCAAATTTGGAGAAGATCTAAATGAAGGAGAAGAAAAAGAACAGTCATTGTAAATAAAAAAGACAATTTTAAAATATTATTCAAACTCATCTCAGCTGTTTAAGCAGGATTAGCTAAGTCTCCAAAGTGTTTTGAGGTAGTTTAGCTGGTTGATAACAGGTCAGAAAAATATATATACTATTTGTTTATCTTATTCTTAGTCCAAATATCTAAAAATTCTTAAACCAAGAAGCTTTTTCTGGAAAAGAAACAAATATTATCTTGTTTTCAAAAATAGTAAATCAAAATTAAGTAGGTTTTCCCTCAAAACAAGTGAAATAATATTGCTTTTCGTTTTGATATAAGATTATTTGAGCCTTTCAAACAGATTATTTAGCTTGCTGTAAGGAAAAACCCACTTAATTTTTACTCAATATTTCTGAAAACAAATAATAACATTTTTACTAGTCTAGACGAAAAAGGCTTCTTGTTTTAAGAATTTGTAGATATTTGTACTAGAAACAAGAGAAAATATTTCTTTTGCAGAGAATCATTTAAAACCATTAAATTAGAGGATTCTGACCAGGGTTAACCAGTTGCATGTAGTCCAGTTAGCTCTCTAAAGACTGGTTTAAGATTTATGACTGGTTTAAGAACTCAGGGCTTCAACAAATCTCTGAACCTAAGTGTTTTTGACACGATTTTACAAGGTTGCCTGGTGACAACAAAGGAAGCGTGCATGGTAAACACTGAAAGCAAACAAACGCAGTGACAAGCACTTGAGCTTAGGAAGGAAAAACCTGAGGGTTGCCTGACACAAGGGAGAAAATGAACGAGGCAAAAATGTCACCAAAATGAACAAAATGCCCCAAAAATTTAAAATCTGTTATAAAGAAAATAACTATAAAATAAGAAAATAATAATAAGAAAAATGAAAATGAAAATTAATAATAAATTAGTAGCATTACATTTAAACTTTGTGTTGAATCAGATTTATTTTTTACACTTTCAATTCACACAGATTTATGGTCAAATGCAGTTGCTAATCAGAGGGGTTTACATTAAAGAAACACTCGACTTCTGTAAATAGACTTATTGTACAGGTCACCTTAAACATTTGAATTTGACCTTTTTTAATCAAATAAGCTGATCTCCGGCACTTTTAGCTTAGCTTAGCTTAGTATAAATCAAAGTGGTATTTTGGATCATTTATATATTTATAAAAGCTTGACACTTCTGTAGTTAATTACATATTTACATACACATATTAAGACCAACAGAGAATTAAAAGTTGTTATTTTCTCAGATAATATGGCTAGAAACTGCTTTCTCATTGTGGTGTAACAATCAAGGAATTTTTACCATGGCTGCAGCAGAAGCAATAATATTACGCAGCACCTGAAAATAGTCCCTAGCACAAAACCTAGACTTGCACCAGGAGTTAGAATCTCCATAATATCAATGCCCCTACTGCAGCCACGCTGCTTTAAAAAACAAAATGATCAAAACTCTTTTTGAGCAAAACCAATGGTCTAATCCAATGACGGGTAACACTTTATAATAACTACACATTATAAATCATTTATTAAGCATTAGAAAATAGTTCGTTATTTATTGAACATTAACTCTACATTAATAGACATCAGTAAGCAATTCATAAATACAGCTACAAATGCTGTTTTCTTGATTTAAGTATAATGTGCGTAATATTCATACTTTCATACTTTGTTACTGATTACTTTTTCATTACTGAATTATAGGGGCGATATGTAAGTTTGACACCCAGTGGTTGAACTAGGTATTGCGCTCCTGGATCAAAACAAAAGGAAGCGCAGGTTGCCAGATTGAGGACAGGAGTGAGTGATTTAAACTGTGTTCTAAATAAAAGCAATGGAACCCGATAGAAGGAATATTCTCCATATTAAAAAGAGTTTTTGTCTAACATACACCTCGAATTGATATATTAGAAACGGCTTCGATTACTCACGGGTGATCAACAGGAAACTATGACAATGATCACCTCAGGTAAACCTCATGTGGTTTATTCAATGTTAAATCCTAACAATGTGAGTTTGAATGCCATTTTACATGACATTTATTGCCATATACTGAAAGCAGCAGCAGATAGTTCTCAGATCATGAAAATAAAATAAACCGTTTGAAATTGAACTTTACAATTAAACACATGTGAGTGATTCAGCATGTACATTTAATAATGTTGAAGAGGGTAATATGTATTAAATAAATTATAAACCTTACCATTTCAAGAGTAAGTGCATATTATGTGCTTCTGAATGGCTTTATTTAAATTTCTGTCGTGTTTTGTATGGTGCAAACCGCCAAATCGCTTATCAATACATATCTCGTCATGAAGCGTGTTGTTAGGACACATGGTTACAATGTAACCTGCACACCTATTGTTTACATTCATAATTTTTATATCATTTGCTAATTAATAACCTTATGTGGAACTGAATCTGTCTCATTTCAGAGACTGCTACTGTCCACCGGAGGTCGCATTTCAGTCACGGACGCATGCTTTTAGAGCCTTTCTGATGAATGAATGAAATACACGGTTTACATACAACAAACTTACATACAACACCTTTAGGTATTGCATTATTTACATAGTAGTTAATGGTTTTTAAGATATTTAGAATGAGTAAGTAAATAATAAACAATTCAAATAGACATAGATCTTATTTTAAGGCATACAGTACAGTAATGGTTAAAATGTACATTAATAATTGCTTTAATAACACAACTTCATGCAGTTTTGTGACCTAATCTAAAGTGATATATGCTTTATAAATCCTTTATTATAAATGTGCTTATTATAAGTAAATAAATACATAATTTGTAGCTGGATTTATAAACTGCTTACTAGCGTAGAGTTCATGCTTAACAAATAATTAATGGACTATTTTCTAATACTTAGTAAATGATTTATAGTGTGTATTTGTAAAAGTGTTACCAAATTATGTTATGGAGGCACTTTGACATTGTAATATTCCAGAATACCGAAACAAATCAAAGGATAAAGCATCAGAATCAAAGCTAATAGCCGGCTCTTTGTAAATGAAAGACTTGTGAAATGTTAGAGTAGTAGTGTGGCCTCACCTGGTGCAGCACTTCTAGAGACACTGGATAATAGAGATTCTCTACGATGATACGAAGCACGGGACTCTGTCCAGGCATCATTCCTCCATCACTGGCTGTGGCAGTCCCAGAGAGACTCATGTTCCCAGTGTGCACTGCGTTGACAGCTTGCAGAGCAGCCTGGGCCCTCTAAGAGTGAGATATGCAGTGTTAACGCATAGCAAAAGTCTGAAAACTTCACATCTGAAGCTTACTATTGCACGAGCAGGTGTGCCTGATTCTCAGAGCACTAAAACGCACTGTCAGCAAATGACTGTGTAATGAGCACATTTACATACTGTAAAACTAATAACTCTAGGGAAAGCAAAAGTGTGAAGGAGGCACTATTTAAGCAGAGATACAATTACGAGTTTAGAAGAGAGGAAATAACGGAGCTAGTGAAGAAATTGATCCATCTTAATTATTTTAATTGAGAATTGTGAGAAATGCAATGATAATATCAAAATTACATGATATGAAGTTGGAATTGTCAGGGGAAAAAAAAGAAAAAAGAATTGCTGTCATGGGTGTGTGCGAGAATACAGACGGAGATGATAAGATATGAATACTTAAATGATGAAAAGGCTTTAATGATGAAAATTCAAAACGAGAGACACAGATGTACCATAGATGAGAATGAGCAAAGAACTGAAAAAACACGAGGACTAAAATACACGAGTAAAATACACAGGTTTATATTGTACATCAGTTTATGTCAGAATTCTGATTTAAATAAGGCAGAATTTTGTGTTTTTTTGTCCATTTATCTTGTGATTTTGACTGTGAACTGTATATACAGAGTTCTGTCTTAAAAACAAATTCAAGTATCTATCATCCAATTAAGATAACTGTCAGAATTGTGCAAAACCCATAAAAATTATAATACTTAACAGTATGTAACCTTTTATTGGCCATTTATTTATGTAGCTGGCTTGATTATTTCTTTTTTCCCCCCACCTACAGTGTTTTTGATGTTTCTAAATGTGTGCCTATAGTTTATTTTTTGCATTCTCTATTTTTCCTCCCCATTTTGCTTACAGTCTCTGTTCTTGGTGGTTGTTGTTTATGTTTGTAAAATGAAAAAAAAAAAAAAAAAAAAAAAAAAAAAAGTTAAATAAATCATTAAAAAAGAAAGAAAAAAATAATTGTGAGATATAAATTCACTGTTGCAAGAAAAAAGTCTGAATTATGAGATTCAAAGTCATAAATACCTTTTTAAAAATATTCTTTCTTTTGTGCAATTTTACAATTTACGCAGTTACCTGTTTATAAACTCAAAAATACAAATATGTCTTATGTAAAAAGATTGGAACGAGTTTAGTTCTGTTAAATTATTCATTCTAGTTGTTTGAAACTAAATGAACAAATAATTAAATTAATTAGATGAGAACTTGATTTGAGATTTAGGCTCTTCAAATGAACGACTCTCTCGGGTGAGTTACTGTGCATCTCCTTCACAGTACGTGGCGTTATGCACTTATAAGCTATTTTGCATACCCACCAATAAAACAGCATAAGAAGTCACTGCGTATGCTTAGCTTAACAGATTGAACTTTTAGAATTGTGGTGGTACCTGGTGGTATTGGAGTTGTGGTGTTCTTCATATACTGTACGTGTGGAGAACTTATTTTTGGCACAAGTAACTTGAGATAAAAACAAAAATGCACTTGGAGGTGGATATGCATGATGATGATTTCATTTTTGCACTTCTTTTCCCCACAATTTTTTTAAATGCATGAGCTTGAACAAGACTGATGTAGTGAATGAAGAAGACGCACATTTCTCTCCTAGACAACAGTTATGGCTTCTTTAAATGGGATGCTAGAGCAAGTAAGCTCAGCATAATAAGTGAAGATTATGATTTTAAATGGACTGATATTGCAACAGTGTTGACAACTGACTGTAACCGTTTCAGTTATTTTCTGGGAATGGATCGATCACTGATGCTCATTACGTCTGTTTTTGCAATTGGTATTTTATTAAATACTTTGAGACATATTTTTAGTATTTTAAGTATTAATTATTTGGTTAAAGCTAAAAAATATATTGCAAATGTTTTCTTAATGTTACAAAATCAATGATGATTCTTGTTACTGCTTTTTTTGTTTTTGTTTTGTCAAGCCAATGTTTTACAAATCAAAAGGGTATACAGTATATTCCTTTTTAGAAATTAAGTCTGATCATCCATGATTTCTGGTTGTCAGGCTAATGTTTGTTGGTAAGACAAATCGAAAGTCATGGTTGCTTGATTATCAGGTTTCTTAAGAGCCAAGGTTTTCTTGGCTAAATGTTTTACACATTGTTACTTTAATGGAGACCTCAAAGTGAAGAATACAGTTTTGAACTTTCTGTTAATTTCTCATGAAAAAATAAAAATGCTAAATTGTTTTCATGTTTTATCCTGAACTTCAATGCTGCCAACTAAGACAAATCTAATCGAAGCAACAAAATATTTTTTAACAAAACACGGACAAGACCGAAACCTGTTTTGTAACAAGATTAACAAGGACAAATTTTGTTGCCCTGCATTGCTTCACTGACATTGAGTGAATATGAATTATTTCAATCATTTAAACACAACACAAACATTTTAATTCAATTTAAAATAAAATTACACAGACCCATTAAAACCATGTTGAACTTACAAGTTTGTATTGTGTTCATACAACACATTTGCAGCAGTTTACTTTAATTTGTTTAGATGCACAATGGATCCTATGATTAAACCATGTTGATTCAAAACACTTTTTTTAGTGTACTTTTTGTAGATCACTAAACTTCAGTGCTGCCAACTAAGACAAATGTAACTGAAGTAACACAATAGAATTTAATAACGATACATGAACAAGTAAGAAACTTGTTGATGTAACACTGAATAATCTTGTTGAGTTGAAGTGTTTTACTGACATTCAGTATAGGAATAAATTCAATCATATAAACACAACACAAACATTTTAATTCAAATAGTTACAAAGAAGTTACACAGACGTATTAAAACAACCAGTTTTAATACAAGTTTGTATTGTGTTCATACAACACATTTAAAGCAGATCAAGCTTACTTGATTTGTTTAGACGTGCAATGGGTGCTACAATTAAATCATGCTGATTCAACAATTATTATTTTTTTGAGTGTAGAAACTAGGGCTGTGCAATATGGACAAAATAATCATATTGCGATTTTTGGAACAAATATTGCGATTGCCATTTAATTTGCAATTTTGGCAACTGTTTTTGTTTTATAAACAAGCTACATACGCACATTCTAAATGTATTCAGTGCACAAGAAGTGCATAACAAAACAGTTCACAATAAAATAACAGTATCAAGTTTAATAAATAAAACTGTAATAAAATTGTCTTTAAAACAGACAACATAAAATAAATGGAGATGAACTAACCTCAACTCTAGTTAAAAACATACTGTACACAGTAGCACTAACTGCTTCATAAACAAAACTGTAATAAATTGTCTGAAAAACAGACAACATGAAAGAATAAAGATGAACTAACCTCAATTCCAGTCAGAACAATAAATAAAAACTAACGTTAATCAAAACCACCTATTCGCTTCTCCCGCTCAACTCCGTCATGCGCGGAGTGAGCTCTGATTGGTTAACATCTTTCTCCTGCTCAGCTTAACTGTAATTGCCCGGTTTGCTGTATTAGCTCTGATTCATTAACATATTAAAATCATGCGCACAAGAATGTATTCTGAATAAAATTAATTTAAATAAATTATTAGATAAAATTGCAGCCTTGTGCAATTTAGAAACTGCATGTGCTTAAAATCGCAATTTTTTTTGCGAATGCGATTAATTGTCCAGCCCTAGTAAAAACTCCTAAACATTTCTGTTTTAGCTCAAGTTCAATTGCATTCCAGGTTCAAAAAAAAAAAAAAAACATAGATAAAAACAAAAAACTCTAATATTTAATTTTACACATAAAATTCTATTGATATGAATGACTTCTGTGTATTGCCATGTGTTTCTATGTAAAGTGCAATATGTCAGTATGTGCTTCTCACCCCCTGATTGGGCAGATTATCAGTCTTGAGCTCGCGGTGGTTGGAATACTGAATGTAGACAGGCTGGTTGCGAACATGGGGTGTGGCTGTGGTGTAGTAGTTGACCATGGTCATCGCTGCTTCTTCAGAAGCCATTTCTATAAAAGCCTGTAAAACAAAGAGAGACGCTGTAAGTGCTCAACTGTGATAACAACATAATTCAGCTAACTGTGCATATGTGGTGTCAGTTAATGCAGGTTTTTCCTCCGTCTTCAATGCTAAAATGAAACAAATATATATGTGGGCTAATAGAAGAACTGTTACTTGGTGATGTAGGGAAAAAAGCTTAATCAAGTCTGTATCACAAACAATAAAGGACAAAAGTGAACATTATTAGTTAAGAGTTTGTTTAAATCATTAACCCTAAGCATCAGTCATAAAACCTTAAAGCTTGTCTCAACAGGCCCCGCTCGTGATTATTCTGACCTCATCACGCAAGGTGTGAGAGTTTTTTAGATGCAAAATCTGACAATAAACTGAAATCTTTTGAAGCCTCAATCAAATCAAGCAGCAAACAACACATTATGCAACCAGGGCATTAGAAATCTGTCTTTTCTTGTCGAAATATGCCAGATTCCATTTGAATATGAAAAGACACTCAAGTGGAAGTGAGAGACTGCCGTGTTTTTGTGGGGCTTCTGTTATTAGATGGACCTTGATGTTTTTGAAAGGGCGCACACTTCAGCTTCTATCAGTGGTCACCACTAATGAAGCGAAAACAGATCTGAACTCTTGTCCTCAATGTCCCCTTATGAAGGACAAAATACAGCTAAAATGATTCTTTGATGGTGGTGTTTCTTAGTATAATGGGTTTGCATACAGACGTCAACACACTGTCAAAACCATCTGATTCCCCAAACCAACTAAAATAATGTGTTATGATTGCCTGACAGGTAGGTGCCGATCTCACTTCATAAAGAGACACCACTCTCAGAAATAAAGGTACAGGAGCTGTCACCAGGGCAGTACCTTTTCAAAAGATACATATTTGTACCTGAAGGGTCGGTGATGGTACGTCAAAAGTACTTTTTAGTTACATTTGGGCACTAAAATGCACCTTTGAGGTACCACTGTGGACTCTTTGGGTACAAATATGTATCTTTTGAAAAGGTACTGCCCCAGTGACAGCTCCTGTACCTTTATTTCTGAGAGTGTATGAACCTATGCATATATGAACTCTTTTCGGCTGGATTTTGTTTGAAATGGTGTCATTTCAGTTCCTTCTTCCAGTTCCTTTTAAGTATAAAGAGCCTTCATTCACTCTCCTTCAGCTTATTCCCTTCTTTATGAGGGCTTGCCACAGCAGAATCAACCAGCAATCATAAAGACGCATTTTAAGATGCCATTCAAGCCGCAACCCAGCATTAAGAATGCAACCTTAGTATTGGGAAACACCCACACACTCTCACACACTCATGGACTATGGCCTATTTACTTTATCTAATTCACCTATACCACTTGTCTTTGGACTGTGGGTGTAACTGGAGCACCCAGAGGAAGCCCATGCAAACATGGGGAGAACATGCAAACTTACAGAAAGCTCTCCTGACCCAGCTGGGATTCGAACCAAGGAGGCATCAGTGCTACCCACTTAGCCACCATGCTACTCCAGACTGGGTACATAACACATACAATATTTTCTATTTTGTTTTATGCTAGTGAGAACATATTATCTGTCATTAAAATCTAATTATGCTTCATGTTTAGGTCTAAAAGATTCCCTAAGACAATGGCATTGTCACACCAATGTCCCCATTGAGGAGTTAGGCCCACATTTCCTAAATCATGTTAGTTACACCATGATGAACCCCACAGAGATTCAACAGTGGGAATATGTACACACGGGTTTCTTCTAATCTTATTCATGCTGTTTAATCCGGAAATTCCACCACTAAATCAAATGAAAGCTTAAGATTTGAAAATCTCAAAAGACAATTTCCAAACCCATCAGTTTTTTTTTATGTTTTTTTTTTTATATTTACAAATGCTCTTACAAATGTTCCAACAGTCATACTGCTGAAAGCTTACAGAGCTAAAAGAAATGGCAGATATATGTTCACAGGTGGAGCACCTACTTGATTTTTCCCTTTAAGCATCAATAGGTTGGTGACTTTGCCGAATGGGACACCTAGTGAGACGACCTCTGCCTCGGACACTTCGATGGGAACTTTGCGGACGTGGAGGACGCGGGAGGGGGCACAGGGAGATCGGTCTCCTTTATACGGTTTACTGTCAGTGCCATTAGCTGCCAAAAAGAAAAAAAGAAAGAAACAGATTATCCATTTTTTTTAATTGACCAGATTTCCAAATGCCAAACCTGGCATTGATGTACATGAATGTTTCAAAAGCAAGACCCTTCGGACACCAAACAGAATTAATATTGATTCAATGACACCAAAAGGTTACAGATACAAAATATTTTACAATGTTTTAGCCTCACCAAGGGCCTACAGTAAACGAATTCAAAAAGACACACAAGTGGACAGAAATGACAATGCAATGGTGGTGGACAGCATCTCTGATGCTTCCTCTCTGAAACAATATGACAAGCCTCTCACTGGATTAAGCAGTTCTCTATGGTCTGTCAAGTTTCCAAATGGCGTCCATTTGTGGGGCATTTGGCACTTGGCTATGTCCTGGGGCGCATCACAGGCTGGTGACAGGTTTAACAGAGACAGACTTCAGTGGAGTGTCTGCTGCAGCTTTACCACTCTTGCAAAAATTAGCACTGATCATGTTTGTGTGATTGCAGATCACGGCATCAAAGCAATCAGTATCAGTTGCAAGTATACAATTAAAAGACAGTAGAACGCCAGTTTAATAGACATATATTTTAACCAATACGTACAACAATCTACAGTAGCCAGACTTGTGGTAAATTAAAAATAAATAGTGCCATGTCCTCCATGATGAATGCAGTAGTGTACAAGAACAAGTGACAGAGATATTCACTCTCTCTTCCCGAAGTCAAGCACGTCGACAAGAGGGAGCAGAAAGAAATAGCAGTGCACAAAAGAAAGTGCTACCATCAGCAGGACATCCAGTCACAGATTAAAAAAATGATCAGGCACAGTACAGTGATTGAGACCCTCCTCCTACAAACCAAGAGACCCTCTCTCCAAAGCCCAGCAGATAATTCAGATTTCTTCCTCACAGAACAGAAATCTAAACCCTTCCATCACAATCCAGCAAAGTGATCCAACCCCTCCCTCAGAGTAGTGATCCAGGCCCTAGTAGAGTGATTAAATCTCTCTCCAAGACCAGCTATATACACTCTCCTCTAACACCATCTCTCTTATAACAACCCAACAATGCATCTAGAACCTGCAGCTACAACACACTTCAGTGATCAGACTGGTCCTTACTACCCAGTAATGTAGACCCTACCCTCACAGCCCATGACCTGTCTCTAACAGCAGTGATCCAATCTCCCCCATAGCCCACTGACCCCATAGCTCACCACTGATCTAAATTTTATCCTAACACATCCCCACCATTAATTTTACCTTACTTTAACAGCTCGGTAGAGTGAGTTGTACTGGTCTCTTGAGCCCAGCAGAGTATTAGAGACACATTTCTCACAGTCATTTAGAGTCCTGATCCACTGCAGCCCATCACAGAGATCTAGCCTCATCCCTCAAAGTATCTTGACCTGTACCTTGCAGCCCAGGACAGTAATTTAGAGCCTCACGCTGACTTCAATCCCTCCCACTCAGTAAAACACCGTAATTTAGGGACACACATGATCCATAGATTCACATGACCATGGATCATTTCAGCCTTTCATCCATATGACACGATGGTGCCCAGAAACAAACTTTTAGGTTAATAATAATAATAATAATAATAATAATAATAATAATTTCATGCATTTATATAGTTAGTCTGGACACTCAAAGCACTTTACACACTTTTGGGGGGAATCTCCTCATCCACCACCAGTGTGCACCATCCACATGGATGATGCGATGGCAGCCTTGTTGCGCCAGACCACACACCAGCTGATTGGTGGAGAGGAAACAGAGTGATGTCATATAATTATAATATGGGGATGGCTAGGAGGCCATGATAGACAAAGGCCAGTGGGCAAATTAGGCCAGGATATCAGATTAAACGCCTACTCTTTTTCGAAGGACATCCTGGGATTTTTAATGACCACAGAGAGTCAGAAAGACATGTTAAACCGTTAACATCTCATCCGAAAGACGGCGCTCACTGAGCAGTATAGAGTCCCCTTAACAATACTGGGGCGTTAGGACCCACACAGACTGTAGGTCGAATGCCCCCTGCTGGCCCCTCTAACACCCCTTCCAACAGCAACCTGGTTTTCCCATATGGTCTTTCATCCAGGTACTGACCAGGCGCAGCCCTGCTTAACTGCAGTGGGAGTTACTATGTGAGAGTTGCAGAGAGCTAGCTGCCGCATAGGCAAAATGTAATTGCTTGGAAATGATGACATCACAGTACCATGTAACCATAAGAAAAAAAGAACACTGCATATAACAACCATTAACAAAAACAACGGTGGATTGCGCAGATGTGTTTGTTTTGCTGGTGCAGTTAGGTTAATTAGTACTATTACGACAAAACCCGGTAATGCTGTGGGTGATTATATCGATGAAGGACTTCATGGGCACTGCATTCTTATTTGATTTTACTCTATCCTGCGACTCTATCTGTGCTCAATAACATATTACACCATTTTAACCCAGCTTTTCCCATCTGGATGTACACCTTTTTTTAAATTATACGTGTATAAACTTGAAACTTTTAGAATCCACAAATGAAAAAGAAAACCATAGAAAAACACAATCATTTCCACACAGACATAGCCTGGATCTGGTCTTTACAGCTTACAGCTCGAGACCTTCTCTTTACAGCCCAGCAATGATCCCATCCGTCCCTACATAACCCATTCCCTCCTTTAACAGCCTAGCATGGAGATACTTTCCCACCCTTCCCACATTCAAGCTTTACTTCTTCTTTAAAGTCTTTTTCTGCCACACATTTACAGCCAACTTGTCATTTATGATGCAACGCTGACACTAAAAGGAGAAGTAACCATGTGACCAGACAACGAAGACCTGTAGTGTGTGCTTTTCAGCAGTTAAAATAAATCACTGCTGAGACGACCTAGTAAAATTTACCTTTGAGATTTCAGCAAGACTCGAACCTTATAAAAACAACAGGCACCATGCAACAACATGCGCATCTATAAGGGTTATTATGTGCTTCTGTTATTATGTAACATGCTGGCTGGCTGTCATTAAAGTTTTAAGGTATTCAACCCCCCCCCAAAAAATATCGAGCTCTTCCATCACATCATAAAAGTGTATTAAAAATGGCACAATGTTTACAGAGGTATAGAAACACTGAGTCGATTGTGCAAGCAGATACAATATAATAATGGCTCCAATTATGTCTGGCCGGTCTGACTGCAACAAACACAATCCCTTATTTAATGCTAATGAGCTCTCCCTTAGTCTAGATTCAGTCAAAAGCAACATGGATAATGAAAAACAAGCGTGCATCTGCAAGACATCTACTGTTAACGCACGGAACATGGGTCCGATTAAACTGGCAACAAAACAAAACCTCCAGTGGAATAACTCGACGCAAGCTGAGACAGTAGCCTACCACATGCTGAGAGCTAACAAACTGAGAAAAGAAACTAGATAATCCCTTTACTGAACAGGCAGATGCATTCGGGTTATTTCTCCATACTGCAGAAAGGGACGTGTGTGCAAATTAAACAAGAAAAGCATTCGTCTTTTAATGTAACACCTATAAACTGCTGTTCAGTAGCTCTTAGCCTGCACTTTTCCCCCCTGGAGGCCCATCGGGAATATAAAATGTGCAAGTTTGAATAAGCTCAATTATGGATCTTTAGCACATCCTAAAAACGGCCCTCAAACGCACAGTCTTCAATAAGCCTTGCTGTAATAAAACTGAACCTAACAGCGATGGATTTATTTATGACGCATGAATGGAACCCTTACGTGTCCTAGAGACAGGCATCTCGCCACATAGCAGGCACCAGGAGAACAAGGAAGATGATTGGTCCACTTTTGCAATGACCCTGTGTTGCCATGGTGACCATACACATGACCTATCAAGGCATCTGGCTTCGCCACGCCGATTCATCTCATTGTGCCGTTAACAAATCTTATTGTGCGTTTAATGTGATTAGAGGAACCATCCCTGAATCGAATATGCCACAGGCTTTTCAAGAGGAAAATGGGTAGGAAGGATCTTTGAAATGCACTGGCCCCATATAAACTCAGTGCATGGAACGGTTTGTGCAAGTAATACTAGATTTCCAAACATTACGCAGTTTTTAATCATTCTTTTTGCTGAATAATTCTGTTGGAAATAGCGATCATGTTTAAAATAGCATTGCTAAATATTTCAGAATGTTTAACTGATTTAACTAAAGGAATAGTTCAGCCCGGTGTAATTAAAAATAAGCAAGAGTTCTGTCCTGCTTATTTTTAATCTTTCTTTTAATAAAGATTTATAAATATTTGTTCCATTGTATTTTAATAAATGTGAATGGTAAATTCAAGAAGATTCAGTTGATTTGGGTTTTATTCAGCAAGCAAGCATTAAACTGATAAAAAAATCAAAATAATAAAATGTTTCAAAAAATATTCTAATAAATGAAATGATCAGATAGCACTGATGAATTTAGTAATGTTATTGAAAATGAAATTTTGCCATAATTTAGGAATCATTTATTCACTCATTTTCTTTTCAGCTTAGTCCCTTTATTAATCCGGGGTCGCCACAGCGGAATGAACCGCCAACTTATCCAGCATTTGTTTTACACAGTGGATGCCCTTCCAGCTGCAACCCATCACTGGGAAACATCCATACATTCTCATTCACACTCATACACGACGGACAATTTAGCTTACCCAATTCACCTGCACCGAAGGTCTTTGGACTTGTGGGGGAAACCGGAGAACCCGGAGGAAACCCACGCGAACACGGGAGAACAAACTCCACACAGAAATGCCAACTGACCCAACCGAGGCTCGAACCAGCGACCTTCTTGCTGTGAGGCAACAGCATTACCTACTGCGCCACCGTGTTACCCTAATTTAAGAATAATTTACATTTTTACCTTGTGAAGTTTCACAAACTAATTTCGAGAGGAGCACGTGAAATGATTGACTTCAGCTGATTCCCATTGCTAATCATTAGCTAGCCTATCAGATCATCCTAAACCTACTATATATATCCTGCCTAAACTTCATTCCACATCTTCGATTCCGGAAGAAGGCTCCCGACAGGGCTGCTCCAGTTCCTTCACGAGTTTAAGAAAACTCTCTCTAATAACTTTTGCAACTTTAATAAAACAACAACAACAACAACAGCAGCAGCAGCAGAAATTCATTTGGAGCCATCTTCAACAACAGATAAACATGAACAGGAACAAAACTCCGCTCTCCCCGAAACACCAGCCCAGGGTTTAACAACATCAAGCCCAGCCCGGAAGCCGGCTAAACACCGAGGCTCCTCTAAGGCCTATCCGCCCAACTATGACAAGAACCCAACACCGCATTCAATCGTCATCTTCAGTCACTCCAAATCTCCACCTACCTTCTCCAGCTTCTTCCTACGCCTCTGCAAAATCATCATCCCTCACTTCCAACAAGATGACCGCATCAGATATCCGCTAGCCTCTCACAAAGCGGAATCACCATCTCCAGCTGCTGCGATCTGCTATAATTCTACGGACCTACTCCGCACTCGCTCCCGCCACGCCCCCCTATCCCCAAGCGGTGTAGCGGTGTCCCTACTATCGTCGGCAGAGAAAGCAATTTGCACGCATTAAAGCCAGACTCTGTAGGCAAATAGATGCAAATAAAAAATGTCTTTATTTTCCAAACAACAGAACACAATGCATCTTATCACAGCACTATTTCTAGCTTAAAGTTTCATAACAAACGCTGAGTTACGGTCACAACTGCTTCCTGCTATTGCTCTCTCTCTACACCCAGCGCAGGCACCGTAAGGTAATGTTGTACTGACACCTTGTGGCCAATCGCCAATTTACAATCTTGGCTCCTACAAGGGACACACTGGAAACAAGTGGTACCAGCAGCAATACTAGCAGACGACGGATCTAACCTTCACATCAGTATTTTCTCAGAATGCAGTATTCTTTCCTGTGCGGTCTGCTGTTAAAACCTGCTCAAGACAACCTCCTGCCCCTTCATAATCCCCTTCTCTGAAAGAACTTCAGTTCCCAAAAATCCACCAGCAACGTCCCCAGCCCTTCTACCTCTGCTAACCCGCTCTACTTCCTCCTTTTTCTCAAACCCTCTCTCCCCCCTGCCTTGCAATAACCCTAATGCTACAAAATGCCTTCGTCACATATATATATATATATATATATATATATATATAT
>CAIGQQ010038783.1:2632080-2645328 GCA_903798035.1 Danio albolineatus | reverse complement strand
CAAAAAAAAAAAAAAAAAAAAAAAAAAAAAAAAAAAAACACACCTTAAAGCAGTCCTCCGACATTCAGGCTTCCCACCAGAATCATACTCTAGCCATTTAGATTTAGAGCCGCCATCACAGCAGCACATACAAACCCTGGGAAGGTGGTCTTATGACGCCTTCAAAGTATACATCTGACTTAGCCTCAGCCACCTCAAGGAGGCCCAAAAGCCACATCAGCTCCCTGAGGGTGGGAGAACAACCACTATACCATCTTCCTAAGGGCGTGGGCACGACCCAGCCATTTAACCCTCTTCCTCCCAGCTCTGAGTACACTTAGCTTTTCCCCGAATCATGCACTTACTCCCGCAGGAGTATAGCTGCCCAGGCTCCCCGTCCCGTCTATCATCTTTGCACATTACAACAAGGCATTGTACCATGCATTAAAGCGATTGAATCTATATCCACCCTTCTGATTTTTTTTTTCTTTTTTCTCATTCTAGAGACTACGGCAGCTCCAAACCACAGGAAGGTGGTCACCTGATGCTTTCAAAATCATACATTCGCCTCAACCAATGCCACCTCCAGGCAGCCCAAAAGACCATTCCCAGACGAGACCATTATCCTACAACGAAGAGCCTAACTTGCCTAGAGCGGGGCTTCCCAGCTATTGGCTTAAGGACACGGGCATAATACAGCCTATACTCCTTCCCCTTTTTCCATACTCCTCCCCTTTTGCTTCTAGCCCTGAATTTTCTTATTTCAACTCCTAGTTTCCCTCCCTGCCGCTCCCAGGAGTTCCCCCTACCCCCCTCCCTGACTCCTGCAGAGCCAGCCTTGATAGCTCATCTTGCCCGAGCTGTGACTTCGAGCTTCGAGTCACGTCACTGCCCCTTCCTAGGACCCAGCTCTACGTACATGCAAGCACGCCTGTCTAGGCACGTGCAGGCATGAACGAACGATGTAGATATGCATCCGTGTTTAAATCTCTTACGCGGGTGCACATCAAACATCAAGCTGGTACTCCTAAGCCCTCTAGTAGGAGTTTTTCACTGCCCACTTCATCTTCCCAGGCTCCTGCTAGAACCAGCCTTTTATAGCTCAACTGCCCGAGCTGTGACTTCGAGCTTCGAGTCACGTCACTGCCCTATCATAGCCCAGTTACATTAGTATACGCATGCGGCAAGCGAGTGCAAATTCGCACAAAAAAAAAAAAAAAAAAAAAAAAACTTACATAAATAAATAAATAAATAAAAAATTGCATGCGTATACTAGCGATGTGGATATGCCTCTGCATACTTCCACGTTTTCAGACGCATATCTAACATTAAGCTGGCACCCCTAAGCCCTGCCTCTAGTAGGAGTCTTCACCGCCAACTGACTCCTGCTAGAACCAGCCTTTTATAGCTCAACTGCCCGAGCTGTGACTTCGAGCTTCGAGTCACGTCACTGCCCTTCCATAGCCCAGCTGCATTCGTACATGCATGCAGCAAGCGATTGAGAGTCCACACGCTCCTTCGCGTACATGCGCATGCATGTGCAGTGCGATGTAGATATGCACCCTCGTGTTCGAACGCATGTCTTACATCATGCTGGCACCCCTAAGCTCACCCTCTAGCAGAAGTCTTCACCGCCCAACACCTTCTCCCCGACTCCTGCTAGAGCTAGCCTTGATAGCTCAACTGCCCGAGCTGTGACTTCGAGCTTCGAGTCACGTCACTGCCCCCCCCAGGCCAGAGAATTACCCACTTCATATGTATATATGTATAAATCTATATATCCTTATAGATATATATTTATATACATCTCTATCTCTTTTTTTCCCTATCCACCACTATATCCAGCAGCCGGATATAGCATCACTTTGCCTTTTGGGGGGCGTTCTCCGAATATACGGCTGCTGTCCCGAGCTAAGTAGCATTTTGGGGGGCACTCGAGAAACACCTGATCTCGTATCCCTCCTAATGCTCATTGACCGGGCGGGAACCTTGGGCTCATCTATCTCCGAGCTCAGGGTTCTCTCCCGGGACAGCATGCCAAACCTGCTATCATAGTCGAGCATTATCTAAGTGTGAACTCTTGAAGTGAAGTTTCACAAACTAATTTCGAGAGGAGCACGTGAAATGATTGACTTCAGCTGATTCCCATTGCTAATCATTAGCTAGCCTATCAGATCATCCTAAACCTACTATATATATCCTGCCTAAACTTCATTCCACATCTTCGATTCCGGAAACCCCCCCCTCACCCATCCCCCACTTCTCTGTCTTTCCATGATCGGGCAACACGGTGGCTCAGCGGGTAGCTCCGCTGCCTCGCAGTAAGGAGGCCACAGGCTTAGGTTTCTATCAAGCCAGCTGGCACTCCCTGCGCGGAGTTTGCATGTTCTCCCCGTGTTTGCGTGGGTTTTCCCCGGGTTCTCCGGTTTCCTCCCACAATCTAAAAACATGCACATAAACAAATTGTAACAAGTCACAAGCACTTAATACATCAGAGCCACATATTAGATATAGTACAGGGGGGGCACTCGAGAAACACCTGATCTCGTATCCCTCCTAATGCTCATTGACCGGGCGGGAACCTTGGGCTCATCTATCTCCGAGCTCAGGGTTCTCTCCCGGGACAGCATGCCAAACCTGCTATCATAGTCGAGCATTATCTAAGTGTGAACTCTTGAAACCCCTTTTCTCTGGTCATTTTGAAAAAATGTATTATTATTTTTATTACTATTAATTTTATTTTTGAATTCTTATTTTTTATTTATCTTTTTATTAAATGTTTATCAGAGTGGCACTAAGACATTGTCACTTTTGTAACAATTCGTCACCTTAGAATTATAAGGTTCTACCTGACATTTTTGTCAAAATTGAGTTATTGACATATTCTTATTAATTAAGAACTTATTTACATTATGGGTTGTTTTTTAAAGCGGTTGTTTACATTTTAAGACTTTTTTTATTTAAAAAAACAATGTTACACACGTACTGTTTGCTATGGGATGCAAAAACTTTTAAGCTCAATCTCTCAAAATCATTCAGAACGCAGATAGAACCTTATAATTCCAAGGTGACGAATTGTACTTGTAAATTCAAAAAAAGAATTGATTCAATAGGTTTTGTAAAAATAAAAGTAAATTAACTGTAAAAAAATTACTTCAATTGACTTTTTAAAGAGAAAACTATTTAGAGATAAATAAAAATAAAATTGACCCACAATAAAAACTATTAGATTGAAAATGAACTATAAAACGATTTGTGAAGCTACGGAGACCCGGAAGGGACGTGGTGGTGGGAAAGAAAATTGGCTGGGAGAAAAAAAATGGTTGGGAGGAAAATATATATTTTTAAGTTTTTGTGTTCCCTCGCAAAGTTTTGAACTTATTGAACTTTCTGTTCACTTCATACATGTCATACATGACCGACGCACAGCTTTAATGGAAAGAAAGTGAATGCAGACATTTGATATTAATTTCAGTGAGCTTTTAAGATTAAAAAATACATGAGAATGGTAAAATACGGGATAATTCTGGCAAAAATGGGAGGTTTGACATGTATGAAGTGAACAGAAAGTGTTTGTGGAAAAACAGTTTTGCGAGGGAACGCAAAACATCTTTACGTGGGAATGCAAAACTTTGCGAGGGAACGCAAAAAATTAAAAATACGTATTTTCCTCCCACCCATTGTTTTTCTCCCACTCATTATTTTTTTTCTCCCACCCATTATTATTTTTTTCTCCCAACCAATTTTTTTCCCACCACCACGTCCCTTCCGGGTCTCCGTATGAAGCAAACAAAAAAAAAAAAAATAGAAACAACAGTACACTTAATGTTATTTTGAACTGTATTTCTGAACAATATATTTGACGCTGACCTAATTAAAAAGCTTCAAGATTATAATTAATTCAATTCAATTCAATTCACCTTTATTTGTATAGCGCTTTTACAATGTGGATTGTGTCAAAGCAGCTTCACATAGAAGGTTATAGTAAATTGAAAATGTCAGTTTAGTTATTAGCTATTAAATTATTAGCTAGTATATAGCTGAGTTCAGGTCAGTTCAGTGTTGTTTAATATTCACTACTTAGAGTCCAAACACTGAAGAGTAATCCATCGGTGCGCAGCTCTAGCTGCAGTCTAGTCGCTGGAGGCTGGAGAACTCGAGACTCGTCTGTCCTTGGAGGGTCACGGGAATCCGTCTCTTGCTTGCTACTCCGCCAAGCAGCTGCTCAGGATACAGCCTGGTCCAGGGTTAAGGAGCCTTGGGATCGTCTCGTCACGGGTCTTGGATCGCATCCGTGGCGCTGCATAGTCTCTGGGGGCCTCGGGAAGAGTATCCCCAGTTGGAATAGAGAACAAAGAAAATAATTAGCGTAGCTGCAGTTCATAGTGTATATAAAGGGGATGCGTGGAGCACATTCGTGCATCATACCGCTAAGTGATGTATTGAGTGTATGCTTTACTAAAAAGATAGGTCTTTAATCTAGTTTTGAACTGTGAGAGTGAGTCTGAGCCCCGGACATTGTCAGGAAGGCTATTCCAGAGTTTAGGAGCCATAAATGAGAAGGCTCGACCCCCTTTATTTGATTTTGCTATTCTGGGTACTACTAGAAGCCCTGAGTTTTGAGATCTTAGAGAGCGGGTTGGATTGTAGCGAGACAGAAGGTTGGTTAGATAAACAGGAGCTAGATTATTTAATGCTTTATATGTAAGAAGTAATATTTTGAACTCAATACGAAACTTAACAGGCAGCCAGTGTAACGAGGATAAAATTGGGGTGATATGATCATATTTTCTAGACCTGGTAAGAACTCTGGCGGCTGCATTTTGTACTAGCTGAAGTTTGTTAATAGAGGAGGCTGGGCAACCAGCGAGCAGAGCATTACAGTAATCCAGCCTGGAAGTCATAAAAGCATGAACTAGCTTTTCTGCATCTGAGATGGATAGCATACTTCGTAGCTTAGCAATATTTCTCAGATGAAAGAATGCAGTTTTTGTGATATGGGAGATATGGCTTTCAAAAGTTAAATTGCTGTCTAATATGACACCCAGATCTTTAACAGTAGAGCTAATGCTAACTCTGCATCCCTCTAGTTGCAGGTCGAGTTGTGCGATCTGCTGTGTACAGGATTTAGGTCCTATAAGTAAAAGTTCAGTTTTGTCTGAGTTTAAGAGAAGGAAGTTGTTGGTCATCCAGTTTTTAACATCTTTAATACACTCAGTTAGTTTTGATAGGGATTAATTAATCCCATCCCAAGTTACAATAGGGATACATTTAGTGTTCAGTTTGCCTAAAGACTTGTAAACACACTAAACAAACAACTCCAAAAAAGTAGGCAAACATTAAACGTATGTTTGTGCATCAAACAAAGCCGACGCAGCATGAGGAAGTTGTTCAGCAAATCTGCAGCATTATCCGCTTGTGGAAAGCATTCGTTTTGGGTTACATTTGTCTCTGCGTCACCCAAGAGACTACAGAAGAATCTCTTCCTCGCTGTCATAGTTAATTCAGTGATGCTCAGTGAAATCCCGCTCCTGTAAAACTGTTGCTAGGACACCACAGAATTCACGGAATGCTGTTCACTTGACTTCCCGTCAACAATTCCCAAATCTGACATTCCAGGAATGCCATCCGCAACGATTACACCTTTGTGCCTGTTGCTTCGTCACTATCCTCTCATAAACAACTACTGCCATTTACCAGAGACCTCTTTAGTTTGATGCAAGATTATTTTAGTAAATGAAAGACTAAAACTGACATATTAGCTGAAAACATTATACATATATATGTTCAAATAAAACCGAAACACTAAGTGAAATAAAATGATATTCAGCAAAATAATAATTTATAAGCACTCATTTTGTGGTGAAAAATCTGCTCTGAAGTACGTGTAGAAGGAATTTACAGCCAAACACATCAGTCAAGTGCATGATTAAAGGCATTAAATACTATATAAACAAAACATGGGCGCCACAGTGGCGCGTAAGTAGCACATTCGCCTCACAGCAAGAAGGTCGCTGGTTCGATCCCCGGTTGGGGCAGGTCCCGGTTGGGCCAGTTGGCATTTCTGTGTGGAGTTTGCATGTTCTCCCCGTGGTTGCGTGGGTTTCCTCCGGGTGCTCCGGTTTCCCCCACAGTCCAAAGACATGTGGTACAGGTGAATTGGGTAAGCTAAATTGTCCATAGTGTGTGAATGAGAATGTATGAATGTGTTTCCCAGAGATGGGTTGTGGCTGGAAGGGCATCCGCTGCATAAAACAAATGCCGGATAAGTTGGCGGTTCATTCCGCTGTGGCGACCCCGGATTAATAAAGGGACTAAGCCGAAAAGAAAATGAATGAATGAATGAATAAACACAAAACATGCTCAAACCTTTCTTTGTTTACCAAAAAATGTAATCTAGATGTTTAACTACACACATTTTAAAATATATATATTTTTAATATACAATTAAGCCTAAAATTATTCATAGCCCTGGCAAATTCTGACTTAAAATTTGTTGTTCAAATGTAATTATAGCTGAGAAATATTTTTTTTCCACAGGGATGTATCGTACATTGTCTTATTATCTTTTGGGATAAGCTTCTGTCATTTCCAGTCAAAGAAAAAAAAAACTTTTTTGTCAGAATTTTCCAGGGGCAGTATTTCCTCTAGGATTTTTTCAGTTGTTGTGGCAGGCGTTTTACACAGATCTTCCAACTATCTATGGTGTTATTTCAATGACCAACATAGTGAGCGCTGTATTATAAGTCGAGATTGCATTCATGTAATACGAGCATGCAAATCGCTTTGCTTGTGCGCCGATTTCCTCTGTTCATGCGCAAAACTTTTCGCACACCCTCAAATATAAGCTGCTGAAGCGCAGACCTTCTTGTGCGCTAAGAAATAAACACTGAAGTGTGATTTAGTGCATTTATGTAACGAGTAGGCCCCAACATTTACTAGATTTGTGAGGAATATTTATGAAAGTCTCCAAATGACCTACAGAACGGCATTAACGTGTCCTGAAGTAAAGTGAAACGGCCACAAATTCCATGCAAGCAATATGAAGTCATTGCATGCAGAACCATAGACCTTTATATATAAATATAGTATAATTATGGAAACTCTGTTCAAAAGTTACATCACGCAAACCAAAGTCAGTCAGTCAGTCAGCAAGAAACATAAAGGGTTAAACAAATAATGCACAGCACTACTATAATTACAGAAAAATTTGCTCTGTTATAACTCACTTGCATTTTAAAGTTTTGGTGTGACTGTAACCTGCTGTAAAACAAAAACAGCAACAACTGAAGCTTTTGAATGAGAAGCTACAAGGCAGCCATGGCTGGAATGAATTTTGGCGTGGCGCGCCACAGTGGAAGAATGAATGTAACGAAAACCATATGAATATGAATAATTTCGAGCTTAATGAATACATTCGTGTTTATTTAGATAGATACTGACAGACAGATAGATAGATAAATGACAATATGTCTTTAATTTGTCATATTTATGGTTTTGTATTCAGTCTCTGTTTAAATTACTTTCCTTTTATTAATGAGAAGTTTGCACAAGAGTTAATGTAAGCTGTGCAAACATTAAAATGTGCTCTGGTTGACACCAGACGTGTTGTTTAACTCTGCTAAACTAGAATTACTAAAACTTAAACTGAAACATATAAAACCTAAATAGAAATGTTAAAAAACTAAAACTAAACTAAAACTAATAAAGCAATTAAAGAAATGAACTAAAACCAAACTGAAATATACTGCAAATTTTAAAATACTATCAAAATAAAAACTAATTTAAAAATGCAAAACTATAATAACCTTGGTTTGATGAAGGCTACACACTAACACACACACCCTAGCTAAACATGTCTGATCAGCTTTAACTCATGGTCCTGGGCTGTACTGTCAACTTTGCCTGGGGCGAGAGAGATCGAGAGAGAAAGAGAAAGAAAGAGAGAAAAAGAGAGAGAGAGAGAGAGAGAGAGAGAGAGAGAGAGAGAAGATAGAGTATGTCAGGTTTGACAGAGCAGAAATGCTTTGGTATTGTTCTGGCAGAGTGGTCCCAGTAGACGGCAATCAAGTGTGCATGTGTTTGCCAAGGTGGAACGACTCGGAGCCTTTGGGCACTCATATGCTTGATGTGCTGGAACACAAGGCTTGCTTCACATGGGAAAAGGGATCGAGTTCTGAGTGCTTTTCAGATAACAGGCTCTGATCTGGAAGAGTTCATATACAGCTCTGAAGGAAAGAGGAGTGACTACTGGACTAGTGTTGGGGAGTGACAACATTGTTATAACATGCCTGACAACTATTGTGATAACATTGCATGACAAATACTATGCTTTTTAATAACCAACAGCACTGCTACTATCCATATCACTGTGTTTACAAATGCTGTGGAAGAGTTGAAGATCAGATATGCTATTTGCTGTTATTGTAAATAGTAGACCAATCACAACTGAGCTCATTGACCAATCAGAGCAGAGCTGACACTTGGAAAGGATGGGTTAAAAAGACTGGGTCCTTGAACCAACAGTTTAGACCTGGTATTAAGATTTCAGTCTTCGGTTTACCATAAAATGTAAACATTTGTTTGATAAATGTTAGAACATGTTCTAAAATAACTCAGAAATTAATAAAATAAAATAAAATAAAATAAAATAAAATAAAATAAAATAAAATAAAATAAAATAAAATAAAATATGGGGGTGTCACAGTGACGCAGTGGGTAGCACAATCGCCTCACAGCAAGAAGGTCGCTGGTTCGAACCTCAACTGGGTCAGTAGGCATTTCTGTGTGGGGTTTGCATGTTCTCCCTGTGTTGGCATGGGTTTTCTCTGGATGTTCCTGTTTCCTCCACAAGTCAAAAAACATGCAGTACAGGTGAATTGGGTAAGCTAGACTGTCCGTAATGTATGTGTGTGCATATTTCCCAGTGATGGGTTGCAGCTGGAAGGGCATCCACTGCGTAAAACAGATGCTGGATAAGTTGGCGGTTCATTCTACTGTAGTAACCCCAGATTAATAAAGGGACTAAGCCGAAGAGAAAATCAATGAATAATACAATACAATTTAAACAATACAATACAATGTAACGTAATGTAACGTAATGTAATGCAATATAATATAAATGAGCTTTTAATTTAAATAGTCTGATTTCAAAACTTCTCAATCAGGACCAAAATTTTTTTATAAATAAATAAATAAAAATCGCATCATATTTATCATGATAATTGCTGATATGATTTTTTTAATAAGCAAAATATGTTTGTTGTTTGATCAAACTACTTATTTAAAATGGGCTGAAAGAACAAACTTTTTTAGGGGGCACAATTTAAGTGTTTTATGTTCAAAATACTTAAATTTGCAAAAAAAAAAAAAAACTTAATAAGTCAACTTAATTCTTTCATGCTGTCTCAACACAAATCAATTGTTTGGAATCCATTATCAACAGCAAGTAGATTGGTCTCAAACTAACTTTCCCAGCACTGCAAACAACTAGTATTTAATTTTAGCTGCTATTTCATAATGACAGAAAGCTTCCTGCCCATAGCTTCTAATTATACATGCTTTTAGCAAAAGCGGTCAGCCAAGAGTGAAGATGCCCGTTAGCATGATTGTTACCATCCGGTTAATGACCATATACAGTACATGCAGCTCAGAGAGTACGAACACTACTAAACATCAGTTTATTGGTGTTACAACAGGGTCTGTGTGCTGACCTTGATGTATACTGTAAGCTAGCTTTGACTGGACTGTTAGCACACAAACTCAGGGTCAGCTTTGTTATGACTTTCTTAGTTTTGCGTAGCAACAAGCACGTGAAGGCCATTTTGTGTCAAGAAACCCAAACAGCGATACAGCCGACTCCACAGCAAAGAGACAAACACCTGAGGTCAAATTCAATTCAAGGTAGAAGCTAATTTGACTTTATGCTAAATGCTAACAAAAACAAGGCATTTGAGAGTAGTGGTTGACAGATGCAGGTTTTTATTGACTGACTCTGCAGATTTACGTTGGTTAAAGGCTGATTTCTGATCCTGATGAAACTGGTTAATCAGGTTTTGATGGGTTTAATCTCATGGAAGTTCATAACTGTTCCTCATTTTGGTAAGTTGATGACAACATGGTATGAATTTATGAAAATGACATTAACCCTTGCATATGCATTTAAGCACAGGTACAGACAAAAATGACATTAAAAAATGTCGTAAAAACATCTTTTTTTTATTTGGTTTCACTGACTTTTCCCTGGGTTTTTGATCAGCATATGTCATGTTAACAACTAAAATATTGTTTTAATTTAGAAAATTACCCATTGAAAGTTCAGTTTGTCTGTTGTTGTTTTGTGCATTGTTTTTAATGAAAATGAATCTATTATTTTACATCTATTATATAATAATAATAGTAATAATAATAATAATAATAATAATAATAATAATTCCGTACATTTGCACTTTACACACTTTTGGGGGAATCCCTTCATCTACCACCAGTGTGCAGCATCCACCTAGATGATGCTACGACAGCTATATCGCGCCAGACCGCACACCACACACCAGCTGATTGGTGGAGAGAAAACAGAGTAATGTTATATAATTATAATGAGGGGATGGTTAGGAGTCCATGATCAACAGAGGCCAGTGGGCAAATTAGGCCAGGATGCCGGGATAAACCCCCATGTGCAAAGCTAATGTTTTTCAGCCAATGAAGAACTTCTGGTGAAAGGTTTATGTGACTATTTTCAATTTCATATGGTTGCTTTTACAGCATCGATGTTGTGATGTAATTCAAATATCACTTAAATGGACTTAAACATCCTTTTAGTTTTTAAAGGGTAAAAAGAAACGAAAGATCGTTTAAATGCAGGTACCGTCATTAGCAGCATGCTAGTGCAAAAACTCATATTTTAAAGACATGGTGCAGAAAAATAGAATTTAATGCAGTGCTTCGTGTTTGGTCTGATACCCACTTTATATCGCATCACAGTCAGGCAGCAATGATCGCTGTTTTTAAAAAGAAATCACATCTTAAAAGTAGGCATGGGACAATAACCGTTTTCACGGTATACCGCGGTATGTAGAAGTCAAGGTTTTCATACCGCCAAAATTTTCTGCTGTACCATTCCTAAGGTATGTGTAAGATTTTTTTATTTACATTTTATTTTATTTTTTATTTTTTTTAGGCATAAATTGTAAAGAAATCTGTGTTTTTGAAACAAATGAAGGTAGCACAAGTCAATGATTCATTGTAATTATTTAGCCTGACATGTTTACTGCCACAAAATATTTTAAATGTTTCTCAAAATAAAATATTTTGTGTTCAAAGGGGGAAAAAGGTTTTGTTTTTTAGCCAGACATTTAAAATAAATTTATTTTAGAGCAGTAAACACAATACCGTCACAACGTGAAACTGTGATATTTTTATCCAAGGTTAACATACCGTCAGAATCTTATACCAGCCCATGCTTAAAAGAAGCGATTTTGTATGGCATGACACACACTAGAAGCCCTGGGGCTGGCTGACTGAAATTAAAAGTCTGTGTGCATATACCCCATTATGATGTGGGGATGGTATAAGTATAAGGCCATGATGGACAAAAGCCAGTGGACAAATTTAGCCAGGACGCTGGGCTTAAACCCCTACTCTTTTTTGAAGGACATCCTTGGAATTTTAATGCTCACAGAGAGTCAGGACCTCGGTTAACCGTGTCATCCGAAAGATGGCGCTCGATGAGCAGTATAGTGTCCCCATCAATATACTGGGGCGTTAGGACTCACACAGACAACAGGTTGAGCATCCCCTGCTGGTCTCACTAACCCTACTTCCAGCAGCAACCAAGCTTTCCCATGTGGTCTCACATCCAGGTACTGACCAGGCACAGTTCTGCCTAGCTTCAATGGGCAACCATGTAAGAGTTGCAAAGAGCTAGCTTCCAGTATATGCTAAACGCTATGTTTTTTTTGTTGTTTTTTGAGTCTTGAACAAGTCAGTTCTCATAAACATTAATTTTGAAGAATTATTTCTTTGTGTCATATAAGAAAAAAACTACCACAAATTATTTCTCAGTATTTACATACAAAAAACTGTTATCCATGAAAACAGCACCTTTAGAAACATGTTTTCTGAGAAAAATGGTGACGACTTGTATACTTCTATTCCCCGCTGAAACCCACATTGCAGAAAATGATGTCAAAACATTAAAAAAAACATTAAAAAGTAAAACATTTTGAAGTCTTTGTCAACGAAAAGCCTGATACTTTCATTTCTTACTTATTTTACAATCAAAATAGGCTTTTAGTACAGTACTATGCCTAGACCAAGGGAACACAAAGTTTCATGGGAAATGCCAGAAACAGTAATACTTTGTAGACATGTGCAAACCTTGATCTTTAAGAACAATACTAGCATCTTTGTTCCTTTCGCATTATTTTCAGCACAATACGCATCCACAAAACGCCCCATGCCTTCAACAGTTGACCACATTAAAAGGAATCGTTTTGCAATTATTTCACCGGATCACTAAAATGCCAAGCGTTCACTGTGGAGCTTTCATGAGGAGCTGAAAATATCAAAATACAGAAGCTGTCTGGAGGCTATCCCTGGCCACTCCGAAAATAATAGAGACACTGTTTCCTTTTCCGAAGCACAACAACATATTAAAGATTATTGTTTACCAGGCAGAGGATGAGTGAGCGAGAGAGAAAATAAAAGACAGCGAGGGGTAAGAGACGATGGGGAGCAGATGATGGGGTCATTTCGTTCTGCCCTCCATTTTATCTCTATTCAGATGCTCAAATAACAGCTAACACACTCGCCAACCATATCGCCACCATACACAACACTACAGTTTGTTTACTTTGTTTATTAGAATTAAAGTCAATAGACCTTAAAATAATTACATTCTTTAGACATGTAATGACGTATACTGGTTACCGATATTTAACAAAAATCAATGAAAAAATTAAAAATAAAATTCAACATTTCATTAAAAGGCTTACATAACAAATAATAAATTAATTAATTAATTGTATAATGTCATAACAAAAAGCTTGATAAAACCAAATGAAATTCTGTAAAATAAAAATAGTTTGTCAGTAAATAATAATAATAATAATAATAATAATAATAATAATAATAATAATGTCTTTTGACTTGCCATATCACCATCATACACAACACCACCGTACAGGACCATTTAAAAGAAATTTTGTATTAGTAAATGACAGGTAACGATGTATACTGGTTACCGATATTTAGCAAAATTCAATGAAAAAA
>CAIGQQ010038783.1:2567947-2632070 GCA_903798035.1 Danio albolineatus | reverse complement strand
AACGATGTATACTGGTTACCGATATTTAGCAAAATTCAATGAAAAAAACAAAACCAACATATCATTAAAATGCTTACATAATATCATTTATTAATTAACTGCATAATGAAACACTTGATAAAACCAAATTAAATTCCGTATAATAAAAATAGTTTGTCAGTAAATAATGCAATAAATAATAATGTCTGTAATGTCTTCAATAATGCCTTGTTGAAAATGTCAAATTGACCTTTGAATCCATTTTCGGTAAAATGTATTTGTTGATACAGCAATAAACAAGCTTATTTTTTACCTCAATGTCTTTTTTAAAACGAGCAATTGTAATGATCAAACTTTAAAAAAAATTCAGTAAGTGACAAATATCGGTACCGATAACTTTGTTAAAATCGGTTAAGAAATAAACATTTTTAATGAGTTTTGATGCAGCTTAATCAACATGTTACATGTATTTAAATGTACAAAACAGATTGAACAAAATAATTCGAATTACTGTACGTTCACAACGAAGGCAGTGAGAGTGTCAAAGTTCACTCTGGCCGCCCTGGCTACAACGATGTCTGCCTTCAGAGCTCCGGCGGTAAAGTGTCAACATTCGCTACATTGATTTCGTATTTAAAGGTGTTGCAGCATTATCAGCAAATCACTTACATTCACGCATAAAACATGCTTTCTAGCATGAAAACGTTGCACACTTTTTATCAGATTCATTTAACAATGGAAGATCAAGTTGTTGCGTGTTGCTCCACTTATCCAATATGTGTCCATATGTCTGAAATATTCTGAAGCAGCAATACTGATCTGTACTGTCGCATGAAACTACTGCTTTGAAGAGAAAACAATATATGACCTTAAATGCACATCAGTAACCCGCCAGTAACTTCTTTAAAGTATGTCCCTGTAAGAAAACATCCGGCGACCGCAATATTAAAACCTTTGGGAACAACTGTGGTCGGAACCAAAGTTCACAGTGACTGTGTTCTCTGGACTCTTCTCAAGCGGTGGACTTCTACATTCTGATTGCTTGCTCCCGAACTGCGTCATAGCTCATTACCATAAAGTTGACTTGATTTCAACTCTCCTCAACGCCCACAGCGGAGACGCTCTGCCGGCTCCCATTGAAAATGAATGACTTCCGGCTACTTTGATGCTATCGGTGTAAACGTAAGGTTAGCCACTAAGGGTGCACTCACACTAGGCTATGCGAACCATGCCTGGGCATGTTTCCCGGTTTGTTTGACAAGTGTGAGTGCTCTGAAATAAGTCCAGGCACAGTTTAGTTGGCCGGCCTTGGCCCAGTTGAAAAAGATATGCTAGGGCATGGTTCGATTGGGTTTTGGCGTGATACATCTGTAGTCTGAGTGCAAACCACGCCTGAGCGCGCAACTGAAGACGCAACGTCACTTTTAAGTAACTGTTTCATTTGGATTTAATAATCATTCTTACTTTTCATTAAACGTGAAATGTCATCGTTTATCAAAGATACAAACCCCTCGCTGATAAGCTGATCATTTATGAGCGTCAAAAGTGGTGGATCTGTTTCCGCAAAATATTTGTCTGCGTGTCACTGCATCCCAAATGAATAAAAATAATACAAAACCATATAACTAAAGCAATGTCCACGGTGCTGAGCGAGAGCGCTTATCCTCCTGTTAAACTGAACAGTCACATCATCAATGACGTAAGCATGCTCTGGCTCGGAAGGTAAAGATGCAGAGTGAGTGCATTCCGAAGGGAGACAGGGAAGAGAAGACAAGCGCGCTTCGTCGTGATTCAAAGCAACTGTACCTAGTAAAAGTTACCAATGGCTATGAGCTTGAAATGAGCTAATAAGCTTATTATATGCTGCACTTGACCTATCAGAATTAAGCATCGCTACTTTTTCCCACTTCCACACACACGACAACACACACCACTTACACCATGGCAGAAAATGAGATTTTAATGAAAGACTATCAAAACACATGTGAGATGAATTCCAAACACAGACGTTCATGAAGAAAACAAAAAGGGACTTTGATTTCATGTGGGCTTTAAATATGTGACCAAAAGTAATATCTTTCATGAATAATTCAACCAAACGGCCCAGTCAGGTCATCTCTTATTGTTTGAAAGTGTCTAGACTGTAAATGGACATGATGTGGAGGAACAGACGGTACCTGTGGTGGATGGAGTGGAACTGCTCATGGTAGTACAGCAACACGAGGAGGCGGAAACAGGAGGCTCTCCAAAAGCCCACTGAAACACACAAGCACAACAGACTCAGTCAAAATGACAAGTCTAAGCAACCACCCGAAACTCTTAGCAAGCATTTGACACAAGCTAGTTGGTAGCGATTATTTAAAGACACACAAACACACATACACTCAAAAAATGACTTTTTTAAAATGAGCTGAGACAACAAAATTCTTGAGGTTTTTGGGGGGGACAACTTAATTGTCTATGTTTAATCCACTTAAATTTGTAAAAACAAATAAATTAACTTAATTTCGTCACATTGTCCCAACACAATTCAGTTGTGTGGAATCCATCATTTTTACATTGTGTATATACGTATTTGGTAGCAATGCTATCTATATATGTGAACATCTCTGTGAAACCCTGCTAAATTTGCATAATCTACTTCCTGAAAATTGTATATAGGCCTGTCACAATGACTTATCGGACAACAAATGGACATGACCTCAACAATGTTTGGCAATGCGATATATATCGCCTATACATAAGTCAATTCTAGCCACAAGTTAGCTGATTATGTAGCCTCTCTATCTCTATTGGAGGAGTCAGTGTCAGTATGGTTTAAAAAACACTAAAGGATTTACTATAAACTCATTCATTAATGTTCTTGCCAGCTTAGTCACCTTTATTAATCTGTGGTTGCCACAGCGGAATGAACCGCCAACTTATCCAGCATATGTTTTACGCAGCGGATGCTCTTCCAGCTGCAACCCATCACTGGGAAATTTAATATAAATGACTATAGTATATTCTCATGAGTGCCTGACGAATTAAAATCGATCTGTTACTTTTTTATAGTTCTTTCAACTTTGCACTTCTTTGATAGAATTTATTATTATTATTGATTTGTTTAGGATATATGCTTTCACATTCTGATTCCAAAGCCTAATTAATTAATTGATTCAATTAATAAAGAATAAAATATGATGTGTTCTTTGGAAGAGTGTACTTGCATTATGATGCTATTATAGTGTCAAAATGGTCTTAAAATCACAATAATATCATTTATTGAAAAAAGATATTGGTGCTATATATTGTACCACTAAAACTAGATAATGTGTCAGACTTAATTGTATAGTCTAAAAAACAAACAAACGAAAAAATGTAATTTCTGTTTACTGCAGAAAAATCATAGATGAAATATTTGAGATACAGTGCTATATTTACATTTAGGACATGATCAATCCTAAAAGTAACAAATTGATCAACACTACGTTTCACTATTACCGATACAAATATCGGAGGTTGCTACCTAAACACTGACTTCAATCGTCTCTGGGTTTACTTTCAGTAATGCAACACCTCCTGATTCTCATATCATTCCTTTAACACATTTATTTTCGACCATTAGAGACCACAAACTGACTAATAAATTATCTCTGCACAAGCCGGAACATCAGGTCAGTCATTAAAGCAGTCATTTAAATCATTTATATTGAAGCTCATATGATTTCTTTCATTTTCAGAACACAAATTTGAGGTATTTTTCAGTGCAAGTCTTCTGAAAGGACACACCGATTTCAAATGATCAACAGATCTGCAAGAATGAAACTAAAATGTTATGTCAAACCACCAGTGTGAGACATAGGCCGCGTTTACACTAGTGCGTTTGAGTTTTAAAACGGCGTTTTAGCATGAAAAGGATCCGCGTCCACACTAGCGTTTCACCCAGCGTTTCTGAACATATCTCCGTCCACACTACTCCACTAAAAACGTATATCACGTGACCATTCGTGCACTCTGGGCATGAACGTTCAAGTATAAACAGGAAGCATGTGTCTCGCTCGGCATTTGGTTAACAAACGCTAACCCAAAACCGGTGTCCTAAATAGGGCTTACGCCGCTTGAAACGCGAGCAATTAGTGAGTGCTCGAACAATAGCTTGCCTCTTGCGAATATATGCAGCTGTTATAGTAAAAAGGCAGAGTTTAACTGCACAATAGCGCCTAAAACGGACAATAGTGCAAACAACACTCCCATTTCTGTGTCCAGCAGCCACGCCTCCGTTTTCAGATGTCTCCGTTTTCCCCCCATCCACACTGCGACGGAGCAGCAGCGTTTTAGAATGAAAATGGCCTCTCCAGCATTTCCAAAACGCTCCGTTTTCGGGGCTCGAAAACTCCGGCGTAGTGTGGACGGATGGCGTAACCATAGCAAAACTTATGCGTTTTCAAACAAAAATGCACTAGTGTAAACGGGGCCATAGTCTTTCTTCTCCATACACACCAGACACTTCCTATACTGTAAATTAAATACTAATCTTTTTCAGGAAAATGTAGAATTTTGAGTGAGCTTCACATAGATGAGTGTCATTTGAGTTTTGAGTGAGCTTCAAGTAGATGAGTGGGATCGACAAACCACCTGAAGGAGACAGTCTTTCCTCTCTTTATGCACCAGACACTTTCCTTCAAACACTATTACAAGAACTCAATAATACCACCTCCACCACCAATACTACTACTATACTACTACTACTATTTATACTACTACTACTACTAATGAACTTAATGATTAGATTTGTCATGGCATCTATATATTGCTGCTCTCTGGTCATTTGAAGTGCTTCATTTATCCTCGTTTGTAAGTCACTCCGAATATAAGCATCTGCTAAATGAATAAATGTAAATTTTATATCACAAGAGTAAATCACATTGGTTCTTGTGCGTCAAGGAATCATGCATGAGCATCTGTGATCAAATATGAATGCTGTATATGCCCACTATCAAAATAAATCAAAAGCTCTCGTCTAAAACCGACTTCCCAGGTTTGTACAAACAATAATAATAATAATAATAATAGAAATAATAATAATAATAATAATAATAATAATAATAATAATAATAATAATCATGTTTTTTCTTAAAGTCTAGAATCATCATGAGTTTTGGCTGAGAAGACTTTCCATAGATAAACATAAATAGCTCAGATTTCAATAAAAACGTTCTCATTTCTGTTCTGTCGAAGATCTTATTGGTTTTGTCCCAACATGAGGGTAAGCAATGACAGATACTTCATTTCGGGGGTGAGCTAACCCTTTAATAAGACAGACGAGCATGACAAATACACAAAAGCAATCGAAAGCCCCTGTGCCACATTAAAGGACTGTTTTCAGACCAGCGGGGAAATTTCAGTGGCGCATCAATTCCTTGAGGACGATGTCTAACAAGCACACAAATGCATCCATTAGCAGCAAATTGTTTGTGAGGTGGGAGGATCAAGAATACAATCTATTCAGCTACAAGATGGCTGGCACGTGAGATAGCCGGCTCTGGAGGAAATGTCTCCATTTGTGTTGTATTTCCTGAGCAAAGAGGCACTTGTTGTAGCTCAGGGAATACTACTGTCAATGTCTTCTTGCTTGTCGGTTTCTAATTTTAGAGCTTTTTTGTGACCAAATTGTGTTAGGTGATAAACAACGCGCAAAATTGAGGAAAACAAATTGTGTAATTCAAATGTTATTTTAGTATTTCTGTGTTCAGTTTTCATTGTAAAGTTTGTTTGTTTTTCAATATTTCCATCAAGCAGTTTTGGGTTTAGTAATTTTTTGTACTTCATATTAAAAAATATTTGAGTTAATTTGCTTTTTATTGTCATTGTCATTGTAAGTAATTCAAACAATGAAATTCTCTGTAAAGCTTCTTAATAGGCCTGTCACAATAATCAATATATCGACTTATCGCACAATACATGGAAAAGATCTCAATGATTTTTGGTGATGTCATACGTATATCGCCCATACATAAAAACCAATTCTTGCAACATTTTAGCTGATTGCACAACCTCTCTATCTCTATTGGAGCTGTTAGTGTCAGTATGGTTAAAAAATACTAAAGTATTTACCATGAATGTCTAAAGTATATTTTGATGTGGGTGCCTGACAACTGAAAATAGATCTGGTAGCAGATATCGCAGCCTCTGTTACTTTTTACCTTGCATTTTTTGTTAATGTTTATTATTATTTCTTTGTTTAGGATATATACGTTTTCACATTCTGATTCCAGTGCCTAATTATTAAATTGTTAAAATGACTATAATTAAATATACTTTAAATAAAATATGATGAGTTCTTTGGAAGATTGTACTTGCTTATGATGATATTATGTTGTCATTCTGGCATTATATAATGAGCGGCTTAAAATCTTAAAATGACAATAATATCGTTTATCACGATATATTTTGGTGCAATATATCGTACAAAACATAGATATCGTGACAGGTCTACTTCTTAATTCTTAAATCTCCATAGTGTAAAAATACTAAATATACACATATAACAAAGACAAGATTAGGGATTATTTTAAATACGCTTAAATGCATTTCTATATAATATTTATATTTCATCTAATAAAAAATAAAAAGATTTCAGTAATTTAAGTTTTATCCAAGTAACAGTATTTTAAACAAATGCAACCGCCTGCCTACATTTACTCATGCTTTATGAGAACATTTAGAAGCTAACAACCTTTAATTGTTTTTGTTATCTGTGTACAAAAACTGCTTAAAAAATTAAACCACAACTAATAAGGACCACCAGTAAACCATCAGAATTTATAAATGTTTTTTTAAGAAAGTTACAAACTAGTAAAGTCTTATTCACTGAACGCTGAAGAGTCTGACCTGCCACAATTATTATAAACTAATAAATCTTTATATGCTTTTGTTGAATCCATCTATTTGCATTATTTCAACTTACTTTTAAAACAATTATAGAATACATAAAAACTGCATTACCCATAATGATGTTCAAACATCCCACCAATAAGAGAGCTGCACTGATAAATAATTAGCTCTGTTCAGTCCACTGAACTGCAAACAACAAAACATTTAAGTATAAAATACTTAAACATTTGTAAATAAATGCACATTTTCCAAACATACATTTTTTTTGAATTCGAAAATTATTTGAAATGCTTCAATGCATTTAGGATTGGAGTTCTTTCTCTCAGTAAGGATGTTAAGTACACGGTTTTGTACCTTTTGTTGAGTTTCTAATGTTGAACATTAGAACAGCTATGAGATTCACCTCTTAGCTGTTTTTTTACTGCATTTTACTGCATGGCTTACAATGCTTTAACAAATATTGTTTTTTTAATCCCTAATAAAAAAAATAAAATATGGGAAAATTACACCACTATTGAAAAATGGAAAATCTGACTACTAACACACTCGCAGCAAGAAGCCTCGACTTTAAAAAAAAAAGAAAAAGAAAAAAAAAATCTACAAAGGTCAGGCCTGGTAGGTAGAGAATATTGTGTATGTGAAAGCCTTTAGTAAGAGTCCATGTTTGGTCATTCCCCAATCCAATTCATCTCACCCACCCAATGTTTCCTGTCTGCTTTCTCACAGCCTGAATCAATAAATCCCAAAATAAACCAAAAAAAAAAAAAAACAGACTCCTGGAACAAATGGTCAACAGGTATCCGGCGAGCCAAACACCAATATGAAACACCTACACTCTCATTTATCTACAAGTGAGAAACATAACCCGCACACCAATCGACATCTAGCGTCAATGTAAATGAGCACAAGCGGTTTAATAATGAGTTCATGCACAGGGTCATGCATGACATGCGCAGCAGGTCTGAATTCAGCACTCCGCTTGTGTTATTCAACTCAGCCAGGTGTTGTTGGAAGGGAAAGTTCGCTTCAGAGGCGCCGCTTCCGTCCTGCTGTCTCCCCATTGGTGCGTTATTGTCACCTCAGCCAACCAGGAAAGAACACAAAGCTTATCTTTGCTTGATGAAATTCAAATGAGCCCAGGCTGAGTATGAATATGCAAAAAAAAAAAAAAAGGACAAAAACGATAGAATCTCTTTACCCTTTACAGCTAAGCCCTTTTCTGATGCCTGTGACATTTTGTGTGCCGAGATGGACTGAGGGTGATGAAATACAACACAGATGCTCAGCGCGCGTATGGTAATCGCCATTTCTCTGAACACCAGCGCAGGTCATACGGACTGGTCTGCTCACGTCAGCACCGGCCACAAGATCCAGCGTGCCATTTTGCCATCGTTATAGTTGAGTGTTTTTAATTAGTCCAGGGCAGAGATGGAAAGAAAGGTCTGATTGCAATTATATGCTTTCATCAGCATTCTCCCATCAGCTTCAAAATGTGTAGGAAAACTGGAGCGGTGCTCATTATGGACCTTCAAGTTCTTGGTTTTTCTAAATATTTGAAATGATTTCCAAATAATTATTCAGATATGTACTTGACGTGACATACGGTTAGAATTATTATTATTACTGAATTATTAGCCCCCCTGTGCGCTTTTCTCCTCCAATTTCTGTTTAATTAAGTCATTTCTAATCACTGATGTCTTTTATATTTGCCATGATGACAGTACATAATATTTTACTAGAACCTTTTCAAGATACTATTCAGCTTAAAGTGCAATTAAAAGGCTTGAAGGTCAACACTCAACATATGACATCATCCAACCTAGTCATCTTAGAGGAAGGTTGGTTGAATGTCTGCTCTGTACAGGCCACTTCTTCCAGCTCTGGTATGTGGTGAGATTTTTTACTGGAGGAATCTTACCAGATACTTTATAACCCCCAAGTTAACACGCATACAAACACGGGAGAGCATGGGAGGGGACAGTGCTGGAGGAAATGTGGGGAAGACTTAGTAACCATTTTCACATATTTTGGAGTTGCCCAGCCATTCAGTCATACTGGAAGGATGTAATGGAAGTAATACAAAATATTTTTGGTGACGGAGTGGACTTTTCTTTTACAACAATTTACCTGGGAAATATTGCAGCCAACTGAATGGCAAAAGACCATTTACTAAAAATACTTCTAGCAACAACCAGTAAGAAAACTGTAACTCGAAAGTGGCTACAACTCGATCCCCCTACAGCATCTGAATGGTTGGATATCGTATTTAATGTACAAAACATAGAGAGGATGACTTTTTCTTTAAAACTACAAATGGATTGTACTTATGCCTTTACACAGTGTAAACTGATCTTTATATGTATTTGTTAATGTGACCTGTAAGGAAATATGTGACCAGTCAACTGTTTATTTAAGTTTCGATGTGTTATTGTATTTTTTATTATTATTTTTGTTTTAAATTTATAATTTATTATTTGTGTTTTTTTCTTTTCCTTTTTTTCTTCCTTAAAAAAAGAGAAAAAAAATAAAAGTATAAAAAAAGGTTTAAAGGTCCCGTGAAGTGCTTGGAAATGTGCATTTTTATTCAATGTTTGACATAATCTCAACCAAAACGCGAATAGAGCTTTGGATATAGTGTAGCTCCTCCCCTTTAAAAAAGCTCCTCCCCCTTTGTTTTTATCATGCTCTGCAGTAAGAGTGGTTGAGCTCAATTGCATCAAATGAAAAGCAAACACGAAACGATCTTGAAGGGGGTGGGGCATGTCAGATACTAGAGAGCATTTGATTCTAACATCTAAAAAACTTTATTTACTTAATTTAATAATTTTTAATACTAATAAACCTTAATTTCATGGGACCTTTAACTAGGATAATTAGGTAAGTTAGTGTAATCGTATACGCAAGTAATCGTATATGAGTGGTTTGTTGAAATGGTTACTGCCCTCAAACTGGAAAGGTTACGTGTCTCTAGATTTGGCAAACAGAAAACGTATAGCAAAATTTGGGGCCCCTTAGGTTAATAGTGTCTCTGTAATTATTTTTTTGTATTATGTTTTTCTCCTTCCTTTTTACATGTCATTCTATTTTTTTCTTATTCCACTAGTCTGGCTGAGACTTTTTTGATGGGGCTGTATAATTGCTGTATTGTTTGCTAGTGTTTTGGTGCATGTTCTTGTTGGTATATCAGGTAATAACACTGAGATAATTTTGTTAACATATTTACATGATGTACACTATTGGGTATTATGTTTTCATGAAAACTTCTATAAATAAAGTTAAACTAAAGATTAAAAAGAGTGGTTTGTTCTGTAGACAATTGAAAAAAAAAACATATTGCTTAAGGGGGCTATTAATATTGACCTCAAAATGTTTTTCTAAAATAAAAAAACTGCTTTTATTCTAGCCGAAATAAAACAAATAAGACTTTCTCCAGAAATTTTTCCTTTTTTTTACAAAATACTGTGAAAAATTCCTTGCCCTGTTAAACATCATTTGGCAAAAATTTGAAAAAGAAAAATAGACTAAAAATGTTGGGTTGAGCTGTAAATAGAGCTCCTTTTATGCATCAAGGATGCTTGCAAAATATAGAAACTCTAAAGGATCTGTGTTCAGGTTACACTTCAGCCTCAAATCAAATAAAAGAAATAATGAATCATATTTTTGCATTAGGAAAATGAAGCCATTTTCAGCACCATTAAGATCTGTTGCATTATTGTTTCCCATTATTTTTATGACAATTAGGCACATTTCCCTCTAGCAGTCATTACCGTGAGGCAAAAAACTCATTACTTTAATGTCATCTACGTCAGCTGTCTGGATAATTTCATCTTGGTGATACTCTATATTTACATCAACAGAATTCAGAAATATTCACAAAACAACAGTCCAGAGCCAGATTTATTAACAGCTTTTGCCAGCGCAAACCTGGTTTTGGCATTAAAAACTACTGAATTTGATGCTATAGTTACAATTATTATGTTTTAATAGTCATCGTAATTCTGTCCAATTAGCAGAAACACCATTATCAGGTACACAGAAAATGTATATCAATGATGAATGTGAGATTCATACTTAATTATATCTTCAGACTGTGTTATTTCATCATTACAAGTCACATTTTGTAACATGGATCCAATAAACATGGGAACGACATGCACGTAAACTGATGGCACTTGTTGAATTTGAATCCATGGCGCAAGTTTAGAAAAAATAAATAGATAAATAAATAATTTGAGATGTCATCATTATCGTCTACTGATAACTCTTCACTTGTAACAAACCTAAGTTTACTTCTTTTGTTGGACGCACATAACGATATTTTGAAAAATGTTGGAAACTAGTAGCTATTGACTGTTCTGTCTACACTGTAAATATTTTTTTTGATCAATTAGTTCTGATGGCGTATGTTTAAGGTCATTTTAACTTTAACTAAAACTAAGTTAATAATGTTCTAATTTAATTTTATAAGTTACGCAAGCTGTTTCAAGTCAGTTTAACATAATATAAATTCATAATATAAACAGACCCATAAAGTTCATTTGTTTCAGCTTAAAAATTGAAGGCAACTAGGATTTTTTAGTGTACTATGGAAGTCAATTATAAATAAAAATAAGTTATGTCAACTCAATAGTTACCACAGGTTTACTCACTTTAAGTAACTAATCACTTTTAACAGTGTATAACTATTACCATAACTATAAAAGTAAAACAAGTCATTATAAATCTGTAATAATAGTGTAAAGTATGGCTGTGCAATATTGAAAAAATCTGATATTGCAAAAATGTTTTCCTGCGATAAATATCGTGATATGGGACATTTTCATAAGATCACTTGAGTAGCACTATTTGATAGTTTTCTTTGGATTCTAACAGTATTCAGGTACACAAATTGAATTAGTCACAATGCAAAAAAATGACTTTGCTTACTTTGCTTTATCCCATTTCTATTCCAAATATCAAAAAATTCTTGGACGATCGCGAACTGATGAGCCGGGTGGGGTTGGTGGGGTTGTTGTGGAGAGAGACGATTGTGAATTGAAGCGGGTGGGCTATGTAGGTGGTTGGATGATAGAGAATTGAATAACTGAAGAGCTAAGGGCACTTTCACTCATTTTTGAGGTGTATTTTTTTATCCTTGAGAAGAAAAGGGCATGTGCTTTGCACAGGTTGAACTCTACCTGTGCACCTGCCTGACAACAAGAACTATAGTTTAACAACAAACATCACCAACCACACCATCTCAAGCATAAAAAGCACAATTTTTACATAAACTTTTGAAACAGTCACTGTAATTTTGTGAGAATAATAAAAACCACACAAAAAATGCCAAAAATGTACATCAGCTAATTTAAGATTTATACTGTAAGTAAGGCCCCGCTCACTCCACTCCAAGATATGATGCAAAAAATAACAGTGCCCAATATATATTTTACCTTTGCTTTTCTATAATAGAATAATTCGAAATCACTTTTTTGTTTCCTTTTTTTTGTTTATCTGCACTCAAAAAATAATCGTGCCGTTTTAATTGTTTTATGTTCAATCCACTTAAATTTGTTTAAAAATTCTGTTAACTTAATCGATTTGTGTTGAGATAACATGAAGCAACTGTGTGTAACCCCGCATTTATTACAGTGCGTAACCAATAAAAACATCCACAATGAATCAGACTCCACCCATCTTTAAAAAAAAAGCCTGACAATTTAAAGTGACAGTCCTCAAAACTGCAGGGCACTTTCATAACAAACACAATGTTCTCAACCATACATGTAGATGCTACAATTGTTATTGTTTTCATTTTTTTTTGTTCGTTTTCCTTCAGCTAAGTCTCTGATTTATTAGAGGTTGCCACAGTCCAAAACATCCAAACCCACAGTTCTACACCTCCATCATAGAATCAGTCATCTGCACTTCAATAACTGTCTGGTTTAGCTCAGCTACCAAATCTGACCTTCAAAGACTACGTCGAATAGTTCGGACTGCTGAGCGAATCATTGATACAACCCTCCCTACTCTCCAAGAACTGTACTTATTCCAAAGCGAGCAGAAGGGCTGCCAAAATCACTCTGGACCCCTCACACCCAGCACACTGCCTCTTTGAACTGTTACCTTCTGGGCGACGCTACAGAGCACTGCGCACCAGAACAGCCCGACACTGAAACAGTTTCTTCCCTCAGGCAATCCATCTCATGAACACTTGATGATAATAATCGTGGCACCAACATCACTGTTTGCAATACACTTTTACACACACATACACTTATTTAACAACACACTTTAAATGCCAATTTGCACATAACAAATAGACTTTTTACACACACATACACTTATTTAACAACACATTCTACATGCCAATTTGCAGATAACAGCTGCACATATAACGTTGTATATAGTAATATACCTGTACATACACTTGTCAGCTTGTATATTTGCATTTAACACTTACTTCTATTTTTTGAATATATTTATTATCTGTTTTTTGTCCTGTCTCTGTAATTCTGTTGCACTATAGAAGCTCTGTCATGAAAACAAATTCCTCGTATGTGTGAACATACCTGGCAATAAAGCTCTTTCTGATTCTGATTCTGAGAAATGCCAACTGGCCCAGCCGGGACACGAACCAGCGACCTTCCTGCTGTGAAGCGACAGTGCTAACCACTGAGCCACCACACCACCCGTTATTTTTTTCATTATTTTAATAACAATCATTCCTGGAGTGAATGGAGCAAACCAAATGACCGTTCTGTCAACTGGCCCCAAAACACTTTCACACGGGCACTTTGCCATCCTTAATGGCTGGCCCTGGTATTACATTAATGAGAATCACCATTAGGAATAAACCTAAAAATAAAAGCCTGCTAATGAGAGTATGGAGCGATAATGAGCTTCTCTGTCACTGAAAATAAAGTCAATAAGAGATCTAATCTGAAAACCAATGCTAATAATAAGCTCCTTTTGCACCATTTTTGAGGTAAAACATGACTTACAGACAAAGTGTTGATGAGATTCACAGTCAACAATCACTGCAAGCAGTCTCCTTTGATTTCCTCTAGTTGTTTATACGTCTATTAATTAATTTTGATGCGTCTTTCTTGTTTATCTCTCATAGCTTTCCCCAAACAAAAGCTTTATTGGTTGCGAATGCAAATGAAAATGCACAGGTGTGACTGGTTTCCTTGATAGGGGAGCCATTATTTCCGTAGCAACAAACAAAAAAGCCGCCGCTACTTGTTGCTTAATGCATCTGAAATAAAAATAAATCTCCTCGGATAATGAAACTTTTTTTTTTTTTAAATAAAGCGGAAAAGAAGACGAGGCTTTAAAAGATGGTTAATAATGGTTTGATCATTTTATAGCCTGGCTGGGGGATATTCTGTAATTAACAGGGGCAGAGAAAATGAAATCAGGTTGTCAGGGTTGCAGAAGTTAATAATGTAAAAGCGCAATTTTCACCCTTCATTAATCTAGAGAGCACAATCGCTGGAGGTTATCGCCTGGACTTTTTTTTTTTTTGGTTAAACGATTGTGGACAAGCTATTGTTTTGACACACAGCATCAGGGTGTTACTGAGTAAACAGGGTGTAGACTGAAAATAAACACAAGAGCTTTTCTTAAAGGAACAGTTTAGCTAAAATAGAGCTCTGTCATTTACACAGCCTCAGTTCCACTTGGTGTGCCATGTTTGGTTATAAGTAGAGCCAGACGGAATCTGCGGACATTTTTTGCTATTTCTGCGGAGTATTTTGTTAAAAATCTGCGGATTTATGTGGAATGATTTTGGGAGTATCATAATTAAAACCTTAATATATGAAATAAAAAGTAATAAACAAAGCAAGTCTTTCATATAAAATCTCTACTAAAAGACAGAAAATTGTACTTCACAAACTGTATTGTAAATAAATCATATGAATATTTCCCTATTAGTCAATATTATTACTGAAATTAATTTGAAAACTGAATAAATATACATTTACACCAGTAAATAAACAGAATCAATGATGGGCTGAAAATCTGCGGAATTCTGCGCACACAGATTACGTGTGGCCCTAGTTATAAGACAGATGCCAATGTTATCTGGAGTCACTGGTGTCAACCTGAAGTGACACGTCCTGAAACGCTTTATTTTGAACATACTTTGTGTAAAGCAATGCTATGTGATACTGGAAAAAACTGACACTGTCATGTGTGCTTTTCTCAAATATTTCCTGTGACATTTGCACATACTGTATTTCCTATAATATTTAATTTTTTTTGCTTTTGGAGAAGGTCTTATTTCTTTTAGTTTGGCTTGAATGGCCCCCTTAAGATATTATTATTATTTGTTTTTTTGGGGCAATTGGCTAATTAACTAATGACTTGCTTAATTAACCAACCTAATTAGCCTAGTTAAGCCTTTAAATTGCACTTTAAGCTGAAAACGAGTGTCTTGCAAAATAACAAAAAAAAGATTTGTACTGTTATCATGCTAATACAAAGGAAAATTTATATTAGAAATTAGTTATTAAAGCTATGTTTAATCTTCTCTCCGTTACAACGCACTTGGGAAATATTCGAAAATCTAAATGTCACAGAAGCGCTAATAATAAAACTTGAACTTTCTATATAGTAGTATGGAGGGAAAAAATCATTAATCTAAATCTTTGGGTTGATTTTGTTGGGAAGGAAGCACATAGGATATGAAAATAAGTAGACTTTAAACAAAAAAGATTTCAAAGTTCCTTTAACTCTCTATCTTTTTAGATTTGAGAAAATTATTTTTTAAACTATTTTTTTACAACTACTATCATACACAGTAGTACTAATGTTTTTAAATTAAATAAATTAGCAACTTATTTAATTGTCCTAATGAGACAAATATCTTGAATGTGATTGCTTACAAGCACAATTTTTCCTGTATGGAAAAGAGCAGCATGACCATTCTTCAAAAGATCTCTGTTGGAGATCTTCCGCTGAAAAACACTTATTTAATGAACTTTTATCACGCAAGACAATGCAACCACTTTATTCTCAAAGCACAGCAGAACAAAAAAAAAAACATTCCCTCACTATTAAGGGAAATCATTTCAAATTGGGTTGATAAAACCCAAAATTGGCCCGGCGCTATTGATCCTATGGGCACCGTGGGACACTCGCTGTTTTTTTGATGTTGAAAGCAGCAAAGCGAATAACCATGGAAACAGGAAGGGGGGGTTTTCAAAGGGTGGTTTCTCCTTATGTAATATTCAGTACCAACGATGCCACCACGGAGGAGAAATCGGCCCTCACAGCCCAAAATTACAGCTAAAACTTGCAACACGAACCTAGCGTTTATAATGCAATTAGCTAAACATAGCGCACCGAGAGCATCTATAAACAACGTCAGTTTACACGCATCTGTCTGTCTGCAACAGATCCTGCGAATGGCTGTAAATACCTGCCTGAAAGAAAAACTACAGCTTCCCTGGAAGGGCGCAAATATTACACAGCTGACAGCGGACAAATCAATATCCTCAAGACTGGAGCCGTCCGCTCGCACTGGGCTGCACCACAACATGTTGCTGTGCCAAATTGCCCTGTTACCACGGGCATTGCCAGACAATAACATTTTCCATCAGACCAAATTGAGGAATTGAAGAGTGAATTTGTGGCCGAGAGCTCTCTGCTGAAGCAGGCAGGGGAACAGGCTGTCTGGATGTTTGCCAAGCTGAAATGATCTTTAGTTTTTATCAATCTTCTCTCAAAACAAGCTAGAGTCTGGCCTCTCAGCTTGGGCTTAAAGGGAAGCGAACGAGTGACGCTTTTTCTCCAGCAGTGCGAACGATTTTTGAGACGAATATCAAAGGCGTTAGACAGACAACAGGCCATCTCCTTCCTGATGGAGATATTATGCAACGTGTGAATAATTCCTCCGCTATTTGATGTTTCTTTGATGGCTCTTGTTATTCCAGTTATTGGATTCGCGTAACGTGCGTGCAGGGGCAGGCTTCGAATTTTTCGCAATAATAACTCAGAGTTGAAGAATTTGGGGTGTTATTGACGGAGCAAGTCAAATAGCTGTGATTGAATAACAGCAGAATGCAGCGCAGACTATAAATGTGTTCAAACCTGCTTGTTGTGATGCAGCAAGCAGCTCAATTGTGCACTTCATGAGTTGTTTTTGTCCTGTGTTCCAGTTAATGTGACTAATCATCTATTAAACACGAGTTTAACTTCAGAGTTTAAACAAAATCTGCTTTGACAAAAGTTGTCCTCAATTGTTGGCAAAGTCTGACATAATTGTTTTAAAGGGTTCCTATTATACCCCTTTCACAAGATAAGTCTTCGATGTCTGCAGAACGTGTCTGCAAAGAAGTTTCAACTCAAAATATCTTAAATAAAATTGATTTATGATAAAATGCAGAATGTGCCAATTTTGAGCTGTAGCTATTTTTGCAGCCTGTGCCTTTAAATGCAAATGGGCAGGTTCTCGCCAGTCATTGTTCTCCCCACCCACTTGTGTTTATATCACTCCAAAATGACTGTGGTCACACTATACCTACACACAGTTCTGTCAAAACTGCTTCCAAAAGTTGATTTTGCATCACAGGTGCTCATTAAGTTGTTTTGTGTTTAGACAGACATTTAGTTCTTTAAATAAACATATTTAGTTTATATATACATGAGCTGTTATTGTGAAGTTGAATGACTTCATTACCCCTTACGCTAAAAAAATCCTTCAGATGGGGTGCTAGTGGCTGGGATACACAAGAAAAGAAACAAAAGAAGATGCTCTGGAGAGTGGAGACATCCTTTTTTAATTTACAATCTCTTCATCGTTGCTAGTCACGGCACTCATTTTCACATGTGTTGTTATTCTGACCTGAAGTGACAAGCGAATGTATGGTTTCCTTCACCATTTTCAGTGCACTTTGTGCTCGTGCTCTCCTGCCTTCTTTCTGTAACTAGGCGACATCAACTGTTTTCTCAGAGGATGACAAACTGACAAACTATTGCTGCAGCTCTGATACAAGTTTATGGAGAAAAGTAAAAAAACACTGCAGTGTTTGGACACGCAGTGTTTGTCTGAGATAATTAGTTTACCACAGGGTTCATACACATTTTTACTACTAAAACTTTTCCAGGACTTTTCCAGGACTTTCTAGTAAACTTTCATAACATAATGTTTTATGTAATGTCTGGATATACATGGTAAAAATTTTGAAAAATTATGCATGTTCAAAGTTATTACAACACATCATAAAACATGGAATATTTTGTTTAAATGAATCTTTATACTTATGTAAACTGTGTTTAGAAAATGTTCACACAACACTAATAATGTAAGAGCAGGAGTTTGACCATGGACAGAAAAGAAGTAAAGACAACTAACCTATATTTAAGTATGCAGATATTTCTTTAACTAATTTCCATTACCTTTTCAAAACTTTGTGGGTTTTTCAGTTTTTCCAAAACTTTTCCAGGCCTGGAAAAAGCCATGTCAAAATTCCATGACTTTTCCAGGTTTTTCATGACTGTATGAACCCTGTTACCATTAATACTGAAATGTGTATATTCCATACAAAGTGTGAAAAAGATTGGTTAGTTCTACTTGCGTGAATTGCGGTGTGCTCGCAACATTCTTTTCAACTAAGTGTACCTGGGAAAAATGTGCGCACATGCCATGTCTTGCCACATTTTAATAAAACTATAGCCGTTATACCGAAACTTCATACGAATTTTTTTTTTATTGTTATTGACAATGGTGTTTGGTCAGTAAATACCGATACCAATTTTATCACCCAGCCCTAAATAAAGTTTATAAGTTTAATACTTAAATCAAACACCATCTATTTAAAGGATTAACGGATTAATAAATGAACTAAGCCGAAAAGAAAATGATGATGATAATTAACATCAATGAATTGATTCTCAATTAACTGTTAACATCTATAATCTCAAATGATTCATTAGAGCATATAGAATTTCAGTTAGCGGCAAACAAACAAAGTATCGTTTTTCTGGGTCATGAAAAAATATTGCGCAAAGAAAAAATATATTAAGGCTGTTCCACAACATGGTGTCTGCAAAAATATTTAAAGTGAAATCGCACAATTCAAAAATGTGCAAATAATTAAATATATATAGTTATCGTTGGTTCGAGTACTTGGTTATAATCAATATTAAATAAAAATAAAGCATTATTCAAAGCAACCTGATAATAACGATACATTGTAATAATGAGATATTACAATATAACATGCGGCGATGCATATAGCTGATGTAAATTATATTAAGTTCGTTTTATCCTTAAGCTTAATTCACACAAAAATGCTGATTCTTCGTGTACTAAATCGTAATATGATGTATTCACATGCGTAACATCAAATGTGAACTGATGCATCTGGGTTTGTTTACAACAGAGAGCGAGCACACACTTGTGAATCTTTCATAATTGATGATCAAGACAAACACAGCAATGCTTGTTGCACATATTTGACCTACAAAAACAAGTCAAATTATAGCCAAAACATTTTTTTGCAACCTAAACAGTGGCATCTTAATAATCTTCCACTATACACAAAAGCAGGTACAGTGTGTTCAGACAGCAGTTTGTTGAATGTGCCCTTATGAACACTTAGTATAGGGCAGACTGATGTCATTTATGAATATACATATTTATGAATATCTAAGCAGATATATGTATAAATACTTAAATTTCAATATTCAAATAACTTAATAATAATTAAAATAATCAACACACAACAAATAACAGATTGCTTTGCTGATATTAATAGCCCGTTTCTCCCTGTTTAAAGAATCTTTGGCCTCAAACGCTGATTATGAAATGGATTTGTGGAGTATACGTGTAATACATCAAAGCAACATGGAGCTTCGAGTCGAATCTCTTTGAACAAACTGCGTCCTTCATCTGCCGCCATATCAAATCATTTCCTCTGATTGACTCTCTCAGACAGTGATGGAGGAGCATTAATTCTCGACGTCTGCTTTTTATCTTAGAGGGTCCCGCTGAGCACGTCGAGTGCGTGAACATGTGTTTAGTCTATCTGAGGAACTGTTTTCACCTCTTTTACTCTCTTGCTATTTTATTACTATCGTCTAGTCATGCATCTGAAGGCAGACCTTAAAACAACCACAAACGCCATTTACCTAAAATCAGATCATTATCCATTTCAACCAGGGATGTCAGTTTCTGCACATTTTCATGATTGATTGTCATTTAAATGAATAGATCAATTAATCGATTACTCGTTATCTTTAATAATGCAAGACTTGCGCTAATGATCAATCATTTAAGGCAAAACACTGCAGGTGAACGAGATAAAGATTTAAATATTGGTATGTTTAAATATGCAAATGAGGTATTTTTTAGTTAAATATGCACAAATCTGAAAATTGAATCAAGTCAGGTTTGAAAATTTAGATTCAAAACAGTTGTTTTTTTACAGACTGGGGCGGACTTAGGGATTTGGGGGCCCTAAGCAATTCCAAGTATTAGGCCCTAGCATTACAGCTAATAACACTCTCTTAACTATTTTCTTTGTAGATTTTTTTTATTTTAAGTGGAACCTTTATCTTCTTAATGTAAAGCAAATACAATAAATTCACAAATAAAAAAAACAAGTTCACAAACTAACTTTTTATGCATTGTAAAAAATCCTGGTATGCCTGGTAGTCCATTGAACTTGTATTACAATATGTTAAACTGACTTAAAACAGCTTGCGTAACTTTTAAAATTAAGTTAGACCATGACTAACTTGGTTTAATAAGTTACACTGAACTAAAAAAACATGTTGTCAAGACTAATTGATAGTATATATATAAGTTTTTTTTGTTTGTTTACACTGTACAGTTACTTAGTCATATTTGTAACTAGATTTTAATATTTGCATGTGCACTATGAAAGAAAGGTTCTATTATTCATGAGGGCCCTCAGTTTTGAAAAGAACTAATACCATTAAAATCTTAATGGTTATAGAACAATTTTACAACATTTGACAGAAAATGTTTAATATAGGTTTGTTGACATTGGTCATGGCCCCCTAATTCCTCGTGGCCCTGATTGGCTGCTTACCTTGCTTATTGATTAAGTCAACCCTGTTTACGGAATATGGGATTTTTTAAAATCACATAATTAAGAAAACAAAAGCCATAAAAATGTGTAGAATAAAACAGTTTTAAACTATACCAGGCAAATTATACATGAGCAAATCCAACAGTAGAAAACATCGGAACATAAATATGAAAACTGTGAATTTATGACTGATATAGATGGCTCAGAGGAGAAAAAAAAACTCATTTTGAGAAAAGAGCCTTTTAAAGTATGTAGTGTAATTGAAATCTACAGACACAAATTGATAAAGTGTGATAAATTAACACAAACACTTACAAGTGAAAAACTGAAAAAAAATAAAATAATAATTTTATGAAAAGCCAAAAAGCTCAAAATCTCCAATTTTTCCTGCAGTGTCTCACCTTAACAAAAGCACTTAATGATTAAATGTAATGACTAATACGCAATGTGTCAACAGCACTGTCACAGTTGTGCACACTGGCAACTGTGCATGTGTGCGTCCATGTGTGCCAACAGTGTGTGTTACAGTGAGCGTGTTATTTTCTTCTCAAAAGAAAAATCTGGATAATGTGAAAAGGCAGGTGTTTACTCTAGTATGTCTATGATGTGCTTAAGGCTTATGTTATTTAGTCGAAGTGGGCGTAACTATATATTACATCGTAATATCGAGATATCGCAATATAAAAATTACATGATGCGTATCACTGATGTAAACAATGAGTTGGCAATTCCTTCTTTGTGTACTACATTAAAGACTATAGATTACACAAGACATGTCACTCTTATAATTGTGAATGGGGAACAGTTTAACGGTCAATATGGTGAACGAAGCCCCGCCTACTAGTACAGGAGCCAATCAGTGATCACTATAGACTGACGTCTCTCCGGGGGATGTGCTTTAACAGTCGTGCTTGTGGTCAAAAAACACACTTGGAATTTCAGCGAATACTTTCTTCTTAAGACATTTATCCACATATTATTTTTAGTTTTGTAATCTGTATAAAACTAATGTGAGGTACAGTCCTTCCTGTCAATCGCACATCACATAAAAGCAGCAACTACTCGAACGTCCACAAACTTGTCAACTAAGAATTTAATGTTTCCCCATTCAGACAGAATGCCTGAGCATACTGCCTGAGAGGCGTTTCAAAGATGGCCGCCAAGTGAAATGACTTGCCTTATAGGGACTTTGACTACGTCGCATAATGACGTATTTGTGGGCATTTGAGTTTGTTTATCATAGAAAGACAATGCACTTGTGAATACGTCAATACGCGACGAGACACTTAAAGTGCATACTTCAGTGTACGTACTCAGAGATATTTGACCAAGCCAAAAGTCTTTTAAAGTCCACTACCTCAAGTCTACACAAAATATGTCAGTTTAACCAACAGTAGGCTTACTTATTATAATATTATTATTATTTTGTACCATATGTTTGACAAATAACAACAATACTAATATTGCAATCTTTTTAGCATACAATATTGAGATGTCACATCGTGATTTCAGTATTTAAATACAAATCGAATAGTGACTTAAGTGCATCTTAAATGCCTATTATAGTGTTATTAGCCCTGTTCAGTAGTCTGAATATACCTCACATGTATTTCGAATTTATATATGGTATCATGAGCTAAATAACATGCCAACCTACTCAAAAAAAGACTTTGTTCAAATTTCAAATGAGCTGAAACAACACAATTCTTAAGATTTTGCTGGGACAACTAATTTTTTTTTATGTTGTAACAACCAATAAGTTAACTTAATTCCTTCATGTTGTCCCAACACAAATCAAATGTGTGGAACCCAGCATTTTACAGTGTGTTTTACATAATTAAAAATCTGATAATGGTGTCCACAACAAAAACAACACAACAATCCCAGACAGAAAACTGGTTCTGTTTTATCTGTTTTTTCCAAAAAAACAATCTTTTTTTCCCTCCAATCTGCTGTTTGTTTTGAATGTAAGCCACGTGAGACTCAAAACTATGCACGTTAGTAACCTTGTTTCCATCCAAAGATGTACAAAACAGGAATATCGCATAAAAGGCGTGCAAATAGAGCAGCGTTTCCATCCAACGAGTCAAAGAGAAAAAAAAACGTCACTTCCTGATTAACTGGCGCCAAATCTCAACAGTAAGAATGGAATTTGCTGCAGTAGGAGAAGTTACGTCAATCTTTTCTTTATTTAATAAATGACTCGCGCCTTAGAAGACAAATGCTGACATGCAATAAACGTGCGGTGCCATTTAAAGGCGTTTCCACCTGCTGCTTTTTATGCGCAAATCCAAAATAAGCATAAATATAGGTGGATAGAAACACAGCTGTTGACATCCATGCTTAATCTAATCATATGTTGCATCTATTTAAGAGTTATCGTTGATTAATAGCTGACATCCATGATCTCAAATGATTTAATAAAGTGTATAATTTCAGATTGCAACAAATGAATTGTCGTTTTATTTGCGTCATGAAAAAATATTGTATAAAAATTGTAAATACACATTTATAATGGGGTGTCCGTAAAAAATGTGATCTGAAATAGCACAATTACTTTATGTTAGCAAATAGCTAAATTTGCATAGTTAACAGTGGTTTGAGTGTGCTGTTATTATTGTCAATAATAAAAATAAAGCATTCTTGAAAGCAAACGATAATAAGGATAGATCAACATTGAGATAAATCAGCTTGATCTCATGAGGAAACGTAAGTATTTTACGTTTTGCCAGTTTAGTGGCTTTAGTTGTATGAAAATGTACGGTTTGAAAAAGAAGGCGTGGCATCCAACCCCACCCCTAAACCCAACCGCCACTGGGGGATAAGCAAATCGTACTACATTGTAGGAATGAGATTATTAATGAGTACATTAATCTTATGAATTCATACGAATTAGCCACTAAATCAAAAAGTTACAAATTGCTGTGAGATAGCGTTGGATATAATCACAATATAAAAATGCTTTATTTTTTCCCACGATTTATGACATTTAGCTTGTTTTATTCAAGAGCTTACTGTATTTATAACGTATAATTCACCCATAAATGTCAATTTCTCATTTGTGTCGAATAATGACATATACGTAAGACCAAAATCAAATGTGAACTGATGCATTGGGTTTGTTTACCACAGAGAGACAGCATACACTTGTGAATCTTTCATAATTAAAGATCAAGAAAAACACAGCAATGCTTGTCGCACATATCTGACCTAAAAAGACAAGCCAAATTATAGCCAAAACATTTTTTTTTTTTCAAACTAAAGAGCAGCCTCTTAATAATCTTCCACTATACACAAAAGCAGGTACAGTGTGTTCAGAAGGCAGCTTGTTGAATGTGCCCTCATGAACACTTAGTATAGGGCAGATAGATGTTAACTGCAACAATATCTTAACATATTATTGCTTGTACTTGTAAACATGCGTTTTTATATAATGCTGCTGTATATGTACACTGGAAGCATATGGAACTGTAGGGCTGGAGTCAACAGACACTTTCATCAACAGATGGAGTTCATGGTGCAAAGCATTAAAGCTACATCTAATCAGTACAAACTGCTCACTTATTAAAAATCTTTAACTGCCATCAGCAGCTTCAGAATTCGGTCTCATCACTGATGCATAATATGCGCATACAAATGTGTGCATCAAGGATTCGTATGGATGTAAATGAGAAAGTGTGTTTTCTTGATGTGACTAGGCCTGTCATGATATGGAATTTTAGTTGTGCGATATATTGTCACCGAATTTGCTGCGATAAACGATATTATTGTCATTTTGAGGTCATTTTTTGCCACTGATTATATAATGATTACATAACAGCATAATAATGCGAATAGCCATAAACACTTAATACTTTTCATTGTTAAGGTTATTTAGATTCTATAGTTTAATGTTAAAAGGTAAATGTCCTATTATATATGCTATTAAATGTCCTATTAAAAAAAAATTATCCAACTATAAACTTTGACACTGGTGAGGTGGAAACAAAGGGTAAAACATAAACGGCTTCAACATTATTTGTGAATTTGCAAATATATATTGCAATGGTAAAAATGATTGAGGTCATCTCAAAGTATTGCACGATAAGTCGATAAACTGATTATTGTGACAGGCCTAGATGTGACTAAAAACTGCATGCATAAGTATACAATATTTTAGATAGGTAAAAAAAAAAAACCATATAAACATTCAAACGACCCAGTTATATTTACAGTCTATACACCATGGTAAATAATAAATATTAAAAATACTGCATTTACCAAAGCAAAATGATAAAATGTCACATAAATTTCAATCAATATATATACATTTGTCAAAATTTGCCAATCAAAAAGAGTATACCGTCTAATTTTTTTAATTAAAAATTTAAGTTTTATATTTTTGTGACTAAATTTTAGAGGTAAAAATGCTTCAATGCAGTCAATTTCTAGGTAATGTGAAATGAATGCGTAAAAAATGTACATATGCTCAGACATATGCCATTAGGTGACGTCAGCACAAACCTTACTTTGATTATGTTTGCAATTATGTAAATATGCAGTTAATTTGGTATTCTTTTATCATTGTCAATATATAAATAAAAAATAAAACATTCTCCAAAGCAACGAGATAATATATGAATTGCTATATTTAGACAGTCAGCACCTTTTGAAATAGTGTGACATTAATATTTAAAGACAAAAAATTATAATGTAGTCCATTTATAGGTCATGAAAACTGTATGTGTAAAAATGGCAACATAAGCATAACTCAGTCTTTACTCTCTAAAAAAAATGTAAAATGGTAACACTTTATTTCGATGGTCCATTTGAGTATTAGTAGACTGTTAATATCTGTTGATGCTGACATTCAACAGACATTTAACTTACTATAAGAAATTTTGCAAGTACATGTCAACTTACACTAACATTAACCCTAACCCCAACCTAACAGTCTACATATAATCTAATGAGAATTAGTTGCAATGTACCTTAAAATCAAAAAACAGACCATCAAAATAAAGTGTGAGCTTTAAAATTGTTTTTAGCAAATTTTGTTTGCAAATATCAAAAAGTCTAAAAACACAAACTGACAATCTGTAAGTTGTTTAATATTTATATTTAGACAATAAACAATATTTTTAAATGGCGGGTCAAATTAAATTTTGGTAAAACAAAGCTTAAAAATTAAGGTAAAAATGTTTCCAAGTGATCAGTTAGTGGGTCACTAGAAAAAAAGAAAGACAGACAGACAGACAGACAGACAGACAGACAGACAGACAGACAGACAGACAGACAGACAGACAGAGAGACAGATAGATAGATAGATAGATAGATAGATAGATAGATACAGTAGATAATGAAATATGCACAGCGTCAAAGGCAAACTGACAAGATATAACAACTTGTTTATGCCGTTTAGAGAGTCAACACTTTCATTTAAATAATACCACACCACAATTCCACCATGACTGCTTAAATAAGTTTAAAAATAAAAGTACGTCAGCAAAACTGTACCTTAAACTCATCTCCAGCATGTCAGAATATCCCTGTGTTCATGAGCGACGAAGAAGAATAAAAACACAGACGGATAAAGAGAGAGAGAGAGAGAGAGAGAGAGAGAGAGAGAGAGAGAGAGAGAGAGAGAGAGAGAGAGTTTTATGAGGAAGAGAGTGAGAGAAGTGCATGTGGGATGAAGGAAAGAGTGAAACAGACGGAGCTCCAGAGACAGACAGAAGGAGAGAAGGGAAAATGAACCGAGGGACGGGGACGAGCACGAGCGCGTGAGACAGGATATGCGCGTGCTCGCACTACTGTAAAACGGGACGCTGCCTGTTTGCGCGCGTGGATGTAAAGTGTGAAAAAAGGAAAATGTGCGAGGGCGCATAATATTACACGAAAGTAAACAAGTGAGTGTCGTAAAGTGAAACCTCATACCGCCGTTGAGAGAAAGGAGAGGGTGATAGCATCATAACGGGAAAGAGGAGGAAGAAGAGACGGAGAGCAACAGGTTGACGAGCAGTTTCCCTAGAAACAGCGGGAGTGCGCGCGGGAAACAGCTGTCCTGTGGTTTCGTGTTCGCTCTCTGACTGACACCGTGCATTAAACTAAACGACAACACATTTCGCCGTTATTATCAAGGCAGACGAATGCGTGTGCTTGTCATCTCACCACTATGATAGACGGTGACCGGATTCAGAAGCGATTACATAATGCTATTCCTGATGTCTTATTTAGTACAAAGCAGAAATGGCGCGCCATTAAATTGAATGGGGGAGACTTCCGGTGTCATGCTGTTGGACCCTGCAAAATAGTATTTCTTATAGTGTTTTGATTTACAGACATAAACAGTAGTTTGTAGAACCAAATAGGTCTAGTTTTGAGTTTTAAACATTAACATGAAATAACCTTAAACAAATCAACTATGTGTTTGGCTCATTATTTACAGTTTGTATAACCAGTATGGCTGATAAGTTACCATGGTTTAATTACAATAATAGCTTTTATTTATTTATTATTTGAGAAGACTATAATCTTTACAGCCATATGGGGCCCTATTACCAGGAGCAAGATGTGTATGGTGCAATTTGTTGCTATTTTCACCATCCGGGGAATAAGAATAGGGCGTGTGTTTGGATATAACTCAAAAAAAGTTCTTTGACCACACTTTGTTATTATTGTTCATTTATTTGTTTGCTGGAAATTAGAACTGAATTTCGAAATAGTTTTGAACAAATCTTTGCACTTAACAAACGAAATTAAATGTGTAGGCTAATGGATGTCTTCAGTGGAGTGAATTTCCACCGTTTCCTTATCCATGAAAGGAGTAAAGAGTAAAAGTAAAATAAAGAGAAAGAGGCAGAATGGAGGAGGCTCATTCTTTATCCTCACGCTGCAGATGGTCTGTTTAACTGTTTTCTCGCTAGTAAAACGTTCAGTTTTTCAAATGACTAATTCCACCATGTAAATAGCAAATGCACCAGGGCACGAAACTGACTTTTATAGGGAATGGGAGATTTGTTTTGATGCATGTTATGCTCAAAACACACCCATAACTCATTAAGAGGATAAGCATAAACCTGTTAGACACATCCTTAATGCTTTTGTGCCATACGCTTTAGACTTTGCATCTAGATCATTAAAATAGAGCCCATGATGCCTTCAAACTTTTTGGTTAGAATTGCTTAAGCTTTATTGAAATAATATGGACTCGCCATAATATTGACTAAGCATTACAATTAAATCTTCATTCTTTTTGCAACATGTAAAGTTAATATTAAAAATATTCTCCTTAATAAAATAATAAAATAAATAAAATACAAAAAACTTTTAAATTTCACACTGCTCATTGCATGACAGATTATAACATTATACATTTTGAATTAATAAGCACTTCATAGGGATATGATGCATACGCTCGTAGTGTATAAACATTAGGAAATATAAAATCACGGTTTCGAATCGGTGCTGTATTGCAGTAGACTCGTAATAAGTCATGAAATTACCACTATGTCATATGTAACTGCTCCTTTTTCTGTTGTAGTATTTAGCTTCACTTATTAAAAAGGAAGCATTCTAGCAGTACATTAGTCAGTAATGGAAACGTTGTGGTTTATTGCACCACCACTCACAATCTTGCTCCATAGACATTATTGTCAATAGTGTTCTTGTGTGACACGCTGCATTGTCATCGAAATCATTACAGATAATATAAAGCCTGTAGTCAACTCTGTCAAACTGTGTCAAATTATGCCAGCATTCTTATTTCTTGCATCACTTTTGTTGTGGCTGCGGCGTGAGATGAAGGCCAGGGAGTGTTTTGAGTGTGCATCTGTGTGTGTGTTCCAGCTTCATTGTCTATGATATCTATTATTGAGATGGGCCCCCTCGTCAGTAACAGGATACGACTGGACAAACACAGCTAACAGAGCATTCCAATTAACTAGCGCTGCTGAATGAGCCACCGACTTATTCTCTGCGACACCAAACACAAACAACAGATTATATCGTACAGAAGGAAAAGTAGATGAAAGGAGAAGAGGTACGTATCAAGCATAACAGAACACACAGGTACCACAATACCACAGCATGTTTAAGTTGAAAAAACAAAAACAAATAAAATTTCTTGTTAGCAATAGCATAATACATTTTTATAAGTCAGATGCTAGCATGAAATGGGAATTCTATCTTGAGTTAAATTAGCTTCAAACCAGCAGTGATATTTCAACACGTCTGCATCTGCCACAACATGTTGGGTCTGACATATCTAGTGTTGAGAATGTGAAAATTGTCTGCGAGATTATTTTCAAGACAACCAGCCAGATACACGATTATAGCTCAGTTAATAGTTTCGTTCTCTCTGAAATGCAGCTGGATATGCTAGATCCACACTGAAGAAATCAGGATGACACATGAATTGCATGCACTGTATTTTAAGGAAGCAGGTGAGCCGAGTTTGTTTCATAGACACACCAACACAACAAAACCTCCTCAAATCCACCTACGGATGCCCTCAGGGGGGCAGTGAAGAACCTCCAGTAGGGAAGGGATGCAGGATTTGGGCTAAAACACATTAAAAACAAGCCCATATTTGCTGTGTAGTGTGTATACTTCCAAGACTGCTACCCGTCTAGTCTACATTCACACCTCAGATGCTGTCAGAACTGAGAGAAAACAGGAAAGTTAATCAACACCAGCTAATGAGTATTCACTTCCCGCTTGGTGTTCTTGATATTTTTGCAGCTTACCATAAAAGGGTGATGAAAAATTATCTCATAGAACCTGACAAAAACATATCTGGGGTCACAACTAGAAGAGAAATTGCACTGTGGCATTATTTCTTGTGACCATCAACAAGTTTTATAATATAAAGGTTGGTTTGCTTCATCTACAGTTAATGGGCTTTCATTTACCCCACAGCCAACAGAGCGCAACTGTTGTAAGCTCAAAGGTTATTAATAGATATTTTCACATTCATAAATAAATAAACCTTTAGCCACACCCACTCCCATGAAGCACCACAAATGACTTGAGTCAGTCTCATAATACTTAAATACACACACACAGATTTTGAAATAAATTTGGAATATATTGTTTCTATTGATAGGCGTCAAGGTGGCGCAGTGGGTAGCACGATCGCCTCACAGCAAGAAGGTCGCTGATTCAAGCCTCGGCTGGGTCAGTTGGTATTTCTGTGTGGAGTTTGCATGTTCTCCCCGTGTTTGCGTGGGTTTCCCCCTGGTGCTCCAGTGTCCGCCAGAAGTCCAAAGACTTGCAGTGTACAGTAGTTGAATTGGGTAAGCTAAATTGTCCGTAGTGTATGTGTGTGAATGAGAGTGTATGGATGTTTCCCTGTGATGGGTTGCAGCTGGAAGGGCATCCGCTGCGTAAAACATATGCTGGATAAGTTGGCGGTTCATTCCGCTGTGGCGACCCTGGATTAATAAAAGGACTAAACCGAAAAGAACATGAATGAATGAATGTTTCTATTGATATAGCCAACAACTTAAAATTAATATTTTAAATGTTGTCTTTCATCTTTTTGTCATTGTCTGATTTTTTAATATACTTCTGTTTGTTTGGTTCTTTAAATTAAAGTTGCATTACAGCAAGTACAAGCGAGCATTTGATTGGACAACAATTTGTACACAATTCTGTGTGCAAAATGAGTTATCACTTAGACCAGGGGTAGGCCTGTCACGATATCAATTTTTTGTTGTACGATATATTGCACCAAAATATATTGCGATAAACAATATTATTGTCATTTTAAGATAATTTTAGGTCACTCATTATATAATGCCAGAATGGCAATATAATAGCATCATAACGCAAGTACACTCTTCAAAAGATAAGAATAAGAATTTTTTATTTAATCTAGTCATTTTAATAATTTAATGATTAGGCATTGGAATCAGATTGTAAAAACGCATGTCCAAAACAAATAATAATAAGTGTTAACAAAAACATTCAACAAAAGCATGGTAAAAAGTAACTGCGAGTAACTGCGATATCTGCTACCAGATCTATTTTCAGTTGTCAGGCACCAACATCAAAGTATACATTAGTCATTTATGGTAAATACTATAGTGTTTTTTAACCATACTGACACTGACAGCTTCAATAGAGATAGAGAGGTTGTGCAATCAGCTAAAATGTTGCAAGAATTGGTTTTTACATATGGGCGATATATATTGCATCACCAAATATCATTGAGGTCAAGTCCATGTATTGTGCGATAAGTCGATATATTGATTATTGTGACAGGCCTAACCAGGGGTTCCCAAACTTTCCACCTTGCGACCTCCAAAAATAATAATGCGACCCCCAATATCCTCTGAGGTGGTTATACATATAGAAACCTTGCACGCAACAGCGCACACACACCAATAGGCCCAAGTCTATTCTTCATTATTTTTTTTTTCCATGTATGCGAGTGCTGTAAATGTGCCAGAAAGTTTAACCTGGTGCCATAAAATCAATCTGCTGCATCTGACGCTATAGCGGTGTCTTTAAAACAATGTAATCACCCCAAGCAATCCAATAGAAACATAAATAAATAAAAATTGAAAGGCTGTTACTATAAACTACCATTTTTATCTGCAGTAGGTTATGGATAAAATACGGTAATTCCAATAGTTTAATAAAATTAATTCGTTTTTTGCAAATCGACCCCCTTTCATTGTCTCACGACTGCCACTTTGGGAAACACTGACTTAGACTACCATATATAAGAGCACAAAAAAGCCAAACAAAAGTAAACCCCACCAATCCCCAATAATCCTAATATTACACACTCTGTAAAAGTCTTTTATGATTAAAAAAGTTTTACAGGAGGAAAAACGATTGAGTGTGCCTTTAAAGACCCCTTAACGTCAGATTAAATCGAAAAATATGAATAAATCAAGGTAGTATTTGTCTTTTGTCTTACTTATTTAACTGAGAAACATAAAAATATTACAAGCAGTTGGAAATTAATGAGCATAATCACTGGAAACAATCAAAATTAATCACCTGTGTGCACTGCCGTAATGAGAATCTGGGTGTAAATCATGCCATAATTGTCATGAAGATAATGTCATTTCTTCAAGCAAAAAGCTTTGGATTTATGTTTTTATGGGATTCTCCGAAACGCAGTCAGTTTCGTACCTGTCAAGTTAGCAAAAAACATTGGTCTCCCCATCAAAAACAAAACAGAATGGATAACAGCAAGACAAAAAAGAAAGAGGAACTGCAAACTCATGTTACTGCGGGGAGGGCCAGACTGGTGTCCATTTCCCTTTAATATTGTAGGGAGGTAATAAAGAGGAGAGAACTGAAACCAGCCCAGCTGACAGTCAGGCCAGATAGGAGCGGCCATATGATCCCATCAAACCGAGCATGGCTTTTACCTGAGCTGCAGCGTCTGTGGGGGGAGAACGCAGAAACCAGAACGCTGAGCTGATCTGTCAGCCCTGCTTTATAAACTGACCCTGACGCTGAAGCATGTCAACATCAATTCACTGAAACCTGATAACCAGCACTCGCAAACACATACAGCTTATATATGTTGAACAGAGACGTGCACCACACATAAGGGACTGATTTGTTTCGATCTGTCTTAATTATTTTAGATTATCTAAAACGTGTGGCTTTATTTGGATTCTCGCAACATGCCGCGTCGCCGTAAAGCCGAACTGAAAGTTGCATTTCCTCTGATACTGCTGAATACTCCAAAAAATAATTGATGTGCTCTTGTGTGGTTTTAAACTTTTTTAGGAAAAAAACAATGATGTTTATTTTGCTTAATCACCCTTTAAACTGAAGTTGTGTTTGGTCCAGCCATTAAGCAAAACCCCCTAACGCACCCTATTTACAGCTAGTATTACCATACCTTTTAATTAACGCAATTAAGTGGACGAATGCAAATACGGGTGCAAACAAGGATTTTTTTGATCCTCTCCATTTTCAACCACTTCTAAAAGTACCTGTAGTCAAACACACAATTTGTTGGATTGCTTACATAGTGTAAACACTACTAATTGATGCCTCATTTCTACAGAGTGGTACGGTACAGTAGTGTTGTCAAAAGTATCGAGTTCGGTACCAGTCGATACTGAAATGTTAAAAATGTCAATTTCTCGCTCACGTTTAAGCATTGCTAAAGCACGCTTTAAATACCGCTGATTGGTCATTGTGTTCACGTGCTCAGCAGAAATGACTTTGATTGGCGGTGAAGGCCATCAGTTTACTCTGGTGTCTATGAGCTGACATATGAGCGATCTGCTGGTCGACTGATTTACACAACTTTAAAATGCTCCAGTGTCCATGTATCTGTTTGAGATGTGAAGATTGGCCATGAAGGTCATCAATTCACCAATCACGGTGCTTTCTGTTAAGCATGTTAAAAATGGCTAATCAGTTCCGTTTAAGAATGTGCTCAACAATCATCAAATATTAGCAGGAAATGGTTATTTTTGAAAATTTCAGTACCCAACTCGATACTTTTGACAACACTACGGTACAGTTTAATACAGCACAGTATTTAATATGGATCACTCTAATCTGGTTTGCGTTTACAATTCCAACAGCACCCTTACTTATAGGGGTATGCCAGGAAGTTTCTTTTCGCCGCACAGGCCATTCACAAATCATGCTTTTTGTGCATTTAAGTTAATTTCTACCAAATGTAGACATGCAAATGACATCCCTTGAGCCTCGTAAACAACAATGGAGGACACACCAAAAGGATCTTGCTCCTTAGCATGTGGCTGTTTGATACTGGGTCCACCATAGTTCATTGCTGCACACTGTCATTGTAATATTAACGTGTCGTGCTTCAGCTGTGTATTTACAAACAGTGCTGTCTATGTTGCCATTCCACGCACAAGTGAAGATCAGTGTTCAACAGCAAGCGTAGCTTCACTAATTACCATACTGTATTGTTTGGTACACGTAATAAAGGGTCCAAAAAAGTGGTATGGTACATTAAGCTAATTTAAGTTGTGATGGTGAAAACAGAAATAACTGTGTACCATAGCAATGACTGGAAATGAGCCATAAAAGGGTATCATTATGCCACGTGTTGTGAAAAAGCAAGAACACTGTGTTGTACTATAAGATTTCGATTGAAAACCTAGTTCACCCATACGCTGCGCATCATGAATTTGTTGATTTAGTCACCCATTAGCACTCCTGCGAAAATGATGTACTGACTAAAACAAAATATGAGAAAAGAGCCTATGAAATTCAAACACAAGTGGTCATAGTAGACACATCTGAATGCATATTAATATGAGGTCTAATCGGGAAAGCGTGACCACTAAAAATCTGATCATAAAAAACAATTATTCGTGATTTCGGTTTGTAATGCCAACTTTTGCATGGGAATATAAATTTCTGTAAACATGTAACATAAAATATATATTTAAATATATACTTAATACTGTAAAAAACAAATTTAAACAGTACCAAACATCTACATACTATAACCAGCTAGCTAAAAATAATAACAATAATTCCAAAACATATCTGGCATTATAAGTCACATGAGTCAAACACACTAAAACAAAATCATTAAAAGTCAAGGATTATGACCAGCAAAGCAAATCTCAAGGGACAAGAGAGAAACATAGGGCGAAGCGTCGTGGGAGCCTGGGCCATCCGGGACACTGCATAGTTCTCATTCCTCACAGATGAGAAGTGAGGTGAGGAAGAAGGGGGGAGACCTTTGGGTGAAACACAGGAGTACAGTAGAACAATAGCCCTCTCTGCCCGTCTCCAAAGCCCCGCTAGCCAAAACACAGGCAGCCGGCGGAGATGGGAATGCCAACAGAGCGCTAACAATGCTTAGCAGTCAAAATACTGAACGGTAGCACAGAAGAACATGAGGGACAGACACACTCAGCAGGTTAAAAGTAGAGGCTGAAGTCTGTTTTAAAATGATATGCATAATGAAACTAGAATTGAATGGAGATGATTTAAAAGTTGGTTTTACATGCACAAGAAGATGCACTGGATGAACTGTAACGCATGAAGTGTTAATTTCACCATCCATAAGAGTACTCATTTAACAAAGTCTCTTTTTTTAACTGTATGTTCCGTTGCTGCATGCATCTTGAATTTTTGTTCAATAATTACGCCTGGTTTGCACTACAATGGCCCAGCCTGTTGCCTCAGAGTCTAAAAATAAATGAAAGAAATTGCTCATGAACACAAAAGCAACTGACATCAACATTGAGAAGTGCTTAAATAACAATTAAAATCCAAACTATTTTATATTTTGCATAAGCAAGTGTATGCCTAGTATCTTCCATTTTATATGTGAATAGTATGAATCAATCTTGTCCAGGCTTCATCATTTTAAAAGTTCTAAATGATACAAATGTCTTTTTACTTACTTAAACTAGTCATTTTTTCTTTTCTTTTATTCTCCTCTCAAACCTCAGGTGTCTGTTGTTTTTGCCATTTTCAATAGTTTGTTGTTCGTGGCGTTGAGTACATTATTTAATACAGTGTTAATTAAAAGTCTATATGTACAACTATTTATATAAGCTGTCATGTTTACATTTAAACTGAATTGTTAGAAAAGCATAACATCACAATTGTTATAGTCCCTTTTTTACATTTCCGGGCTTCTCAGGTCACATTTACACTAATACGTTTTGGTTTTAAAGTGCATACGTTTTGCTACAGTTACGCCTTCCGTCCACACTACCTCAGAGTTTTCGAGCCCTGAAAATGGAGCTTTTTGAAAACGCTGAAGAGGCCGTTTTCATTATAAAACACTGCTGCTCCGTGTTTGTGTGGATGGGGGAAAACGGAGACATCTGAAAACGGAGGCGTGGCTGCAGACCATGTGGCTGCAGCCTATCTGATTGGGGCTTTTTTCTAATATTTTTAATATTAGGCTAGTGCACAAAGTTCAGTCTTGCACCCTTTCCTTAAGTTCAGACTTTGCAGGTTTGATATGGAAAACAAACTACAGAGGACACCTCGGGTAAATCTTCAAAGATAACATACCCTGTCTCCTTTGCTGAATATCAGTTTTAATAATCAATAATGGCCATTATAAAAGTATAACGTACAATAAGTTTATACAATATAGAAAAGGCATGCAATCAGTCAAATGTGCAGAATTATACGTGGTTACATAAATGAATATATTCACTTATGTTTGCGCTCTGCAAAAACGCGTTACCTGAGAACAATGAATTAGATTAATTAAATATCACAATTAGCAACAAAAGTGAGAGGAGATCCAGCGATAGATCCTTGGTGAACTGTCCGACCTGCACTGCTCTCATCTAGGGAGGTGCTCAATGCACCCACTGACTGCCTGGAGTTTTCAGCAGTGTAGTGTAGACGAAGAGTTGTTTAGAAACGCCATTGTAGATAGGGATCTTTTTTTTTCTTAAACGACATTTTAAAACTAAAACGTATTAGTGTAAATGGGGCCTCAGTAGCAGAAGGCGTCATAGTTGGGTAAACTTGGAATCGCAAAGAGCGGCAATTTTTTTTAAAATCCTATTTGTTGAAATAGTAAAAGAAAAATGCCACGATAGTGTTATCAAGACTTTAAGAAAAAGGAAAAAAATAATGTGAGACTGATGACAACAGCCAGAGGAGAGAGACGCAGAGATGATATAATACATTCATAAATGCATATAAATGTTCATAAGTTTTAAAAAAAAGAATAATAATAATCATCAAAATATAAACAAAATTTTTACAAGATTATGATGACCGTTACACGCATCATAACGATCTTCTGTCTATTTAAATGATTGAGATATTTAAAGGTCTATTCTGATTGGTTACCAACATTTTATTCGTTTATCAGCTGTTTATCCATTTTTTTTGTTTTATAGTAGTCTTTAACAAATCAAACAATAGAAGTCGTTCATTTCTATCTTGTCATAGTTGTGAACTTCATATTGTAATAGCAATGGAACAGTTATCATAAATGTACTGCTTTATTTATAGCTATAGTTATCATCTACATTCTACAGATATGATGAATGCCTCCAAACATGCAGCTTTTCAATTTTACGATTACAATTTACAATTACAATTAACCCAAACATTGTTTTGTCGGTTGATAAGTTCATTCATTTTCTTGTCGGCTTAGTCCCTTTATTAATCTGGGGTCGCCACAGCGGAATGAACTGCCAACTTATCCAGCATTTTGTTTTATGCAGCGGATGCCCTTCCAGCTGCAACCCATCTCTGGGAAACATCCATACATTCTCATTCACACTCATACACTACGGACAATTTTAGCTTACCCAATTCACCTGTACCGCAAATCTTTGGACTGTGGGGGAAACCGGAGCACCCAGAGGAAACCCACGCGAACACGGGGAGAACATGCAAACTCCACACAGAACTGCCAACTGACCCAGCCAAGGCTTGAACCAGCGACCTCATTGCTGTGAGGCTACAACCGTGTCGCCCTCGGTTGATAAGTCTTAAGAAAAAATCTAATCTTTTGAATTAGGTACGGAAGAAATCTGCGAGCAATACTCTAAAAAATTACCCAGAACACCCAAGCAACTAGGCATGGAACATGGTTTCATGGTTTACTACAGGTTGAAAAAGTCAAGGTTTTAAAACCACCAAAATTTTCTGTTATACCGTTCCTATGGTATATTTAAGTAGTTTTTTTTACAACTCTTTTGTTTAGTTTTTTAGGGCTCCAAAAGAACAGGATTCATCAAATCTACTGTTCCAAAAAATTAAAAATGTTTCTTAAACTTTGTTGTGTTCAATAGAATAAGTTTTTTTTTACCCAGACATTTAAAAATTATATATTTTAGAGCAGTAATCACAATACTGTGAAACCGTGATATGTTTATCCAAGATTATACCGTCAAAATCTTATACCAGCCCATGCCTACAAGCAATGAACATTAAACCGCTAAGAGCAGGTTAGCTGCCATATAACAAGGCCCTGGCCGCACCTCTGCATCGTTTTGCATGGTTAAACTCCAGATAACATTTTAAAAATCTAGTGAGTTTTGAAATACTTCCACAACTGGGCCAACAGAAGGCCAGCGCGTTCATAACTGCTGACAGGGAGGAATGACATCTGCTGAAATGGCAAAAAAATGCAGGCGAATTTACTCAACGGGATCAATGATGAAGTAGCAGTGAGAAGGTTTCCATTATATCTTCAACATCTGACTTTGCAACTATTACAAAATAATTCAAATGCAGATGGGACTCGAGTAATGGAAAAGGATTATACTGTATCAATTATTTTTTTCTGCGTGTGGAAACTATGATGGAATATGAAGCGTTAAGGAAATAACAGGATTTTCGAGTCATATGATTGTGGCATTCTTCACAGAATTAACTCAACAGAAAATGAAACGCTCATGAGAAATTAGGTGACGGAGAGAGAAAGGTCTCTTGTTAGTTGAAAGATATAGAACTAAACGTTTATATCTTCAATGGAAAATCAGATTAGGGTGAATACCTTACTAGTGCTTATAAAGATGAACAGAAGTGACTGTATGTTAAAATCAAATCGTTATTATTCACTTAGAAATATCATTATATATTATTGTGCACGACTTAACACTTAGGAACAAGAATCAACTATATGTATTTCTAAGTCTAAATCTAAAGCAGCCCATATAACTATATAGTAAAAAATTCTGATATTTGCACACAGACAGAAGACCATTAACCCCAGCAACTTTGTAGTGTCTTTTTCAATTCCTTTAGCACTACCAATTCTTCAAATTTGCACTCAAGTTTATGCAAATATTATTGAACTATGAGGCTAGAGATTAGAGCTGCTCGATATTGGAAAACAAAAATAATATTGCAATATTTGCTTTTACTGCAATTGCGATATGAATACAAATTCACCAGATGACAATCTGTAAAGAATCCATAAATTTCGATTGCTTGTGAGGATTTCAAAGGGAAGCGTATCTGCATATCAACTATCTGCTGTATCAAGTATTATTTAAAAAAATGAGTTCAATACAACAGAGCAAAGACACAAGGGAAATAAACAAAGATTTATGAGTCCAACATTATTCAGAAACAGAAATTAAATGATCAAATGTAAACTAAAATTTTCTTTTTGTAAATATTAATATAATGTACACTTAAAATTTAAGCTACAAAAAAGTTTAATCCGTTGCGTCCAAATGTCTTACTTTTTCTTGAAACACTTACACAGCCACAGGCCTTAAAACAAATGCAAATAATGCGCTTTCACACTAAGGTTAAAATATTAAATGACTTCACTATTTTCTGAACTAATGTCTGGTAATCCTGACTTTACATTGCAGATCCTGCGATGTGCCTATTGCAGATTTGTACACTGCAATATCCATGCTAAAATGATATATTGCACAGCCCCACAGATATCATTTTCCTCTGCTTTAGTGGCTTTAAATGATTATACGATGAGCAAATATACTTCATTTTCCCTTTATGAACTTTTGGGGATCATATTTACATCATGCCATTGTAAAATAACTAAGTTTAGGTCTAAGTTAATTAATCCATATTTGGTGCTTGCAGTTATACATTATTTTTTGTTATATATTTCAGTCTATTGGACTTGGCAGGCAACAAATGACTATAATATTAAACAATTAATCCAATCTAATTGTGATTTACACAATAGCATTTGTAATTTACAGTATATATTTTTTTTTTATTAAAATATGGTGTGGGCTTGTATCAATCCATGGTTGTTTTTCAACCTTCCCAGTCCATTCAGTCAGGAAAATTCACAGTAATGTTGTGTCAATTGCTTCTCTGTTTTTGTCAGAGAAAATTCAATAGTGTCAGCAAAGCGTTTTGGAAGGATATTTGAAAGACTTCCACTGACAGCATCTCTCGCTTAATGGCATGTTCTCTTGGCAAACTCAAAAAATAAAAGGGCAGTAGCTTTCGACTGCTGCCAAAAATGGAGAAAAAACTAGACATTTGGGATTTTCCCATCATCATTCAAGAGAGCTCAGCATTAGGAAAAAATGAGCGCCATCCCCTGCTTTGAGTGTTTTTTTTTTTTTTTTAATAAGCTGCGTCATGTTTTGACAATGCATGATTTCTTTTTTTCATAGATGCTCATGAATAATGGGATGTTGGCATAATAACAGAACACAGAGGCATGTGACAGTTTATGAGATCTCCAAGCTTAAAGCTTCAGCTGAAGGCTCAGTCAATTGGGCGAACCTGTTTGAGGCTTCAGACATGATGCTCTGGTTAACCGAATGGCATCTGTTGTGCCCGAGTTTGGCAGACAGGCAGGGATTTGCGCTGGGGGAGACGGGGGTGTGTCTGGCGTGGCCAAACCCCTCTAAATCCACTCCCTGTAATTTACTCTGGGCTGTGTTTGCCACATGCCTCACTCCTGATTCATTCCCAAGCATCCCTCCAGTTGGAAGATGATACACAATCATATTATGCATATTGTTTCTGCAGTATTCACTGTAATGTTTTTAACCCTTGTGTGCTGTTGGGCAAGTTTTGATTTACTTTATGGTGATTTTGAGTCTTAAAATGGCCACAATTTTCTCTGTGTTTAAGCAAATGGAACGATTTTTTGGTGACAAATCTTGTTTTGGGGAACACAATTTTATGGGGAAATGCTTTGAATTTTTTCAGAAACTCAATTTACAACCCTTGTGTTATGTTGGTGGCTGTTTTTGCCCCATTGACTCCCATTATAATGACATATTTTGATTGCAAAGCCATGACAGCATATAATTATGAATTCTTGATTTTTTTACTGCATTTTTTACTGTTGATCATCAGCATCAGTGCAAAATAGCAAGTTTTTTTCCTTCTATATGGAGTATAGTGTGTGAGAGTGTAAGAGAAACCTTTGCACACTAACCTAAATATGCCTGAGGAAATCAAAATAAGCAGCTCAGCTCTCAGAACAAAGTAAACTTAATCTGTTGTTTCACTCCATTTAAAAGCCAGAATCTTCGCAAAGGTCTATCTAAAAGGGTAACTGTGCCAAGTGCCAACTGATGATCAACAGTAAAAATTACAAATTCTTCCCAATAAGTAAAACCACCAACAATCAAGAATGCATAATTATATGCAAAGCCTTGCAATCAAAAGTCAATAAAATGGAGGTCAATGGGTCAAAAACTGTCACCAACATAATGAAAGGGTAGTAAATTTGAACAATACACAAGAGTTAAAATAAACAATGTTAGACCAGAAACCTTATACTGTATCTGCATATTTATTATTTCAACATTTTTCAAAACACCATTGATAGATGCAATCTCTGCAAACCTTTGTTTTTGCCAAAAAGCCTGTAATTTCAGTTATCTTCGAACTCTTCATAGTTTTAAACCAGCAGTGAATATACTATATTTTTCTTCAGGAGAAAGTCTTACTTCTTTTAGTTTGGTTGGAACAATTAAAATAAAATGTATAAGCTATTTCTAAGGTCAATGTTATTAGTCCCTTTAAGATATTAACTGATTGACATTGATTTGCTGCAGAATAAATTGTTGTTGATTTACAATGACTTGCCGGTAACACTTTACAATAAGGTTCATTAGTCAATGCATTTACTGACATGAACTAATCATGAACAACACTTGTACAGCATTTATTAATCATAATTGAACATTTAATGCATTATTAACATCCAAGTCCATGCTTGTTATCATTAGTTAATGCACCGTGAGTTAATGTGAACTAACAATGAACAACTGTATTTTCATTAACTAACGTTAACTGACATGAACAAACACTGTAATAAATGTATTGTTCATTGTTTGTTTATGTTAGTAAATGCATTAATTGACATTAACTAATCAACCTCATTGTAAAGTGTGACCGACTTGCCTAATTAACCAAAATATGCCTTGTTAACTTAAGTAACCTATTTACGCCTTTAAATTGCACTTTAATCTGAATACTAGTAAATAAAATAACAAGTAAAAAATTATGCACTCTCATCATGGCGAAGACAAAAAAAATAGTTATTAAAACTATTATTTTTTTGAAAGTATAGAGAAAAAAAAATCTCTATAAAACAGCACTTGGGAAACATTTGAAAAGGGTTAATAATTTTGTCTTTAACTATATATACACACTATTGCTCAGTATTCAGCTTGCTAGTACTCCTTTGTATTCATTTGCATTCATAAAGCATTCATTTGTTCTTGTAGATTTACCACAAAAATATTACTTCATGTTTTTATGATTAAAACAGAAAAACTAGTTGTGCTCGTGTTTCATAAATAAGGCCTATAGCCTTTAGCCAAAATAACACCAGCAGGCAATAATGGCCTGATTATGTTTTTCACCACCAGCAGAAAAAACCCCAACGCCATTCATCTCAACACGGTACAGACAGAAATAGAAGCCGCTCTCTCTTTATGTGCTTGTGAGTGGCTTTTAACTGATGAACGAACCACTAAATAAACGCACTTATGTTGCAAACCTGTGTAATTTGGACTGCAGAGAGGTGTTAATGCCTTAAACCATCGGGATGCTGTGAAAACCCCATACTTTCATAAGCACTTCCAACGTTAACACTGACTGAATCAGCGCTGACAGTTTTGAACGCAATTTATTCAGCTCATAAGATATTAAACAGCCCTCATAAAGGCAAAGCGCTTAAGCAAATACATCAGCTGTTTGGATAATATAAAGTGCTTTACCTTTCACCTGAATCTACAAAGCTGTAGTCATGTGACTGACGTTTTCATTTTCCTAAACAAAAACGTAGATGGGCAGGACCATCATTGGTGCAACACACCACACAGGCTCTACATACAAGAGGAAGATGATGAACGGCAGGAAGCCTGAGGATTTAGATGTCAACAACACCTCTTGTTGTAATCCTTAATTGAATAAAGGATTCATAACACCTGAACAAAGCAGAGGTGGAACGGGGATGTGAACAATGGCGTCAGTTTTACTTTATCAATTTAAGCTTTAGTTTTCGATATGTCAACAACACAAACATTTCCAGTTGGTCATGACAGCCAGTAAAGTAACATTGAGCAAATCTCTAACTAACTTGTGTAATTTTGACCTGGAAATAATACTGCACAGGTTCATGACTGCTTTGTTTTTAGCTGGGTTTCCATCCCAATGTGAAGTGATTTTTTTTTCCAATTAATACCTTAAGCTTAAATCAAAAAAATAAATCAAATAAATCAAATAAATAAACAAACAACCAAACAAACAAACAATCAAACAAACAAACAAACAAACAAATAAATAAATAAATAAAAGTAAAAACTCAATAGCAAATTAGATGCCTTTCGAACAGGTTATTAGAGTGGCTGTGTGTAGTATTGGTAACCTAGTAACCAACAATAAACAAGGCAAGCATATTGGAGTCGCATGGGTGTGATGTTTGTTACGTTAGTTTATTTATTCAGCAAAAGCTTTTCTATCACTCGTTATTCACATTAACCCTTTTTTCGCCAAAACCAAAGCAAGCAAACATTTTGCAAATTCGAGAATTTTTATTCACAATTTGCTGTTTTCCTCACTTGTTTCTCATGTGATACCTTAACATGGCAAAAAAACATGCTTTGCTTACTTGGAGTATGTCTTGTTTCTATTACAAATATCTAATTGATTTAATCGATAAGTATTTTCTAGACAAGCAAAAAAAATGCCTTGATTTCAGAATTAATTAGTTAAAGTTAAGGGAGTTTTTCCTTAAAACAAGCAAAATAATCTTTTACTTGTTTGAAAGGGAAGACTTAATTTTAACATTATTTCTGAAGACAATATTCTTACTTGTCTAGCAAACGCTTCAAGAATTTAAGACAAAAACTTGTTGGTTTGCAGTGAAAATGCACATTAACACAATGGAAACCCAATAATGCCAATTATTGAGACACAGCACACCTTTTACATTGGCAATTAGCTATATGGCCCATATAAAAGTTAATATCTGAAAAAGCATAATAAGGCATAGTTTAAATTTGAATAAAGTCTACTTTTGAATTAAGTTAATGCTGCTCTTGTCCTTATAAGTAAACGTACAATTTGTGACTAGAGACTGACAAGCTCTAATAAAAGGAATTTTACGATAATACAGATATGGATTTATAAGGAATTATCCAAATCAGTCAGACAAGCATATTTCAGCAAGAACCGATGATAACCAATAAATTTACGGTCTTTCAACTTTATTTTTAATTTGCCAATTTACTGTTTTTAAACATTTCGTTCCAGTATCTGTGCTTCCATTTCCTTTTATTAATGATATGCTCTTGGTTTATGCAATAATCACTGTTTATTGGCAAATAAAAGTCTAAATTAAATCTGTTTATCATATTATATACAGATCAATTCATAAGGAATAATTTTGCAATGTCATTGTAAACTATTTAAAGGATTTTTGTCATGTACAACCCCAAATCAGAAATAGTTGGGAAAATAAAAAAAGAAATTCCGTGTGATTCCTTTTTTTTAACACATTACAAAGTCCTGACTGTAGAGAAAGACGATACAGGTATTAGACTGGCCTGTCTGCAGTCCCGACCTGTCTTCAATAGCGAATATGTGGCGCATATTGAAGTGCAAACTGCCAAAGACCTGTACAGTTGCCCATCTTAAAGACTTGTTTGAGGGAAGAATGGGACAAAATAACACATGAAACACTTCATCATTAGGTGTCTTCAGTCCCTAAATGTCTTTGCAAGAACCAAAATTGGAAAATGCATTTATTAAAAAAATAAATAAAAACAGGGGGAAGACATTAAATAATGTTTGTTGTATTGTCTGCAATGAAATATAAGTCAAAGTAAATTTAGAAAGAACTACTTTCTTATTTATTTTATATAACTTTTTCTAATTTGGGGTTGTACTTCTGAAGTTTTTTTAGGTTTTATTAAAAAAATTAACAAAAACTCTAATAGGTTTAGAACGACATGAAGGTGAATAACTTCAAATCATGACGGGTTTGACATCACTGGCAACAAAAGCAAACGCATCATAATATCTGTGGAAATTAGATTAAACAGCTACAGAGCATGATTTCAAATAACCTTTCTTTTCAAATGTTTGCCTTTCTGCATGTCTTCTTTTTAAAGCTAGAAATGGAAAAATTATGTTTGGTAAACAACAACAGGAACGTCTCATGTCCTCCAAAGACTGAATAAAAGATGACAGAATTTTCATTTTTGACTACAGCTTTATTAAACAATTTGCAGTGTGCTAACCGGATTGAGAAGCGCCTGTTCTCCGATTTGTCAACATGATGAAGCACAGGAGCTGGTTTTGCATGCTGTCATTGTCCATGGAAACAAAGTAAGAAACTCTCTGACAAAAGCCATTGTTGCTTGTCTCCATGTTATTTTTTCTCCATCAATCATTATAAATGTGTGAGTGGAATCATCTATGTGAGCAAAAGACAACGTTTATAATGAGCAAACTCTGATAAAGTGGCATTTTCCACTGTAAATCAACTGAACAGCAGGTCAAGGGGTTAAAATGTTTACAGCCATTGATGGTTCACAGCCATTGGTGGTTCATATTTATAGGCTCCGTCCACACTGAGGCGCGTTTTGCTGTATACACAGACATTTTGTATTGTACAGCTCATCCAGATGAAACTGCCTTTTTGGAGAGCAAAACTGCTATTTTTTGAAACCAGATTGGAAATATCTGAAAACAACAATCTAACGCTTTCATGCGAATGCCGAATCTGCATATTTTGTGAGAGATGATGTCATCAGCCTGTGTCTTGTCTCTAGTAAGTCACATAATGCTAAGTTCACACTGCACAACTGTAGCCCTGATTTTTACGTTCCGAAAAGTTTTGTGAAATCGCAGACATATGCACAGAATCGAAGACAATTCAGTGCTATTTCACTGTGATTGATGATGTGTCGTCAAAACATAATGTGTCCTCATCCCATGAAATATTTGGCATGATAAACATCTGAACCTGTCAGCGATTTTAGCAGACTGTTGATCACCGATTGGTTAGAGAGAATAGTCACTACCTACTAGGGCTGCATGATATTGAAATTTTTTATTCTACGATATATATTGTGATATGAATACAATATCACTAGATTCTGTAGGGGACTGCATATGCAAAAAATTTAAGAAACAATCTACAGGCAATATATGGGACGATATCCGTTCTCAAGGTATGCCGCTGTTTGGAAAAGTCAAGGTTTTAAAACTGCCAAATTGTTTTGTAATACCGTTCCTAAGGTATGAGTAAGATTTTTTATTAATGTTTTTGTTGTTGTTCTTGTTCTTGTTGTTGCTGTTTTTTTCACAACAGTTTCTCCAGCAGAAAACATACCCCAAAGATGCTGTTTTAAACTGAAAAGAAATCTGTGTTTTTGAAACAAAATGAAGACAGCAGAAGTCAATGGTTCATTTTCATTATTTAGCCTGGCATGTTTACTGTGATATTTTTATCCAAGTGAATATACCGTCAGAATCAAATAACAGGCGCAGATAAATTCAATAAAGAAAAAGTATGGGACGATAACCGTTTTCAAGGTATACCACGGTTTAGAAAACTCAAGGTTTTCATACCGCCAAAATGTTCTGCTATACCGTTCCAAAGGTATGAGTATGACATTTTATTTACATTTTAGTTTGTTTTTTAGGTGTAAATTGTAAAGAAATCTGTGTTATTTAAACTAATGAAGACTGCAGAAGTCATTGATTCACTTGAATTATTTAGCCTGACATGTTTATTGCCCTAAAATATTTTAAATTAGGGGCGGATCTAGGGGTGGGACCACAGGGGCACCGGCCCCCTTTTAATTTGGTTTGGCCCCTGTTATGCCCCTCTCCTCTAAGTCAATTCTGATTAATATGAAACTCGCTTGAATTCAAGTGAAAACACCGGGGCGGTGATACCTGTTACTTCAGCTGTTTTTCAGGTGTTGTAGATTCGTTTGCGATTAAGTGACATAGATGTTATCTGTATGATAAGTGCTTTCATCCCTGTAGATCGACTGACTTATTTGGAAACCGGGATTAAAATCCTTGCAATGTTGCTTGCCGTGGTTTGCTTTTAAAGCGGAATGTTTTAGAATGAACCAAAATTGATAGTCATATGGTATAGAAGTAATATATACTGTATTTTAACAGGACAAAAAGAGTTATATGTTCTAAACCTATAATGCAAGCACCAATTGAATAACTTGGCCCCCCTCTTTACACTGTGGCCCCACCTTGGCCCCTGCCTTTAAAAATTCCTAGATCCCCCATTGTTTTAAATGTTTCTCAAAATAAAATATACGGTAATCAAAGAGGAAAAAGGTTTTGTTTTTAGCCAGACATTTAAAAAGAATATATTTTAGAGCAGTAATCACAAAACCGTCAAACCGTGATATTTTTATCCAAGGTTCATTCTAGTATACAGTAATTGAATAAGCAAATGTAAATTAATACTGCACAGTCTTCCTTTTATAAACAATTCAATATAATTTATCATTATTTATTTGTCAAAAAAACAGTACAGTCTCTAATACTTTTGAAACCCTCACAGTGACAGGCCTCAAAAAACACTTGCGAAATGATAAAATAAATCCAGACTCAACATTGTGTATGCTCGTGATATATTCGTTTACATTGCGATATCGATGCTGAAACGATATATTGTGCAGCCCTACCTACGTCATTAGATTTGTGATACAAAACATCCAAATTGCGATATTTAAATTGTCGATGCAAGTAACCTCCACCATTCCATCATTGTGGGTGCTGTGCATTGGTCTATCCCACCCACTTTTTATTGATACTAAACTACAGTGCAAATGTGAACCAAGCTGAGCGAAACTTAACCGAAGCGAACCAAGCCATGCCAAAAAATACAGTACCACACTGTAGAAAACCAACTATCCTTTCCAATACATTTAATTGGTGCACGTAATAAAACACGTCTTACAGGATTATGTATTTGATCAGAAGGTGGAGAGTAGCTGGTCTTTTTGAGCTGTTTGAACGCATTTAACCACATAAACATTTACTCTATGAAAACAAATGGATCAACTGGTGGTTGAAAGTGCCGAGACAAGTTCAACACCATTTAGAACATGCTTACGTTTAGTATTAAGAAGCATTTTGGTTGAACGGATCTCAAATAGGTGAGGGAAACACTCATGTTTACACCTAGTGTTTGAATGGTCTCCTTTTTCCATTCTTGACCACTCTTCAGATAAGGGAATATGTATAGATTTGATCTCTTGATCTTCAAATATTTCGAAATCTAACTCATACACTCTAAATAAACTTTTACTATGATGTACTCTTTTTTTAGTGCAAATTTTTACAATAAAAATAGATCAGATTGATAAAAACATCTTAATAGCAGATGTAAACAGGCCGCTATGATCTAAATGGATATTTTTTCATGAGGAAACATGAATGGTGTTTGCCAACACTCGGTCACAAACCCAAAACTAACAGTAATACTGAGCAAGCACTAAGCAAACACTACTAAGTGCACTATTATGAAACCCTAAAAACATGGTGCTGTGCTCGACTTCTGCATTTGTGTAAAGCATGAAACTCTTTTAAAAGAAAACACACCAGACTACATGAAAACCATTCCAGGACTCTCTGCCAAGATTACAGAGCGTCTTATTAAACAGTTCCCTCAGCTAAACATAAAAGACATTTGAGTGACTTTCAGAAACACAAACATGGACGAGCTCAAAAGGATGCGATCAAGTGCCGACAATTAGCTGAACATCAGAAAGAACTGCGGGAAAGGATTGATGATAACAGCTAAACTTTATACATGCTCAGATCAAACAGAGCCGTTTTAAAGGAAAGAAGTGGTGTGGTGTGTGTGGAAATGAGGATAGTGTCCATATGGCAGACATACGAGTGGGCGAAACATGTCGCCTTCCTACTGAAATCGAGAGATATTGCGCAGCTGAGGAAACAAGGAAGAGCATTTGAATGTGAACAGGTTGTTAAATTATATTTCTGTGAAAACAAATGTTTACTATGGACTCCTAAAGGCAGGTATTAATAATAGAAAGGTTTCTAAGAGAATTTATGAAGCGCAAACTATTACTTTGAGACAACCAGCCTTCAGTTTATAACAGGGATCACCAATATCAGTCCTGGAGGTCCGGTGTCCGGCATTGTTTAGCTCCAACTTGTCTCAACACACCTGCCTGGATGTTTCAAGTATACCTAGTGAGAGCTCGATTAGCTTGTTCGGGTGTGTTTGATTAGGGTCGGAGCTAAACTCTGCAGGACATCGGACCTCCAGGAACAAGTTTGGTAATCCCTGGTTTACCATATCAATGCAAGACTGTACAAAGACGTTGACAGATGTGACTGACCTTCAATGTAACAAACAGTCTATAATGCTATTTATATTGTTTGTTGTGACTGCGCAAATAGATCGAAAGAGTTAAAACCAATAAATACAATATTTACATTCTTGTCGGATTCCCAAATGTTATATCCAGGATTCATACACATTTTTACTACTAAAATTCCATGACTTTCCATGATTTTTCAAAGAATTTCAAGTACATTTTCATGACCTAATGTTGGATGCAATGTCTACATATACATGGGAAAAGAAAAACAATGCAAGTTCAAATTTATTACAGCATATCATAAAAGACGCAACAATCTATTTAGTTTAAATTTACATTTCTATCAACATCTAAAATGTATTTAGACAATGCTTACACGGCACTAACAATGTGAGAGTATGTGATTGGCCAAGGACAGAAAAGAAGTAAAGACAAATAACCAACATGCAAGTATACAGATATCTGTTTTCAATGCTTTTTCCAAAACTTTGTGGGTTTTTTAGTTTTTCCAAAACTTTTCAAGACTTGCAAAATACCATGTAAAAATTCCATGACTTTTCCAGGTTTTTCCTGACCGTATGAATCCTGTATATCATTGTAAATCTAGTCTAAGTCAAAGTTTTATTGTCAATTCAACCACATGTACAGGATGTAGAGAGAATCGAAATTGTGTTACTCTCAGACCCTAGGTGCCTAACATATTATATTAATACAAAAAGTTGAATTTTAAAGAGAAATTACAGTAATACAATTACACTTAAGGGCACATGGCAAGTTGTGCAGATGCAAAAGAGTATATAGGACAAAAAGCTTGCAAATATGATAAATATTAAGACACTGTCATTATATCATAATATAGAGGGAGCTACTAGCTAGTATCAGATAATTAGCCGTCCAATGTTACACAAAGTGACCAAAGTAACCAGTGGTTAACTAGCTAAAACCATATGACTAAACCTGGTTTAGTTTTAACTTGTAGTAAAATAAAACTCAAATTAAACTATACAGACGTTTAAAAATAATAATAATTACTGACATATTAACTAATATAACATTTAAAAAACCTTATGCAATTATTCTAAAATAACATTGGGATGAATATATATTTCTTCTGTCATGAAAAGTATGTTGTACAAACAGGATGAATCATTATTTCATAAATATCAAGTTTTTGGGGTGTTGTGACATTTCACTAGGCTTTCCTTACGAAAAGGTCAAATTATACGAATATTAGCATAGACTTATTTTAGGTGTCTCTAATAAGATATCATTTGTGGTTTTCAAATATTTACTAGATGAGTAAAATGTTTGATGAAAAACTTGGCTTGACAACACCAAGACTGGAAGTTTAAAATAACTTTTTGAAACCTGAAGTTACTCATGGAAATTTTGCTAGCATGTTTGCTAACATCTGAATAGGTTTAACTTCATGGGTTAACATATTTCCAGCATGTTTTACCTTTTATGAAAATGAACCATGGTTTGATTATAGTAAATGTGTGGTAACCATGTTATAGCACAATAATTACCATCAGTTTAACCAGTTTTACTATAGAACACCACAGATAAACTATAATAAGTGTAGCAAAACCATGATAAACTGAGATTAACTACAATAACTGTTTTTAATAGTTTTATTATTAGTAAGAGTAGTGGGAAAACCATAGTTACATTTTGTCAGTGACATGACTAGCATACTTTAGCGCATTGCTAACATGAATTAACAAGTCACTAGAATGTTTAGCATATTGCTAACATTAATTTACACATTGCTAGTAGGAATTTAAATGTTGCTAGCATTGCTCTGCTAGCTGCTAGGTGTTTCTAGTGAAATAAGAAGATAAACACATCTAAAAAAATGGTGCGGAGGTCTTAAACTCAGTGGATATAGCTTAAGAAGTACCACTTGCTGAAAGTTTTCACAACCTTTAGGATTTTTATAGTTGTGATGGCGAGTTTGAAACACTTTGACGGTCTGACCAGAGTTTGACAGTTTTAGCTTAAAAACACTTAAAATGTTCAATTCGAATCATCGCATGTAAGTTTTACTTATTAGATAAATTAGAATTTAGAGATCTGGCCAAAAATGGTGTATTATGTCATTGACCTAAGAGACTAAGCTAGATGTTTTCAAACATGTCACAGTGTTAGGGTGTTGTGGTGTAAAGGCTCGTACACACTGGGACGCTTTTTGCTTGCGTTTATCGTCAGCGTTTTACGAGATGTTTTTCTGCATTCAAACCCAAGTGATTTTCACTGGCGTCAAGCAGAAGAGTATATGCAAAATCACTCCTTGCCGTTAGATGGCGATTAATGAAAACAGAAAGCGATTAATGCACAAAAGGTTGGCACTAAACAACTTAAGCTTCTGACACCCGCTTGAAAACACAGTAGAAGAAGAGAGAAAGTTAACACGCTTGTTGTCAAAGAGCTTAGAATCACCAATCAAAACTGATTCTATGGTCTTTGTTGACGTCACTGGCGATTCAAACGATGTTGATGTCTTGTTTATCATACAGCACTTTCCGATACCAGTACAATAAGCAGCTCCACGTTCATATCGCCTCTGGGCATCTACTTTAAAGTGCGCTCGCATTGACAGTTTTGCGCTTGAGCGCCTCCAAGGGGTGTTTACTGTAACTTCAGCAGCTCCGTACACGTGAACAAAAGTGCCAATCTGATTGGTGGAGAACAAAAAAACGAGAATGAGGCGTTTCTTTAAAAATGCTGATTTTGCAACTGCTATATTGCGCGTTGATGTGCACGATCACATTGGCGCCTTTTATTTAGTCACGAGGCGTTAAACGTCGACCAAAAACGCGAGCAAAAAAACGCCTAGGTGTGCACGGGCCTTAATTGTGGTTAGGGGTTTGTTTTCATTCTACTAACCAGGGTTGTGTGAATACTGGTCACTTAATATAGACAGTGAAGTACACATGCACTGCTTTAGTTTTTTTAGCAAGTACTACTCAAAAGACAATTCAGGTCAGCTTTAGGAAGCGCATTTACATCAAACTTAAAATAAATGTGCAATCGCGTCGTCATTTTCACATGTCGACAACAAAAATAGAGCAGCTGTTTTCAGATAAATCTTCATAAGGTCTCGGAGCCCTGTGAGGCCAGTCATCACATGACAATGTTTTTCTCCGTTGTGCTCTAGGCCTTAATAAAATAAGACTCGTGTGGAGAAAAAAAGCGTTCCCTATTCTCGTCTCAGAGCTACCGCTACTCTCCACCTCTCCAACCTTCTCTTCTGACCTATATACAACGGCAGATCTATACATTTAATAAATCGGCTTGCAATAAAGCTACTGATCTAGGATCAGTTTGTGGCTTCCATGTCCAAAAGAGTTTGATTACATGGACAAAGAGAAGCTGATCCCTGATAAGCACTCATTTCCTGTCATGCTTCATGCGCTGTAGCCTGTGATTCACAGCTGGAGACGGGGTTTTTGAAGACCTTGGTCTCATTTTTCATTGTATTAAACTTCCCTATTTAACTCATCCCATGGTGACAAATGATGCCTCAAATCATGCTACGAGAGGTGTGGACGACTTTTGCCAGCCGGACCATAAAATAGGCAGCAAAAAAATTTAACTTCTATTGGATGAGGCATAAGATATATATCTACTGACAAGGCTTTGAAAGTAATGGAGTGCCCTTTTCACTTTGGGGTTAGTCAGAAACTGCCTAGCAACGACACAGAACATCTTAGCAATCGCATAGCAACGCCTTGGCAATTTAGTCCAAAACATCAGTAGATGTCTTTAACTTAACCTCTTGTTTACTCAAGTGAATCTGCGAGTTTTGTGCATTTACTACTGGTCCAGTCAACAAGGGTGTAAGGATGTATGACAAACTAGGCGAGAGTCAAAAATCACTACTCGCATTGCAAAAATAATGTTGATACATTATTTCTCATATATTGTTTCATACTTTGAAATTGTCAAAGCAGATATCAAAGTTCAGAAGTATAAATCACCCTTTAGGGTCTCCATGTAAAGTACCAAAAATGGGATTTTGTGAAAATGGTATTGTTACACGCAATTACATGTTCAGTCAATTGGGATGTGCGAGCACTTTTCGGCCAAAAAAAAAAAAAACTGACTACGGGACCATGTGAGCGCAGGCGCATAGTGTTTCTTTACATTGTTTTCTAAGTGACATCACCACCTACTGGCCTGACACGCATAAGACAACATTTTAATTCATATTTTGCAGATCCATCTAAATAGGAATTGTTTTGACAACACTGTCATCTGTAAGAAAACCCTTTCATAGACACAAAGGAAAAACATTTCCATTTTTAGTACATCATTGTCATGTAAACATACATTTAGCAGATGCACGGCTGAATGTGAAACCCCTCATGCAGCAGAGAGTATGAAGGCTGTTTTGTTCTTGCTCTACAGGAAGCATGGGCATAAAGCTCATGATGTAACGCACCACAATCTAGCGAGGGAACTTCCCCAACATCCACAGAGGGCTTTGAGGGAAGTCGCAGCTTGCTAGTTATTCCTGCACCCCACACTTTGCCTAATTATCGCAGCTCAGACTTATCAGGAGTATACTGGCAGGATGAAACGTTTCCTCCTGAAGACAGCATTAGACGAAAAAGTGAAATGTCTGAGATGAATCACCCGCAAAGTGCCCGTCACACGCTTTCCATTTCAGAGCTATTGTGATTAGGTTACAACGTATTATAATGAACCGTAGCAGCGATCATTTCTAATTCATGCGGGACAGAAGGCTGGAATCCTGTACGTGCAAGACTAAAAACAATAATAATGCATTGTTTGGATGAATTAAGATGAAGCACAAATCTTGTAGGTAAATGAGGGTAAGTTTACATGCCAATAATGTATTAAAAATGCCTAAAAGCATAAAACGTTAAGATTTTTTAAAACATTTAAAACAGCATTATATAAATACCCCTTTAAATAGAGTAAAACATTATTTTATTAATAAAGAATCCATACATTAGAGGCCATAAGGGATGTCTAACTTAGTCAAATGTATATGTCCGTCATTTATTCAGACATTTAGGTGTGTTGATGTAAATTTCCCAAGCATATTATTGCATAATTGCACTTTCAAATGGAAGAACAATTGGTTTGCAGGTGCATTTCAGTTGTTTCATTTGTGATAGCACAAGCAAACTTGCTTATTGAGAAATGTGCAGGAGAGAGGCTGCTAAAATCAAATAAAAGGGAGAGCCTGTGAAATATGAACTGATTATATTGTGGATAAGGTATATTTGATTTCCTGAGGTTTTTTTTTTTTTTGCATATTAAAATAAACCCATATTCCACGATAAGCTGACGTTTCCTTCTTTGACTAATCATTTTGTCAGAAAAACACCATAACAGTTTAGTGATATCATCTTCCTAGTTTTATGTTCCTTATATTTTGATAAATAAACTCAACTTGTCGAGTCATCAAAAGCAAATTTCATGCAAATCCCCCCTCCAAACATCCCTTTTGAGTATTACTTTACATCAAAGTAGTAACTTTTGCTGAATTTAGAATATTTTCTTTATTAAATATAATTTATTATTAATGTACAATGTTGTAATACCTGTCTTTCTATAATACAAGTATAATGATTGACGGTGTAAGTCGTGTATGAAAATAATGTGATGAAAGAAAAAAAATGCCCTTAAATAGGCTTTATTTTCTTTCTACAAAATATCACGTCACATTTGTCTTGACTTTGGGTGAAAAACGACCTGCACGTTTTGAGATTCATGTTTACTATAAACTGTTAATTTAATATAATTATTATGCACAGCAAATTAGGTTTTTGTGGCCAAAACCCACAATTATTGATTTGTTTTGAGCACAATAAGTGCCTTTTTGAAGTAAGGGCACTGGGTTTGTGAACGACCGGTCAGGCCAGTTTACAGTCCACAACAATTCTCAAGTGCACCCCAAACGATACTTCAAGGTCAAATATTTGGATTACAGGGCAAGTTTAAAGGTCATAAAGAAATCCGCTATTTTATTACTAAATATGTTGCTGTACTACAAAACCTTAGTGCTTTAAACTAAGAAAAATTATTTTCACTATGAAATTTGCTTAAAAACGGCTCTTATAAATGTTAAAATAACATCAAGTAGCAATAGTGACTGGAAACTGTAGGTCGTTAACTAATTCTAACCTTGATATACTGACTTTGATATAAATAGGTACTGTTTTTTTTGTTTGTTTGTTTTTTTAACATGATGATATCAGCATTGCTTGCATTTAGAGGTGCTGTAGAGTGGATACTTAAACACTTCTGATTGGTCATTGTGTTCATGTGCTCAACAGACATGACTGTGATTGGGTACAACGATCATCGCTAGAGCTTACAAAGATACTTGGTGCATTCCAAATGGTCATTTTAAAGTGAAAATAATCATGGCCGCCATATTGAAATGTCGTTCCAAACTGAAGTGCTCAAAACTGGACCATTAAGACTTTTAACGATACAACTGATGGTTCCCAAAAAAACAGTTTGGTGTCACACTGAGTGTTAAACTCAGAAGGCCTTCAGAGGGACAATCCAATGGTATTAGAGCATAGGGATGAGCACTTCCGAATGGAACCCAGTGAATTTCAGTAAAGACCGTGAAGCAATGATCCTTATAGCCAATCACAGTCATATCTGTTAAGCAGTTAAACAAAATGACAGGAAATGGATGTTTTTAAAATTCCAGTATCGATTGGTACCAAAGTTGGCATTTTTATTGTTTTTTACAACTCTAATCTAATTTTTGAAATGTTGGGGGCCTGAATTCACAACCATTAAAAAATGAATATTCACATTTTAATAAATGATACCATTATCGTATTTTGTGAAAACAGCATGTGCATGCTTATACTTGACAACCAAAACAATGATGCTGGGAAAGACACATGTATAATTTAACATTGTAGTCAGTTTTATGAATAGGGATCATTTTGATAACACTGTATGTGAAACTTTTAAAAAGCATATTTTTTTCTCGACTTTTAGTACAACATTTTCATGTGAACATACTGTCAAATAGGTCGCGACACACAAATAAAGGCCTCTACTAAAACTCTGTTCAGCTCTTAACCTTAGGCTGGGCACACGGCACAAGATAATTGGCCTGATTTTGAGCCAATTTCTGACAATCCTAGGTAATGTTCCGATTATCTTGGTCGTTCTAAAGGTTATCTTCTCTGATTTTCCTGTGGTGCGAGGTGTGTTAAGAGCGACTTAATCTGTTGGAAGATGGAGGCACAAATCTTGATGTGTGGAGGGAACTCAGAAGACAAACACACCGGAGATTATCATGTGAAACGAAACATTATCAGAATGCAAGAAGACAGAAGACTGAGGCCCCGTTTACACTAGTGCGTTTTAGTTTTAAAACGCCGTTTTAGCATGAAAACGATCTGCGTCCACATTAGCATTTCTGAACATATCTCCGTCCACACTACTCCAGCGAAAACGTATATCATGTGACCATTCGCGCACTCTGGGCATGTGCATTCAAGTATAAACAGGAAGCACGTGTCTCGCTCGGCATTCTAAATAGGGCTTACACTGCTTGAAACGCGCGCAATTAGCGAGTGCTTGAACAATAGCTTGCCTCTTGGGAATATATGCAGCTGTTGTAGTAAAAAAGGCAGAATTTAACTGCACAATGGCACCTACAACGCTCCCATTTCTGCGTCCATGTTGTTGTTTACAGTGAAGGCTGGTCTGCTGTCTTCCGGTGGCATTATAGTCATGTGATGGGGGCTTGACGAATAATAGAAGGTTACGCAATCATCCAAAAGCCCCAATCGAGTAGCGAATCTCAGCAGCCACGCCTCTGTTTTCAGATGTCTCCGTTTCCCACATCCACACTGAGACGGAGCAGCAGCGTTTTAGAATGAAAACGGCCTCTCCAACGTTTCCAAAACACTCCGTTTTCGGGGCTCGAAAACTCCGGCATAGTGTGGACAGATGGCATAACCGTAGTAAAACTTATGCGTTTTAAAACGAAAACGCATTCGTGTAAACGGGGCCTGAATTGTACAGTAACAAACACAGTCATGGTGCCACTTAAACTGAAATGGATTTGGACAGCAGAGAAAGAGGATCAGCTTGTCGATTTGTTGTAACAGCACAAATGTTTATTTGTTCACTCTGAAGTCTTGACACAAGTTTTCCAGTGTTCACATTCGAGACTTCAGTTGAAAATCTGTTGGTGTATTGTGTGCTTGTCACATCTCAACACAGCACACACTTTATAAGCAAAACAGTGAAATCCAGGGTAATTTTGTCCTCATGTTTGTGGTCTCTAACGTTCTGAAAATCTTAAAGGATTAAAAAACAAACAGTTTAGTGTACCTAAACAGCCTCAAAAGGAATAGTTCACCCAAAAACGAACATTTCCTCTCCATTTACATGTTGTTCTAAACATTTATACATTTCTTTCTTCTGTTGAACACAAAACAAGATATTTTAACGAATAAACATGACATCCATAGTAGGAACAATATTTATTATGGAAGTCAATGTCTTTTTTCTCCAACATTATTCAGTATATCCTCATTTATGTTCAACAAAAAAAGAAACTCAAGCAGGTTTGGAACAAGCAGAGAATGAATAAATGAAGACTGAACTTTTGAGTGAACTATCCCTTTAAGCTTTGTGCCGCAATCAGTGTTGAAAGTAGAATTTTGGCAACTACCTTCCTTTCCCCGGTCCAACTTCTGTTTTAAAATGTGGAAAAAGTCATGCCTAGCTAGTCGTACAACATATACTTGCATGTCGAATTATCAAACAACATTATCTGTAGGCTATATTCAGTCATTTTTAACAAAAACAACACCAAGCCCTGTTCCATTGCATCACAGTTGGCTGATATCACCATTACCAGATCTGCTAGAAAAGAACTCAAACTGAAGCCCTCAGTGCCGCCTCCATCCAGGTGACCACATTTATTAAAAGCCATTGAGAGACGCCGAGGCGAAGTGAGAAATGGGTGTTGAGTCTTTTAGAAGCAGATTGTAATCCCCACACTGGGGAGATGTGGGAGTTTTTTGATGGTGGAAATCCCCCGGGAGTGTGATAATGCACAATTATCTAATGCTTTCGCTTCTGTAGGGCTGCAACCGTGCTTTATGTGCATTACTAACTATACTGTACGACAGAATTAACTGAATCACAACCAGTGTGTGAAAGATAATGAGCACATCAGAAAGGTGAAGAGGTGTAATGTGCTATAATGTGAAACTGCTGCTGTTTTGTTGCTTGTTGACGATTTCAGCAGAATAGAAAATGAAGCAGTTCAGCATTTACGAAAACATCAGTTGCGCAATTCAAGGTGGAATAACCCTTTTGATTGAATCCTATCTAACAAGCGATTCCTGAACAAATGGTTCATGTCGAGTTAGATCTTTTCGATGAATCGGTTTAACTGGCTCAGTGCTGTTGTTTCCAGGAATTGGGATGAACTGATGCAGACATCACTGACTATAGGAACTGAAAACCATGACCGTATTGAAAAATCCATCTGTGTAAACACCGGCATAGTGCACTATTTGAATGGAAAACTATTTTTAGTGCCGTCTGAAACCAAAGTGGACTGAACATTATTGAGTGCACCTATTTAATCCTATAATGCACCGTAGTAATAAGTATACATTGGATATACATCCAACAGCTTGCAAACCAAGATGTTGGACATGATTTATTTATGAGTCAGGAATTAATGAGAGGCGGATTTGACTGGTGGGATGAAAAGACACACAGTAAAACTGAAAAATAATACAGCAAATGAAATGTATTGGAGACATTCTTTATGAAAACTATCCATGGTTTGTTTACAAAAAAACATGGTAAACTATTATACGATAAATTAGGGCTGCAGAGCACGGTATCGATCTGATATAAAAATCTGATATTGCAATTTTTTTTCTGTGATAAAGATTGCAAGTTTAACAAGATGCGTTGAATAGCTTTATTTCCAAAAATATGCTTTTCTTACTTTGCTTTGTCTAGTTTCTAGTCCAAATATTTTTAAAAAACTTTTACATAAAGTAAAAAATATTTTGTTTTAACTATCAGAAGAAAAAAAGTCAAAACTAAGAGTTTTTCCTTAAAACAAGCTAAATTATCTGCCAGTGGGTTACGTGAAATAGTCTTGTTTTCGCTTCGAAAAGTACATACTTAGACTAGAAACAAGACATTGAATTAAATATCATATAAATTGTAATTAAATACAATTCTGTGGCTCCTGGTCAACTATAATTCAGACGCAACTGGCAGATCTTGCGATGTGACTATTGCTGATGTGCACATTGCAATATCGATGCTGAAACGATACATTGTGCAGCCTTTGTATAAATCAATGTTTACTAAAATAAAGAAATGAATACGTAGAAAACATTGTTACATTGCTTTTACTAAAATTAACCATGGTTTTACTATGAATAATAATACAAAATAAACAGGATTACTGTCCAGTTAAATATAGTTTTGCTACAATAAGCATAGATTAACCATGATATTTGCAGTAAAACACAGGTTATGCAAACTGAAACAAATATGTTAACTATTAAAAACATGTTTTAAAACACGATTACTAAACATATACAATAATAAAAAACATTATTAATAATTTTGAGATGGTGCGTTTATGATAATTAAAAAAATTAATGCGACTTATGTATTTGAATATAAATGCAACAAATATAGCTGATACAAAACCCAATCCAAAGCTACAAAGACAACCAAGCATCCTTCATCTCTTCATGCTTTAACTGCGCGCATAAAACCATGAAATTTGTCAGGGAGCGCGCGCGCGCGCGTGACGTTTTGAATCTCTGATTTGATTGTTTCGAAAAGAACTGTTCAAAGGAACCGATTCGAGGAAATGAGTCACATATGAAAGCAACAACAATAAGTGGGTAAAATATGATCAGTCACAGTCCTCAGCCTACATCTTTAGCCACGCACGCGAGTGTAAACAATGACATTTAATGACACACGAAATAGAAAGTGAGCGCTAAATAAAACGCTCGTGCTCTCCATACTGTAGACGCACGACTGCGTACAATGGACGCGTGCTGTTTATCGCTGTGCAAAAGTCGCTAAACGTAATATCGCGATATAAAACACAACCTCCGCGTTATTATTTCACAGTTCACACATGAACCCCGCTTCAGAGCGATGGTGGGCGAAAGCAGTCGCGTTTAGCGTCAGGAAACACTGTTTTCTAGACAGATTCGCTCCAGAAACGCCCCTTCATGGCTTTAAAATGGCAGCAGCACATGAGGAGCTCTTATTTCCTTAATTCTCACCACTTCATGAATATATTCACCTCCGGCTCATGGTTCGGATACACAACAGCAGGGTCTAAAAGCAAACCAGGGATGATTGTACAGCAAAAACAACACGCAGAAACATAAATAAATACCCAAACAAACCCACTTCCTTGAATCTAACTTTGATCATAATGCCATATACGCCCATATTTTGCATATCAACAACAGCGGGCGACCATCACACAAGCGGTGGGCTCATCATCGTTTTAATGCAGCCTCCAAAATCAGAAAGTAAAAGACTGACACTTCACATTTCCCTTTGAATAAAAAGAAAACAAGTAAACAGCATCTCCAGCGTTTTGCTCCCTCCCCCACTTTTCCTCCCATGCCATTTCTGACGTGCCATTATTATCCATTATACAATAATGCAAACACTTCAATATGCGCACACAACTCGAAAAGCGCGTGATGTAAGAAAAAACAAACAAACAAATAAGGCACATTGTAAACTCACATACCCATCCATTGCACAGAGCAAAACAGGAGCGAGGTGAAATAACAATGCAAGCACAGGGAAATGAAGAAACGGGTGCTGCTGTTACTACAGTTCGACTCCCCAACACAAATTGACTCGCTCAAGCACAAAGGCACGCACACACTTCCTGCTCCTGACGCGAACACACACACACACACACACACACACACACACACACACAAACAAACACACACACACACACATGTACAGACGCTTCTCTGTACAAAATGGCCTCCCCCTTTCAGCAGACACACCTTTGAAGAGCCGCGTAATATTTCTGTTTTGTTGAGAGCTGCTATATATTTATGTTCATATGTATGTGTTGATTATTACACAGTAAGTTGTGCGCGCGCACTGCTTTGTTTTGGGGTCGTTTGACGGCTGTTTCAGCACTCGTGTAATCTTGTTGTTGCAATATATATTTATTAATTAAGGTAAAGAAGGCTTTGGGAAAGAGCTTTTAACTGCTTCGGGGTTGATACGTCTGTTTTGTTATTAAGAATAAACTCATCATCGATGGTTTGAGTTATTAATATGTCACGCAGCGTGTTTTTTTTTAATAATGTCTATTTTTATATGAGCTTGTCGCTCGAAGGCGGTGAAGATGGTATCGTGTGTGTACCTGAAGCATGCAGGAACTTGCTTCACTTGTTGGACCGGCTGAACTGCAGTCTTGCGCTTACATAAAATGTTTATGTGTGTAATCGCACATTCATAGGCTACATGTAAACTATTTCAGTGCGGTGAGAATTTGAAGTAGTCGTTTGAACGCAGTGGTTCGACTCAAGGTGTTTTATCTTGGATCCGGGGGCCCCCAAGGGGCCGCAAGAGAGTGCTAAGAGAAGTAAATTAAAAATGAAATACATTTTATTATAATAATTATAATTTATTGCAAAAATATAACTGACAAAATAACCATGTTAACTAAATAAATAAATAAAAAATTATTGTAAAATGAAAGATAATAAAACTAAACCTGATTAAAATAAAAATGTTAAAATAAAATACTAATAACATTTAAATGCAAATTCAAATTAAAGTATTAAATTCAATTAATTTTTATTTTCATATAGATTGTGTCAAAGCAGCTCAATTAAATTGAAACTGTCAGTCCAGTTTTAGAGTTGAAGTTCAGTTTAGTTCAGTTCAGTTTGGTTTAATTTGCACTGATTAATTTAAATAAATATTATAAAATATTTAAATAAACTACACTGATTGGACCTTAATCTATAATTAACTAAATTAATAGAATCTACAAGAACAATATGAACCAACATTTTTTACAATGAACAAAATTATTAATATAAATAAATTGATTAAAACATTCCAATGAAATGTGAACAAAAATCAGCCACTTGCTTCCATATTCTTATAAACATAAAGCTGCTTTTAAGTTTAAGATTACACTTATTCATAAATTTTTATTTATTTTCACCAATTTTAGTGGAGTTTTTATCAGAATCAGTTTTTATCAATACACAAGTCAGTGAAATACACAAGTTTTTATCAGTGGAAATACACTAGTTTTTATCAGTGAAAATACACAAGACCATTTTTCAAAGAAGAGCTATAAGTAATAAGTCATAATAGATTACAAAAAGAATGGAGGCAGTTCAAGGGTACATTTTTTAATATAATATGATGTACCATTCCTTGACAACAGCTTTCCAAAACACTAGAGGGCGATACAGAGAAATCTTGTTAAAGTCACAGAGAGCTCGAACAAGCGATCTCTGTTCTCATGTTGTATCCGTATCGTATCCACCTGATTAAAAATGTAAAATTATTTAATTAAATCATTATTATTATTTGACTGATATCGTTATTGCAATTTACTTATAATTATCTTTGTATAATTGCATTTTTATACGTACATAAAATAAAAAATGAAACACAGTTATAGTTTGCTTTAATATTGTTTTATTTAAAATTAAGGTTTAGATTTGTTTTAGAATTATGTTGACACGTTATAATGTGCATTACCAAAAACGTTTCCCTTTTTAAATCCCATATTTACCCGAAGAGCCAATGAAAATAGGCTACGTTATCATTTAAAACATGACGTAAATAATACGGAGTTATAATAATACTAATTTCTCTAAATCCTGCTAATTTATATGCATATTAGAAGCATTTTAAAGTTTTATATTCACTTGTACATTTATAAAATAATCTAGTAGTGAAATTCAGCATTGTATTAAAGCCTCATCTGAATAATACTATTTATTTATTTATTTATTCATTCGTTCGTTCATTCATTCATTCATTCATTCTTTCTTTCATTCATTCATTCATTACTTCTTAAGTCTTTCTCCAGTGTTGTTGTTGTTCCGCAGCTACCGGAAGTACTGCGCTCGCTGTGGATTCTGTTACTAGAGTAAAGGGCGACTCTTACATCCCGACGTCCTGTGTTGAGTTTAATGTGTCACCAGGAGCCCCTCTGGTTCATTCCTTTCCCATATCAGACATCATTCAGAGGCCATAATAATGCTGCAGAACACCGGGTGAGTTTCAACAGCATTCTTGCTTTGTGTTTTATAATAAGACGCTTTATTAAATCACGTGGACTGACATTACTGGCGAAAGTCTTCTTGGAGTCATTCCGTGTTGTGAATGACACGAGAGAACTGGACCGATTTGAACAAGTCTGCAGCCGTGCATTAACAGCGTAAAGTTAGCTGATTACCCTGCAGTCGAGTGAAAATTAAGCGCATTTCAGAAGATTGTGCAAACAAGTTTTACATCTTAACTGTGTTTATCCAAGTTTCAATAGGTTGACCTTTACCCTAAAATCCTATGCGCAAGTGTCAAGGAATGCCAAAGCAAACAACTGGACAGACATTAGAGTTATACAAGCCTGAAACATATGACACACAGGACAAGAACAAGTTACAGAAACGGACAGATAGAACGAAAGATAGACAGATATGTTTGTGTGTGTGTGTGTGTGTGTACATACCAATTTATTGACAATATATGTGTGTAATATATGTATGTATTATGTTATATGTAATACACACATACATAGAAACAAAACTATACAAAGCAATTTGTTACACATCTATTTATATATTTATATTATTTTATAAGTACATATTTTCTCAAATATAAGCATACATCTGTAGGCTACATGTTTTAAATTATGTCAAAACAAACTTTTATTTTGGATATATA
>CAIGQQ010038783.1:2551849-2567026 GCA_903798035.1 Danio albolineatus | reverse complement strand
AATAATAATAATAATAATAATAATAATAATAAACTAAATCGAAATAGTATTAAAAATTTCTACAAATTGAATGTTTTAAAATATATCAAATGTTGATGCAAAACAATGTCTAAAAGGTGGTATATATCGACAGAAGTGTGCAATATTTATCATATTATTATTACTATTATTATTATAATTGTCATTTTAACAATGCATGAACTTTTAGATTTCAAGTTATAAAAACTTTATTTCTGTATTTTGTTTTCTTATTTCTGTACGATAATACTGTTAATTAATTTTTTAAAAGTGCCTTTTTTTAAACATCAACATGCGATCACCATTGCAAATGTGATTTTATACAACAATTCAACAAGTTTATATTAAGCAACTAAGATTTTGGACTGTTTATCTAATCAAAACAGTCCCAAACAAAACCAAAGCAAAACATGTGTGTATCTCAGAGCAACACCGTGGCCTTTGGTGCAAGAATGCATTTGTTTTAAGATTCTATGATCTATTCATAAATATTGCCACTTGCTTGCTTTCTTATAGAATCAGCCATTTTGAATGAATCATTTGAATAATTTTGATTTAGTGAATGACTCAATGATTCGATTGCTCTTATCGCCAGCGTTTTTCAAAACATTTTTCAGCATTCATACCGAAGCAATTTTCACTGCCGATGAGCAAATTGAATGTGCAGAATCACTACCTGAGATTAGACGGTGCTTAATGAAAAATAGAAAACCTTGGTACACAAGGTGGAGCTGTGCAACATAATGCTTCTCACACATGCTTGTTACACAAAAGTAAAATAGAGATGTCTGGTGCTGCGTCACAACTCACATACTTATACTATGCCCTTAAAGTATGTACTTTTTTGTAAAGGAATACATTTGAGTGTGTAACATAAGAGTATGCCAGCTTTGGAACATACTACTTCCTCGTTAACAGATTGTTGTGTTACTTAGTTATGTGCCCCGTAAACCATCCACATTTCTGTCGTATTTAATTTCCTACCTTATTGGAGAAGCAGCAGCAGGTTAATCTCCCATTCACGAGTCTTTCATGCAGAGAAATCTCCTCAGGTGTTCAGATAGTTATGCTTTCAGATGTTAACGTCCAAACACGTCTTTATATAAGTTCAGTATTATTGCAGATGAAATATAACACAGACAGTGCGATTTAAATGTTTTCCAGTTGGCTAGATATTAATTAACAGTCATACAAACATCTTTACGGAAGCCTCTCTACTTAACGTTTAGTCTTACGCGATCATCGTGTTTATTTATACTTTTCACCTCTCGTTTGTAGTACTAATCGAATTCATGTCCAGTGAATTCTCTTTTCACCATACTACGATTTGAGACACGCTAATTCTATTTTCATATAGTATTTAGGATGGGCAGTATGCGAATTGGGACACAGCACTGGTGTTTTGTGTGTTGGTGTGCAAGCTCACATTCCCCTCATTGTGAGTTGTCACCTGTTATACCCCTTTTCACATGATGAAAAAGAAGTCTTAAATGTCCGTAGAGTGTGTATGTGATGTTTCAGCTCAAAATACCAAACAAATAATGTTTTATAACTATTTGAAACTGCCCCTTTTTGGCTTTGATCCTAATTCGATTCCTATTTTGGTCACTGTCGCTTTAAATTCAAATGAGATTGTGCTCCACGCCCTCTTTTCAAAAGAGGATGGAGCTACAAATGTCTATGCTTCAGCATCGTGGCAGATTCAAAGCATGACTATCATCCTATGCTTATGATGGAGAGATTGTCATTAGTGGGCGGGGCTTTCCCCCTTTGATAACACGTACAAAGTGAGAATGTCAATCAAAGTGTTTTTATTAAGTGTGATTATATATATTTTTTTTATACATTTATGCAATTAGAAGCTAGCTCTATTCACACACTGTTGCCACACATCTGTGTTTCAACCAAGCGGCAACCTCCCGCTCTCCCTCGGGAAGCCAATAGGGAAGTAACTAAAACTTGCAATTCATCGACAATTCCGCTAGTCCTGGCTGTCCTGGCTCCATAATAGCGCAAATCTCTAATGAGCCCACTGTTAAAATGGCCAACTTTACAGCAGAAAAAAAGGTGTTTACAGCCTGGTACAAAGAACGATTTTGGTTCATATAGCTAATATTACCCTTCATGACAACTGTGAGGGGGGTGAATTTTTTTTATAACTAATCCGTTTCCTTTATATTAAGCTAAATTAAGTTTGCATAATTAAGGGCGTGGCCACTTGAGTGACAGTTAGTCCCGCTGGTCGCCGTCACGTCACCTCAGCTGATTCCGCCTGATTCATCGTATTTTTGTGTTGTTTTATGTGGCTTTACACAGTCAGTCGCCTTTTGGAATTATTTCCTACCATTATCAGATAATATGGCATGCTGTGTGCACTTAATTGTGCTCACAAACCATTCACGTGGTGTCCGTTTCCCAGGTGAGTGAAATGATATACTTATACCACCTCTATAAATGTAATTGCTTTATTTAGGATAATTTATGATTTATAATGTTCTTCAGAACTCTAATGCACTCCAGAATCTGACAGATTGATCAGCTGTACCCTATAAAATCGCCATTTGAAGCGTCATACAGTGTTCTGTCTGGATTTCCTAAATAGTCCTGCATTTACTAACATAGACTATATCTGAAGTATTTGGATGTAATCCGCACTTTCTTCCTGTTGAAAAACTTCTTAAGAACGATGTTAAGTGGCTTGATGTATTACAACAGTGTTTTCAACAGTCTAAACACTTTATTGATATAGTGTACAACCAAGCACATGTGGTCAGAACACAAACGAGTCGCAGGTAATGAAATATTATGTGTTTCTCCCATAAGAAAGCCCTTAGCTAAATGCCAGCATACGTCCTGTAGCTCCGCTCACGCTCCGCCCACGCTCCGCGTCTTTGCCCTTGTTTGGTATGCCTCGGTTGGTGCGATGACGCGCAAACAAAATGGTGACGGCTGGCCACGCCTACTAGTAGCTTTTTTTGGGTTCATCAGAAACCTATGGGTGACGTCACGGATACTACGTCCATATTTTTTACAGTCTATGGTTTTAACCCCTTATAGTAGTAATTTTTGCACAAAAGGTCCCCTTTGAGACTGTCTTGCTGCCCCCTACTGGTGGATGTGTTGTCAAATATATATATATATATATATATATATATATATATCGATAAATCAGCCCAGACCAGCACAAAAACACACTGAGCAAAATATTGTTTATAGTTATCATTATCAACCAAAATTTGTAAAAATATTATACAATTTTGTAAATATTTGATACAAGTACTTTTCATCTGACCTCTTTGTCTGTACTTTATTGCTCTGTAATGCTTTGAGACATTACTAAATAATGTCTGATTGATAGTTGAAGCAGCTGGAGGGAAAGCACTGCCGTGTATTGTGGACGTCCGTGATGAGAAGCAGATCAATGACGCTGTTGAACAGGCTGTGGAGAAGTTTGGAGGTACAGCATCTACCATGTCTCTTCTTTGTAGATTTTTAGCACCAATTTGTGTTTTATTTATTTTTTCCCTCATTCTGTTGACAGGGATTGACATATTGGTCAACAATGCCAGTGCCATCAATTTAACAGGAACTCTTCAGACTCCAATGAAGAAGGCCGACCTCATGCTGGGCATCAATCTCAGGGGAACATACCTCACGTGAGTTTAAATATTATGTTTTGACATTGACTATTAATAGTATTCAGTCTGTGAACTGAAGGGCAGAACATCAGTGGAAGTAGTACAGAACTCTCAGGTTTCCAATTGTTTCAAGCCAATCAATATATTTATAATGGATGTTTTTTACTCTCTAAAGAAGGATAAAAACAGATATGTGAACTAACCACATGTTTTGTCTACTTGTGATCCACACATTATTTTATGCATGTATTTTAATCAGTAAAAAAATCGAGACATTCTAGAAAGATTTATGTGGATTAAATCTGAACTTTTGTTGTTGATTTTCTCACCTATTCTTCTTCAGTAGAACAGTAGATTTTTAGCTTAAAATGTGGTTCTTGTTGATTTGTAAAGTCTGGTCAGTAGCTTTGTTTCCATCCAAAAATGTGATTTTTAAAGAGCCCATATTATGGGTTTTTGAAAATGAGCTTGCATGTAGTGTGTACCGCAGCTCTAAGTGAAGTGAATTGTCCAGCTTAGGCTTAAATCTGAAAGTGCACAATGTTTAAAACTCATTCATTCATTCATTCATTTTCTTTTCGGCTTAGTCCCTTTATTAATCCGGGGTCGCCACAGTGGAATGAACCGCCAACTTATCCAGCATTTGTTTTACGCAGCGGATGCCCTTCCAGCCACAACCCACCTCTGGGAAACACATCCATACATTCTCATTCGCACACATACACTATGGACAATTTAGCTTACCCAATTCACCTGTACCGCATGTCTTTGGACTGTGGGGGAAACCGGAGCACCCGGAGGAAACCCACGCAACCACGGGGAGAACATGCAAACTCCACACAGAAATGCCAACTGGCCCAACCAGGACCTGGCCCAACCGGGGATCGAACCAGCGACCTTCTTGCTGTGAGGCGAACGTGCTACTCACGCGCCACCGTGGCGCCATGTTTAAAACTATTGATTCATATATAAAAGAGTCGACTCATCGTTCTTCAAATGAATCGTTGTTATAACGAGTCTTTAGCCGTTTCGGCATGACGTGAACACGAAACATAAGCCCCGCCCACTAGCTGCGCGCGCAGACCCCGGGAAAGTTGAAACCCCCCGGCCCCGCCCACAGACAGGAAAAGAAAGTGGAAGATGACAAGCACTATCGCATTCAGGTTAAATCATGTTACGTCGTGGACGCAGCGCACTGAAGTGTGAGGGGAAAGGTGTGCTCTTTTCCCTTCCTAAAGATGAAACTGTGAGAGTCAGTGCGTGAGGCATTTTTGCAAAAATAAACCTCGGCATTAGCCCAGCTTTGTGCTGTGTTCCCTCTGAGGAGTGCTTCTAAAATCTACACTATTACAACGGGGGATTCGCCGCCGGCCGTCGTTATCGGAAGGAGCATGGGGAGCACCGGGACGTTTCCCAGTGGCCTGACGGCTGATCTGGCCTGCCACCGTGAATCTGGCGTGCACCCTCTATCGAACCTCTCCTTTTTTCCCCATTTCAACGTAAGTGTGATTAAAACTGTTGCCTCGCTGTTTTCTCTAGCTTGCAAATTATGTATTTAATTGTGTTTTGAAAACGCGACGCGTGTCGCTTTGTTTACGGATTAAAATGCGTTTGTGAGCTCGTATCCCTCTGCTGTTTGTCGTTGCTATGGCTACCATGGGCTGTTCCTACTCACGCGCGGCGGTCATGTGTCATAATGGGTCAGCTTTTGCTGCTGTGTGCATTAATACTGAATGTCTGTCGCTGTTTTTTTAGTTATGGTTAACAATAGAGTAATATGCTGGGAGATTGGGGAGGTTGAGTTCGGGAGTGAGCTGTCTTAACTCCTGTGAAGCGTGTTTCGGGCGCCGCGATCGGACCAATGTTGGCGACCCGGGGGTTTCACAGACCGTACCAAAATGCTGAGGACTGGGGGGTGGTTTTCCGGGAGACATAACAAATCGGGAGGGTGTCGTTTGATGGGTCTGAAATATGCGCTACTCCTGGGAAAAACGAGAGTGTTGGCAGGTATGCTCACGTATTCACTATGCCGTGATGGGCATTCTCTCGCGCTGAGCGCTGTCGACCAATCGCAACAGACTGGGTCATCGACTCATCGGTCCAATCAGCGCAGTTTAGCATCACGCTAAGGAGTTGTTTGGGAACAAATGAATCGCTGAACGATTCATATGGGAGTCGCTGGGATAATGAGGTAAAAATAAATGCAGATTATAAGACAATGAATGTGTTTTTTGACCTTGCATGCATATCAGCCTGTTGATGAAGACCCCCAAAACCAAAATATGACCTTTTTTTAATGTACAATATGGGCTCTTTAAATTTATGTGCAAAATTGGAATATTGCACAAAACGTGCAAATAAAGCTCAGTTTCCATCCAATTAGTGAAAGAGAACAAATCCATCACTTCCTGATGAACTGGCGTCAAATATCAAAAAGAAAAATAGAATTTGCTGCGGTACAAGAAGCCACTGTTGGCCTTTTTTCTAATTTAATAATGAACAATGAACGCACGGTTCTTTTACAGGTGTGGGAGGTCATAACACTGAACCACTTTGGCGAAGAGATTTTAGAATGACCAAAACAACATTTCAAATACTTTACAATGGTTTGTCTATCACACCACTTCTATAATCACACGATCTGTTAAAAACAAATTGCATTACGTTTTTGATGCATATGCAGGAATTTATTCAGTAAATGGGTTTCTGTTGTCTTTTATGCACTTTCTAATGCACTTTTTTTCTTATCTAAAAAGGTTTGTCCTATTATGTTGCGTTCATATATTTTCTAAAATGCACCTTAAAATAGATGGATGGAAATGTAGTTAGTGGCCACCAGCACTTTGAAGGGAAAAAAAACATATACAGACGAAACAAAAATAATACCTGTGGGTCCTGTTACTATATTGAGGTCTTCTGAAGCTGAAAGATGAGCAAGAAAATCAACATTTATAACATTATTACTTTACAACTTTATTACATTGTTATCTTTAACCCACAGCCCCTTTTTATAATTATCTCTGAGGGTTATTTCACCTTTTATTGGACAGTGGAGAGTTTAGACAGGAAATTGTGGGGAGAAGATGAGGGGAAAGATCAGCAAAAGTGTCACTGTGAGCACCTCAGTGTTATAGTGTCGGCACACTTAACCACTAGGCCAGGTGTGTCAAACTCAGTTCCTGGAGGGCCGCGGACCTGCACAGTTTAGAACAAGCCTGAAAGACTTAATTAGTTTGATCAGGTGTGTTTAATTAGGGTGAAAGCTAAACTGTGCAGAGCTGTGGCCCTCCAGGAACAGTGTACAGGAATTTGACAACTGTATACTAGACTATTGGTGCCAACAAATCCACAGCCCTTTAACTAGTTTTGAACCTGTACTATTGTAACTGTGGCTGCTGTTTTATTGCAGGTCTAAACTGTGCATTCCACATCTTCTGAAGAGCAAGAACCCTCACATACTTAACCTCAGCCCACCTCTCAACCTCAACCCCATCTGGTTCAAAAACCACACAGGTGAGTGGAAGAGCACATTCAGTGCTCAAGAACACTGGGTCTCATTCACTAATAATTGCATATGTTTTTTTGGGTAGCACTTTATTTTGATGGTCCATTTGAGTATTAGTAGACTGTCTGCTTAATATCTGTTGATATGCTCCTTCAACAAACATTTAACTGATTATAAGAAACTTTGCAAGTACATGTCAACTTACATTAACCCTACCCCTAACCCCAACCTAACAGTCTATTTATAATCCAATGAGAATTAGTTGCAATGTAGCTTAAATTAAACAAACAGACCATCAAAAAAAGTGTGACCATTTTATTTGTGTTTATACACACATTTAAACTACTCATGAATACTTTTCTCCTAATTCACAACATGTGCATATGCACATTAAATTCATGTTTGTGCCTTTCATTGATAAATGTGTGTGTACGTATGTTTAGTGAATGAGACCCATTGGTTTTAAACTATCACTGAACATTTCTTTAGTAAACTGCCACTGATCTTGTTTTCTGTTATGTTTATTTAGCTTACACCATAGCAAAATATGGCATGTCCATGTGTGTACTGGGAATGGCAGAAGAGTTCAGAGGATCCATTGCCGTTAATGCCTTATGGCCAAAGACAGGTAATAATGGGTTTCAAACATCAGTCATTTAATAATGTACCCCATTTATGCTCTTTTAAAGGTTATCTTAAACAATGGGGTTCAAAGTCAGAGAACAGCCTACAATTTCTGTAGCAGCGTCTAAAATTCCTTTAAATTCTGAACAATTAAAATTACTTCTGGAAGAAACCAAGTGTTTAGAAATTGTTTTCTAACATCAGGGTTCAACACTAAGGATATTTTCTACTGGCCGGATCAGGCCAGTGGTTCAGATCTTTACTTGCCCTGCCAAATTTTTCTCTGGGCCTATTAAAAAAAAGTTAATAGCTATTTCTTAGCCACATACAATATTTTAAATGTTTCAAAAGCCAAACATAATTGTAATACCTACCCTTTTCATTCAGCATAATGCATATTTGCCGGTAGGAATGACATCCTGCCCTACTCATAATTCTCTATTCATATAGCCGTATACATGGCTATTACACAATCTTAATACACTGTGATATAGCCTGGGTTGTTAGTTTGTTGGATGGTTTTGTTTTCTCACTACAGTCGATCTGCTCAATCGAACAGAGAACACTTCATTCAGGCGATCTCAGACTGATTGATTTGGCGCGGATCCAAGCGTGATTGCTGGATTCACATACGCCAATCAAACCGCGCTAACAGGGGAAACGAGACATATTCCGAAACAAACGTCTATGTGTGAAAGCACCCTAAGATTGTATTTGCATGCAATTGACAGACAGTCGGGCAGTCCTTATTGTCGAGCCCTTAGGGCTGCTTAATTATGGCAAAAAACATTATCACAATTATTTTAAGTCATGTGACCAAAACAGATTACATTATTGGTTTATTTTAATAGTGATGTATTTTAAATAGATATTTTCTGGTTGAAATTTAAGGCTATCTGAGGTGAAAAACTGTTTGTTTTCATAATATACAAGTGGCTACATTACACGTTACAGAAAATGTAAAAAACCTTAATGGGCCATTTTAAAGTCTGCATAAACCAGAGGTTTAAAAAAGAGCTGCTAAGACTTTTATTTCACATGTTGATCTACTTCCAACTGAAGCAGAATATTGAGTACCAGGCAGAGTTCTTGAGTTCTTTTGCGGACTTTAATCTTTACCGTATGTAACACACTTTTCTTAAACCAATTGATTCTCAAAATGATTTAATCCTATAAAGTACAATTAATATGAATACAACTCATCAATATAACTAAATTATTCTTTATGAATTCTTTTAATGCTTAATACCTTCAGCCATCCAGACGGCTGCCATGGACATGTTGGGCGGCTCTGAGGTCGGTAAACAGTGTAGGAAGGCAGAGATCATGGCTGATGCGGCGTATGCCATCTTCAAACAACCCACCAGCTTCACCGGACAGTTTGTTATCGATGAGGACATTCTCAAAAAGGAGGGCGTTAAAGATTTTGATGTTTATGCTGTTGAGCCAGGTCAGTTCTGCATTATTGATATTTCACATTAAGATGGCAAATAATTGTTTTTCTATTCAGTCAGGATGAATATGTTGATATGTTTGTATAAACATTCTTCCACAATAACTTCTAGTATTGGTAAAAGTTCTGTATACATTCATATGATATACTATTGGAAATAATTTAATGTAATCTGTATGTTTTATTTTATTTAATTTTTTTTAGGTCATCCATTGCTTCCTGACTTTTTCTTGGACGGCCAGCCTGAGGATCTAGTCAAGCATATGGAGGCACATGGTGAGTTGAGTCGTAATGTACACATTTAATGTATTGTTCTGCTTAGTATTCAACTTCAAACGCACTTCAGTTGTCTTCTTTGTGGCAATATTTGAACTCTCTCTTCAGGTGCCACTCCAGCATTCACAACTGCGAAAGCAGATCCTGTCGCCGCTGGACCCGTTTCTGAGATGTTCAATACAATCAGAGGAATTATCAGTCCAGAGATGGTGAAAACCACACAAGGAGTGTACAAATTTAACTTAACAGGTATTTCAACAGTTTGAGATCTTTTCAGGTTTTTTGCCTTTTGGGTCTTCAAAATGTCATGTTTTTCCATAGATAAACAAAAGTCTTTGAAAGTAGTTTTCTGCCACATATGATAAAGAAACATGACTTGGTAAATCATTATTGTAACATATTTAGTATGACAAGTTTGGTTTTTCAACATAAGCCACAATATAAAAAGTCAATTATGACAAAATCTCTTTTGTACAGAAGTCATAAGACTCATAACAACTCATTTTTTCATGATCTCGACATAACAAAGATTTGTTTTCTCGTGATCTCAACATAACAAAAAGTTGTTATGTTGTGATCACGGCCTATTTTTTTGCTTTTATTTATGTATTTCTTCTTCTTCTTCTTCTTCTTCTTCTTCTTCTTCTTATTCTTCTTCTTCTTCTTCTTCTTCTTCTTATTATTATTATTATTATTATTATTATTTTATGATTAATAACAATATCTGGCCAGTGAGTCTGCACTGGCCCTGTGAACAGGGAGAGAATAGCCTAACTGCAGACTCGCATTCGTGCAACACATTAAAGGCGTTCAGAACAGCCATAATAATATGAGCACAAATGCTCAGGCTCATGATTAATGTACATTCATGATTATATTCATGTTTAGGATATATATCATTATTTACAATAATATTCCCTCAACTGGTACCATTTTAAAGCAACTCTATATGGTGCAAAAAAAGTGGCTGCATGTATGAATTAAATTATGAAAAATTACAAAGATCCTGTTTTTGCTTTAATCTTTTACGCAAGTTGTTTACAATTACTTTAAAATTGTGCCATATAGAGTTTATTTAAAATGGTAACAGTTGAGAGAATATTATTGCAAATAATGATATATATAATCAAAAATGTACATTAATCATGAGCCTGAGCATTTGCGCTCATATTATTATGGCTGTTCTGAATGCCTTTAAGATGTTGCACGAATGCGCGTCTGCAGTTAGGCTATTCTTTCACTTTTCACAGGGCTGGTGTAGACCCACTGGTCAGACAATGGCCAGATATTATTAATAATAATACATTAATAAAAGCAAAAATTAAGTCGTTATCACAGGAAAACAACTTTTTGTAATGTCGAGATCACGAGATAATTAAGTCAAGATCACGACAAAACAAGAGAGAAAAAAATATTTGAATGCATGGCCTCTTAGGACTTCCATACTTTTGTGACATTCCCATTATGTCTTTTCGTCTTATAATTTTGACAAAAAAGTCCAAACTATGGGATATTAATTCCAGATTATGAGAGCCAAGGGAGAATTATAGCCTCATTGTGATTTTTATTTTTCATATCATAAAAATGACAAAAATATGAGATATTGTGCAAACTGAGATATTAATTCAAATTCTGATAAGGTAATATTAGTTTACAGGCTCATTATGATTCTTAACCACAGCCCTTTTACCATTAACTTGCACAGATGAATTGTTCAGCTAAAGAAAAGTAATATGTGTCAGGAAAAAAGATTTAACTCTGACTTAAAAAAAAAATAATAAGCAGCAATTGTATTTGTTGGTGTTTTTGACAGGCGAGCATGCTGGAGTCTGGTACCTCGACCTGAAGAATGATGCTGGAAGTGCTGGAAACGGGGAACCTCCTGTCAAAGCTGATGTTGTCATGTCGATGGACAGTGATGATTTCGTCAAGATGTTTGGAGGTAAAAGACCCACTTCTGACATTGAATAATGGGGGTGTTTTAAATCTAAAAACCTGAGGCACTAATAAATATTCATCATCAACAGGGAAATTAAAGCCAACTATGGCCTTCATGTCTGGAAAGCTGACTATCAAGGGTGACATGGGCCTTGCCATCAAACTGGAGAAGATGATGGCCATGATGAAGTCTAAACTGTGAAAGCGTCACGCAGTCTCCTGCCTTATACGATGTACATGAGGATCTCTTTTCTATATCAGTGTTTTTTCAATAAACCAAGTGTATAGCTGGTACTAATTTTAATAAAGAACTATCATGTAGTTATAGTTTCTTTACTGAATTTAAGTAATATAGTCAGTGTTTGTTATTGGCTGCCCACTTTTACTGCAGCACTGGCTCTGAAAGTTCAAGTGAAATAGATTTTTTTCCCCATTGGAATTTTGGAAGTCTTTGTTAAAGCAATATAAACCGAACCGAAATGAGGAGGTTTACTTTCAAGTAGATAAAATACCACAAATAAACAAAGGCACGTATATAAATAATGATTCATGGTGCTTCATGGGAGTGGGCAGAGCCAGTTTTTGTTTTGCTTCCCTAACTCACTGCACCTGCATCTATGGTTGAATTTCCTGCACATATTCCACTATTAAATGCTTTTAAAATATGTTGAATTAAAGTGAACAGAGCATCGAATGACAACCTCGGAGCTAAACCCATAATTAACCATTTAACTAATTCCAAGCCAAACTTTCATGATCTGTTGGCCAGTTTCTTTTGGATAACAGACCAGGGTGGTCCAGACTCTGTGCTGGAGGGCCGGTGTCCTGAAAAGTTTAGCTCCAACCTTAATCAAACATACCTGAACCAGCTGATCAAGCTCTTACTAATTAAGGTGATCTAACTAATAGTGTTAAAGTAGTATATAACATCTTGATTAGTTGGATAAGCTGTTCTTGAGTTGGGTTGGAACTAAAGCCCTGGTCACACTGCACTTTTCTCCCCATAGACTTCCATTCATATGCGTGTGAATGTGACAGACTGGAAACGCACGCTCATGCGACAAGTTTCGCTGTTCGCTGCATTGGAAAGTTCAAGCTTGGCGAACTCTGACCTGCTAAATTGCATCATGTGATTTCGAGAGACTAGAAATTTTAAATATGGAGCTATTGCTTGCTTTTTTATGTCTAATCATCTTGTTTAATCAAAGCTTGTTCAATCTTAAAGCTGCAGTCACACTAGAGTTTGAGCATGTGGATTAAACATGATGTGATTTCGCAGATCAGAGTTTACCAAGCTTAAACTTTCCAACGCAGCGAACAGTGAAACTTGTCGCATGAGCTTGCATTTCCAGTCAGCTGCATTCGCATGCAAATGAATGAAAGTCTATGGGGAGAAAAGTGCAGTGTGACTGGGCCTTTGACTGTGCAGAGCTGCATCCCTCCAGGAATTGAGTTTGAAACCTGTGTGCTAGAAACTTTCTGCCAGGTGTGTCGAAGTTGGAGCTAAACTCACTAGGAGTTTGGACACCCCTGTCTTAGACTAAAGTTAAATTTGCTTTCAAAACTGTATTATTCTGTTGGAATAAAACATTCTCGAGTTATGTATGCTGCTTTTAATACAAAGAACTAAAAATTTGCAAAAATGGTGTCCAACAACACACCATAGTAACAATAGTTAACTCGTAATTGTACTTGATTATTCTTGAAAAGGGTTGAAGCCACTTTTCTTTGACTCATCTTCTTCCTTCATTTGAAACTAATACTTGTCAGAAGAATAAGACTTTAACCATCTGAAATTGTATGACTTATAGGCTAACAATTAGCTTACTGTAAAAAAATACAATGCATTTTGCTTGCCTTTGTCCTAACCCAAACATTATCAAATGATGTATGCTGTTTTATTATTCATTAAACATCTTTGAAATTAATACAAAACCTTAAAGCTTTCTTTAATTACTTTAAACACGTGTTGCAAATTAGCAATTTTTTACACGTCAATTTAACAATCATATACATTCATATACGTCTTTTATCGCATCAAAGTTAGCACATTACTATTAAAAAACACACCATACTACGACGGGAATATTTAAAATCGTCGTGTATCAAATTAAATACAAATTCATGCATGAACGCTGCCATATCACATATCTCGGACACGTACTTCCGGTGGTAACGGAAGTACCCGCTTCATGTCTATTAAAAGCTAAATTGATGGCTTTTCTATAAAATACTGTAAAATATTGAAGAACCGCGGACATATGACCCTTTTCCGGTAACGAATGATGTTTGGTATCGAACAAAAAGGCGGCGAGCAGCAGACGTGAGCGGACATTGGAGCTGAAGCTCCCGAATGAAGGTACATGATGCTTTTTCCGGGCTCTTTGTGTTTATGCAGATGATCGGACTCACGAGCTCCGTGTCAAAACCCAGTCAGCTGTCAACATTTCTGGACAGTTTTGCGAGCTTTTGAACGTCTGTATCGTTCACGTGACCACGACAAGCAGAACTGGGGTCTGTTAATGCAAATCGCTCGGGTTGTTTTTAAAGCTAGACATTAATGGCTATGTCGTTACATGTCATCAAACTGAATCCAGAACAGTGTTAATGTTGTAAACAATGGCAGTGGGTGGGGATGTAGTGTAGTTGTTACTAATAGGGGTGTGCATTCATGTTATTCCACTAAGAAAATGTAATGTTTTTAACTTACTGTTTTGATAGTATTGTCGGGAGTACATTTGAGCATCGTGGTAAATGAATATAGTAATCTCTCAATAGCATTATTAATATACTATTATATGTCACAGTGCTTCAATGTGTTATTGTAAGGGACAGAATGACTGATACATAACAATCTATAGATTCGTTTATTGTCTGTCCACTTTTTCAGCTTCCCAGCTAAATATTAAGCTGTAAGAAGAATCACATTACAAACTTTGACTTAAAGAAGTATGTTTAATTATGTGCTTTTCATTAGAAAAAAACTACAATCCCATGAAGTATTAAAATTGTGCAATTAAATATAATATGGCAGACATTTAAAGTTGATGATTGTGTCTATAGAAGCAATATAGGATAAAAATTAAGACCACTTGAAATTCTGTTTCTCTATGGATTTACTAGATTTAGTTATGGGTTTGAGTAAAATGTTCATATTTGCTTTATTCTATAATGGTGTGATATGTTTTTTTGATAATTAGGAAGATATATTGTCAATTTACGTTTTGAAAAAAATGACTTTTTTTGTTATAATATTTGAGTGTATTCATTTTTGAATACATTATTAATATTCAAATGTGATAGCTATCATAGCTTTTTTAAGTTGATGTACAGAAAACATACACTAAATCACTTTTATTTTCATTTCAAACACTGATGAACTATTATACATAAATCATATAAGTTATAGTAAATTAAAGGTTGAATCGTATGTGGTTGAGTAATTGATGGCAAGAGTTTAAAACTTTGGGTGAACCAATATCTTTAACCCATTTTATGAAGTGTAATTATTGCAGCTTATTATCATTTATTATATTAAAATAGTTTTCATTGGCTGCTGAGAAATTTGACCTCTTTTGTGTAAGATTGCTTTTTGTTTAAGATTAAAGGGAAATACTTCAGTATTTGATGTCAGTCATTTCTTTAAAGTAACTATGAATTGTAAATTTGCCAATATTCTAAATGCACTATATATATATATATATATATATATATATATATATATA
>CAIGQQ010038783.1:2538020-2551449 GCA_903798035.1 Danio albolineatus | reverse complement strand
TTTTAATTGTTTTTAAGTTTAAAACCTGATGAATAAAATGCACATAACATAAATTGGAAAAAAATATTAGGAAATGTATAATTTGTAAAAAAAAAAAATTATCTTATCATCTCATTTTACAAACATCCTAATGATTTATTATTTTTTTGGAAGTCAAATGGGATGCAGCTTCCAATTCTTTTTGGCTTGTTATGCAAAATCATATGTACTGAAAAATCGATTCATTTTGTCCTCCCAGGGGAGGAGGCTCAACATGGAGGACTGCTTGCACACTTCCTCTGACAACCTTGCTAAACTGGTGAAATGGGCCCACAGCCATGGGACGATCTGCACCTTGATCCCCAACCTCAAACACATGCTGAACGAGGGCTCTCACGGGACCCTTACGGCCTTGTGGGGCTGCAGCGCCGGGCATGCCTACCACTGGCCTCTCAACACCACCTGCAAAACAGGAAACAAGGAGCGCATGTGTTTCCAGGAAAGCCGGAGCATCAACACAGACACTATGATTCAGGCCGCCGCCGTCATGCAAAACACCTCGGCAGATCGATTCCTCGGGAAAAAAAACAAAGTCGATTCCAATCAGATCCACGACTCCTGCGATATTTCCAACTGCAGCGAGCCTTCGGAAATGGACGATAATGGCGAGGAGTATAACAACAACTTGTACGATATAGTTTGTGAATCATCGGCAACCGATGAAGATGGTGATTCTGAGTTCAATCACACGCCAAATGTCTCGCACAGAAAAAGACACGGAAAAGGACCGGGACATGAGGACAGTATCGACCCCTCCTTAAAGAAAATCAAACAAGAAAGAGGCGAAGATTACTACAGTTTGGCCAATCCACAGATTCCCAGCAGTTCTGAGATAAACCGTTCTACCGAGTTGCCCAAACCGAACCTCCAGAGTACACCTTCGATGTCCCAAAAACCTTCCTCCATAGACGGAGACTCGATGGGGGTATCTTCATCTCCGTTGGACAGTTCTCCTACTTCCATGATCAAGCCACTGCGCGCACCTTTCCATGTTACCCAAAATAAAGTGCACATGAACTCTAATCCAGCGTGCAGTCAAAGTTTGCCCACTTTACCTCATCCTGGTCGGATTGATGCTATGGGTGTCCTGCACAGAGATGATTATCCCAGACCGTCTTTGTCTTACGGAGAGGCTTCGATTGGCACAAACCCAGAAATGGATCTTCTAGCAGCGCAGGCACTTAGTACAGAAGCGAGAGCAGACAACACAGGTAAAGAGCCTTCTGTGCAAAATAATGTAAAAGTTTGTTGTTGAGAATGTTGTTGGTTAAAGGGGCTGTATGTAAATTAAAAAATATTTATTAGTGCTGATAGCCTAGTGGACAAAGCGGCAACATAAAGCGCAACTGCGCTGCGGGCGTCCTGAGTTTGAGTCCCAACTCACGGACCTTATCCGATCCAGTCTTACTCTCTCTCTCTCCAAGTTCACTTACAAAATGGCAAAAAGAAATCTTAAAATCTTAGTGACACCAGTGGTCATTCAGTGAACTGCTGTTAGCATCGTGTTGCTTTTGCTCCCATTTGTTCACACACAAAGCCTCATGCACACCAGGATGTTTTTCATTTGCACTTATTGCCAATTTCTGCCAGGACTTTTTTCGCTGTGCAAATAACTCCATGACGTTAGATGGCACTTAATGAAAAACAGAAATACCCTGGTGCACAAGGTGGCGCTGTGCAACTTTAAGCTTCTGACATTCAGTCACCCTCAAACATTTTTCTTTTGTATTTATCATGTAAGCTTTTCCACTTCTGTTTAACCCTCACTACAGCACAACACTTGCTCAAAAGTTTGTGGGAAATTGTTCAAAGTCATGAAAGAAAGTGTAGTGCAATGAAACTCACTATAGAACACTATTTGATCTGTAATTCCTGTGTGCTCGGCTAGACCGTTTTGTACTTTAGCACCACCAAGTGGTATTTTACTGTAACTTCTGCAACTCAATGCATGTGTTCAAAAGCATTAATCTCATTGGTCGGCCAGTTTTTTTGCACACTAATATTAGCCCTCTTTGTTTAGTCACGAGACATGAAACATTGGCTACGTTTCCATCCAGCTATTTTTATTCGCATTTTGGAAATGTACATAATAATCGGTTGATGGAAACGCCATGATGCGCATAAATTTTGAAAATGCGCCTAAAAAATCTATACGCATAACTGAGTATGATAAACTTTTTGTTCGATAAGAAAAGATGCGCATAAACTGCGATGGAAACACTTTTACCCCATAAATTCCAGTATGCGCATTAAAAAAAAAAGGTCATGTGACTTTGTTATAAGAGATCATGTGATGATGAAAATGTGTGTAAATGGACAAACCGGCAGGCTGAGCACATCGTAAAACATCTGAAATGTTGTTTTGGTCATTCTAAAATGCCTTACCGTTTAAGTAGTTGTGTTATTATATTATTAATGACCTCGAGAATCAAGAGCGTCTGTGCTCTGCGTCTGACACCTTCAAACACCACTGCGCATTCACTGCATGTCAGGATTGCCTTCTGAGGCACAAGTCATTTAGAAAAAAAGAAAAAGGATGACACAGCTTCTCCTACTGCAGCAAATTAAGTTTTTACTGTTGATATTTGGCGCCAGTTAATCAGGAAGTGACGATTTTGTCCGCTTTGACTGGTCGGATGGAAGCGCTGCTTTATTCGCACGTCTTTTATGCGAAAATCAAGTTTTGCGCATAAAGGTAATTCACATTTTTGGATGGAAACATAGCTTTTGGCTGTTTCTCAATATGCGTTCTTCAGCGGTCTTGCGTCCTCGTGTTCTTGTGTAACGTCATCATCATCCGCCAAAGTTCAGTTCCAATACTCGAGACCGCAAGAACGGAGGACGCGTGAAAGTTCCCGAATGAGTTCTTGGTATCGAGGACACACTGATGCAGACTTGAGCACCGAAATTGCTCTAGAAGTCCCAGAGGTGGGAAGGTGGGAACTGGAGGTGGGAAGCACAGCATTTTGTAAAGATTTATTATTAAAGTTCAGAGATATAACTTATTTACCTCAGTAGGTTCCCTAAATGAGAAGGTGAAAGTAAACATTAACGTAGAAATCTAAATAAAGGCTTAAACACATTAAGGGTGTTTATTTGCGGAAATTCGTATTAAAATCTGTTTTATTTGTGATGTGCAATGCATATTTGTGAAGTCTATGCATACTATATATTGTGAAACAAGGGAAAATAATAAATCGTTGTATGGATGCTGTAATGTTTTAATAGTTTTCGGTTAAAGATGCATGAGGGTCATGTGACCATCAGGAAGAATGCAGCATCTCATTTCTCACAGGACACGTTCTCTGTCCTCGCGGTCTCCCGAGTTCATTCTTCCGAGGTGACCTGGCAAGACCGCTCTCCACAAGAACACAAGCCCGTTCTCTGCGTTCTTGGAATTGAGAAACAGCCATTATGCTGTGTTCACACCAGACGCGGCAGGCGCAAATAAATTGCACTATCCGCACGTAAATAGACGCGTGAACATCTTCAGTTTACTCGCTTCATTCGCTTGTCAAATTTGCTTCATTCACGCGTCAAATTCAGGATGTCTATTCGCATCTTTCATCCACGTCTGGTGTGAACGCAGCATTTGAGATAATTGCAATAATCTGTGTGCACAAGCCTTAAGAAACGAAATGTGAATGGATGTCGGAAAGAAAACAGCAGTTAAAGCAGAGGATCATAGTGGCATGAATATGTTTGCAAAAGATCTGCAATTGACCAGCATTGCTTTGAAAGATAGGGGTCTTTAAAAGGATGTTAGAATTGCTTTATTAGCAGTTTTTTTAAGACCATAGACCAGGGGTGGCCAATCTTAGTCCTGCAGAGGGCAGGTGTCCTGCATAGTTTAGCTCCAACCCCAATTAGACACACCTGAACCAGATAATCAAGCTCTTGTATGCTAGAAACTTCCAGTTAAGCGTGTTGAAGCAAGTTGCAGGACACTGGTCCTCCAGGATCGAGTTTGGGTCTGGCTGTGAGACAGTTATTTAAATTAAACCTTTCTTTACATTACATTTTACAGGATTGCACGTTCTGAATAATCTTCAACATTATAAGAATTTGTTTCATGCGTAATAGAATGGATCAGATAAGCATGAGTAAATGTCACGTTTGCTTAAATCATATTTACATCCTTCACATAAAACTCATTTTGACTTTAGGATGCAGGGAACCGCTTGAGTTAGTTACAGTCTGTTTAGAGAATGCCAATTAATAGCTGAAAATTCATACATACTGCCCCTTTAATTGTATGTGTACTGTAAAACGTCTGAATGTCATTGGGATTGCATTAGATAATGATAATGCATTATCACAAGCAAAAGACGATTGCAAACATGACTACAACACTTTTGTTGTTGTTGTTGTTGTTGTTGTTGGTCACTCTAAAACAGCTGGTCATTTTTAATATTAACATGCTTCCTCTTCAATTATTTATTTAGAACAATTGTTTATTAAAAATGAAAATTTAAAAGTATAATTACCTGAACACACTTTTTCTATCATAGCATTTCGTAAATGAACAAAATTTGACTGAAAGCTCACAAAGGATTGCAGTCAAAAATGAATGTAGAAATTCAAACCATATTATAAAAATAAGATATGTTGTAAAAACTACTTTTATATATTGTATGTTGTACATGGATAGATAGATAGATAGATAGATATCTATCTATACACATACAAACACTCAAATTAGTCACGGTCATCTGGTGCACTTCACTTGAAAAACAAAAAAAAAACAGAAAAAGATTACATTAACATGCCTATGGCTGTGTTTTAAGGTTAATATACAAGTCTTTATACAAGTAATGATATTAATTCAGGTTAACTCCCCAAAAACATATTTTTTGTAATAAATTTACACCTATCTTATTTTTAACTTTAAACATGTATTCATTTATTTATTAATTTTATATTTCACTTGAATAAATTGCTTGTGCTAAAGCAATTGCATAATATTTGAATATTGTATTCTGATTATGAGTGTTCTGAGTGTCTGTTGAGCCTGTGTGCGATTTTAAAATGAACATTAAAATCTTTTTTGATCTCGTACTGAACAGGAAGGAGCTAAAACAATAATAAAATGAAAGTCTGATATTGCTCAGTAAATCAGCAGTATCGAAAAGCAGAAGCTGTAGTGTATTTTCTGTGTGCTCTGAACATTGCTGAATGTAAACCGAACGGTTATGCATAATTATTTAATCATATAAGCCACTCTTGTCTCCTAACAGCAATCACACAGTGGGTGCAAATCAAATCATCTTATGGAGCCTGAAAAAAAGATTATATATAATCTGTACTTATAATAGAAACATATAAAAAAAAGAAAATATATTGAACACTTGTTTCTGTGTGTGTTGTGTGTGTGATGTTTGTGAGTGATCTTTTTATGACATTTATGATGCCATCTCATTCAAAGGCATACATGAGATTTATGTGTAACTCGTATGAGTCAGACTGGAGTGCTGCTTAAAATCCACATGAAATCAAAATGTTCAATGTTTATTTTTACTAGCGCACATCGTTAATCTTAAAGCGAACAATTGATTTGTGCAAGTTAATTCACTGAATCTGCTTGTTCGTCTGTTTGATGACGTTAAGATAAGTATGCTTAGGCACGCCCCTCCAACCGTTATGTGAGAGGAGCAAAAAAATAACTAAACACCACCCTCTACTTAATATTCTGTGTCAGTTACATCATATAAAGGTGTTGTCATATAAAGCTGATGGCCGGAATATTGTATGTCCACGCTTGCCTCATGAGTAAGTTTATGTGAAAATTGTTCACACTTAGTGATGACTGTGTCACAATTTTATGACCTGGGGCCTCGCTCACAAGCATGGTGTACTCTCAAAAACGGGGTGTAAATATGCATACGCCACTTTCTGCGCAAAGTTGTGATCTATAAAAAAAAAAAAAACTTGGCAGGAGAACGTGCACAGCTATATGTAAACCACAAGTAAACATGTTTAACTTAAATATTGACTCAATTGGACCACTTCAAATAATCATATGAGCCCTAATCATGTAATAAAAAAAATTGTTTTGGTGTAAATACGTTCACTTTGCAGGGTTAACCATACGAGCATGAACTATTTTCACACTAAAACAAATCATCGTGTACACCCCTGCCTTTAATAAAATAAAAGTCAACTTCTAGATGAACAGATTTTAAAAATCAGCGATTCAAACCCCCCGAACAAAAAGAAAATGCAGAATTTAAGCAATGAATTGGACTAAGAGCATTTGCTTTTTCTTATCTAGTCTGAGTTATTAAGGAAAATACAGCTTTCATTCATAATAGGGCTGTGCAATTAATCGTAATCGCAAAAAAAATCGCGATTTAAGCACATGCAAATTCTAAATCGCCTAAGGCCGCAATTTTATCTATTAATTTATTTCGATTTTTGTTCACGTGCTTGTGCGAACAATTTGAATATGTTCACCAATCAGAGCTGAAGCAGCACACCGGGTAATTACAGCTAAGCTGAGCGGGAGAAAGATGTTAACCAATCAGAGCTCACTCCGTGCACGACGAAGTTGAGCGGGAGAACCAAATAGGTGGTTTTGATTTACGTTAGTTTTTAATTATTGTTCTGACTAGAATTGAGGATAGTTCATCTTTATTTTTTCATGTTGTTTGTTTTTAAGACGATATATTACAGTTTTGTTTATCAAACAGTTAGTACTACTGTGTACAGTATGTTTTTAACTAGAGTTGAGGTTAGTTAATCTTAATTTATTTTATGTTGTCTGTTTTAAAGACAGTTTTACTATAGTTTTATTTATTAAACTTAATACTATGTTATTTCATTGTGAAATGTTTTGTTATGCACTTCTTGTGCACTGAATATATTTAGAATGTGTGTATGTAGCTGGTTTGAAAAAGCAAAAACAGTTACCAAAATCGCAAATAAAATCGCAGTATGATTATTTTGTTCATATTGCACAGCCCTAATTCATAATTCATGTTACTGCTTATAGATAAAACAATTTTTTACAACTTTGTTATTGCATGCAGTCTGATTAAATGTGAAAAATAGACGTTTGCATTGAGAATCATTTTAATCAGCTATAGGTGAATGTACAACAATTCTAATTGACTCCTATCTGGGCTGGTATAAGTTAAACACAATTAAATTAAAAATTAAAACATAACTATAAATCTTAAACTATTTCTTACTTTAAATGACATGGGTGTTACTTTTGAGGATGTGTTTATGTCAGTGTTGTAATAATTGTTTTGATGAATGATACCTTTTAGACACAAAAGTGCTTTTTTTTCTGTTTTGTCAATTCTTTTTTTGTTTCAAAAACCATTTAAGATCAATATTGAGGTGTTTAGTTTCTGAATGAATCAGCTGTTGAACAAATCATTTGAGCCGATGATTTAGTGATGCACTCATAGACAGTCATGCTTAATTTCTGAATGAATCAGCCGTTTGAACAAATCATTTGAGACGATGATTCAGTAATCGACTCGTAAAGACAGTCATGCTTAATTTCTGAATGAATCAGGCGTTTGAACAAATCATTTGAGCCGAGGATTCAGTAATCGACTCGTAAAGACAGTCATGCTTAAAGGGCCACGAAACCCCCCAGTCTCAGCGTGGTGTTTTCACACCTCTAGTTTGGAAAAGGTCAGGAAAGTGGGTGTGTCCAGCTCTGTTTAGGTAGGAGTGTCGGGGGAGGGGAAAGAGGGAAGGTTTTGCATAAAAATGGGAGTTTCCATATGTGCACGCGCTCCTTTTCACACAGACTGTGTATACATGGACATCAGTAATCGAATTATTTGCCAAATTATTAATTTGTTGACTTTAACGGCACTTTCTCTTTATTTTCGGATTCACGTGATGGGCAGGGCTTCTGTCTATGGCTTGGTGACTGTAGCTTTATTGCTAAATGGCTAACAGGTGTTTTATAGAGAGAATAACTGTTTTATATGCTTTATGAAGGCTGATATTCCACTGATAGTCTACTGATGAAGGCTGATAGTCCAATAGAATTTTTCAGAGGTGCACCAGCTCTGTGAGCTCATAAACTCCTCCAGAAACTGTACCTGGATGATGGAAGCTTTCAGCGGTGCTTCTGACTGAGCCGAGTTGAGTTTTCCCTAAGGACACCAACAACAGGCGCTACGTCATAATCACACCCCCACAAGGGCAAGCTCCTGATTGGTTAACGCGGCACGAACGTCCGCTGAAGCTCATTTTCATTTCATTTTCAAACTGAAGCGATTTGCGCGAATTGCGGCGTTAAGCGCGTCAAACGCGCGGCGCCATTCGCGCGTATCGCGTTGCAGGATGCCTATTCGCGCCTTTGCATTGACTTAGCATGTAAATCACTCGCGCTTGATGCGTCTTCCGCAACTGCTGTAAGGTACAATCTTCGAAGCGATCATGAATATTAATGAAGCTGCACCGCTTACACAATAGAGCACTCTGGTTGGTTTGAACCAAGTCTATCTCATTAATTAATGCCGAACACTAAGAGACGTCAGAACGTTCTGGCCGGGACAGGCGTCCACTCTCCACGCTGGAATATACGCAAGGATCTCATCGGCGTGACGCAGCTTCAAAAATTCGTTTCAAACCGGAAGAAAGAATTTGCTCGAAATAATGCAAAAACAACCAATTTTCAATTTTAGTCAATTATATCTGTCCTAATAGTGTTTATAGCAGCGTGGGACACAGATATGACTGCCAACAGCTCAAAAATGTGTTTTGGTGTTTCATGGCTCACTCATAGACAGTCATGCTTAATTTCTGAATGAATCAGCCACTTGAACAAATCATTTGAACCAATGAATTAGTGATCCACTCAAAGACAGTCGTGCTTAATTTCTGAATGAATCAGGCGTTTGAACAAATCATTCGAGCCGAGGATTCAGTGCTCCACTCATAAAGACAGTCATGCTTAATTTCTGAATGAATCAGCCATTTGAACAAATTATTTGAGCCGATGATTCAGTGCTCCACTTGAAAAGACAGTCATGCTTAATTTCTGAATGAATCAGTAGTATGAACAAATCATTTGAGCCAACGATTCAGCAATCCACTCATATAGACAATCATGCTTCATTTCTGAATGAATCAGGCGTTTGAACAAATCATTTGAGCTGACGATTCAGTGCTCCACTCATAAAGACAGTCATGCTTAATTTCTGAATGAATCGGCCATTTGAACAAATCATTTGAGCTGATGATTCAGTGATCCACTTATAAAGACAGTCATGCTTAATTTCTGAATGAATCAGCCGTTTGAACAAATCAGTGAATGAACTTTTCAGTTAAACACTCATTGAGGGATGGATGTTATATGTTCATTTATTAGTCAATGACCATTTAGTACTATTCTTAATAAAACATGGCTATTCCTAAAATGTTATATATTAGAGTAGTACTATAAAAAGTCTTGCACTAAGTATTATTCAAGTTGTTTATTACTAAAAAAAAACATGCTTATTAACGTGTATAACTTTCTTTAATTTGGTTAAATTTAATTGACATTTACTTATTTATTTTTTAATTTTAGTTCAGGGCTATAGTTCATGGTTTAGCCTCAGTTAAGCTAGCCGATGAGATCGCGTGATCTTCCAGTCTGCAGTAAGACTGTAAGCTGTTTTTCCAAGAAACTCTGAACATATTTGACATTTCAGTCAAGATGGAAATGGATGACGCTGTTATTTCTTTAACTCTACGTAAAGCAAAACAACAGGTGAGTTTTCTTGACACTTTCTCTCTTTACTGAGGGGAAAAATGGGTGTCAGTGGATTTGATGTTGTGAAAGTGTCATGTGTTCATATGTTTTATTATAAGAATGCATGACGGTGCTTAAGAGATCATATTATTATTATTTTTTTTTTTGTGGACAAACTTTAATGTTATTCTGTTTGCAGGTTCAAATGAGAAGATGGATTATGCTGTGATTTTGAAAGCCCTCCATGGTTAGTTTTGTTTTGTGCAAGAACTTGTTGATATTTTGCTGTTTCATATTTTAGTACTATTTTAATAAGTAAATCTCATGAAACCTGTCAATAACATGCTCATATATGCACAATATCACACAAATGAGTTGGCTTTTTGAGAAGGATTTAATTTTGGACAAATTGATTTCATTGTGATTTATTTATTTACTTTGCACGGTGACATTATTTTCATGATAATGCACGTTCCAGAGTTATTACAGGTAATAAAAAAACTAGATTGAAATCAATCAATTAAAAAAAACAAATGCCACGATTTCTTATTTTAATTTAGTTAAATAAATAAATGAATAAATAGTTTTAAAACAAAATAATAAAAACTATGTATGCATTTATGAATTAAAAACTAATAAAAACTAATTCAAACTATTCTGTGACACGTTAATTATAAGTAATTAATTATTTAAATAAAAGTAAAATAAATATATAATCAAATATAGTTTAATAAAAATCAATGCATTATAACAATTGTATTATATTTAAAAACATTGTTGACATGAGAAATATGAGGGAAAAGTAAAAATCTGGATTGTAAATTAGCATTTAACTTCATTAAATTAATGTCACAGTGCAGTCAGTGTTTTCAGTGCAAAGTATTGTGGGTTTTCAATTGACAGGTTTTGTGAAATTCACCCTCACCGAACATTTTTCCTCTGTATTTATTTTCACAATGGATGAATTTGCATGAGGCAAATGAATTTGGAGGAAACTTTGCATCATGGCAAATAAAATAAAACCTTCTCTAATCCACATGGCTTTATTGTCTGTGCACTCGCCAGCTGTTTTGATAAATTGTAATCGGCTCCTTTACAATGATGTTGTTTGTCGTGGGTTTTTATGTGTGTTTTTATTTCTGCCGGTCAGTAGGGAAAGACTTCACTCTTAATAAAAGCTCCTAAAATGCATTTGATGTATTACAGAGCATCTGATTCCAGCAGCGCACAGTTCAGAAGAGCAGTTCTGCCCGTCAGACCTCAGCCCCAATAGCGACAGGTATCTGGAAGAGCGAAAACACCTGGAAGAGTTTATAACAGGCATAGGTGAGCCAGAAATCCAGCAGATGGATGATAACTGCACAACCGATACTCATGTCTCAATGTTTTTGCAGACACGGTGACCCTACAAAACCTGCAGACGGTGATTGACCGCATCTTGGTGTTTCATGAGCGGACGCAGATGCCGCTGTCCAGTCCGGCCCGGCTGGGGGAGCAGGAGCTGTTTCCGGGATCTGGCCTGTACCTGCCGCATTATAAACTGGCCTCCATGCTGCAAGAGTCCCGGCAGGACAGCATGAGGCTCTTCCACCTGCTGTTCGAGCACTTCTTCAGCGAGGAGGATCTGAATGGCGCCGTCGCATTTGGAAAAAGAGGGAAAGTTCCTGATGGCAAGAAGATCTTGGACCGGAGAAAAGTGGACGGGATTATGTGTAAGTAATATATTAGATTTCTTAAAACTAAAAAGGTCTTGAGCTGCTTTTCCACTATTAACAGTTCCATTCCATGTTAATCCGGGGCAGTCGGCATGGATACAGATTCACTTTTGACATAAAACGAAGCTCTCTGGAATGTTATACAAATGCGCCAGTCATTGCCTTGGCAAACACAAGTGTTATGTAAACAGCTGTATGAATGAGGATCAAATAGGTATTTTTTGGGACTTATTTTTTAAATAATATTAACTTTTTTTTGTCATATTTTTATGATATTAACTTATTGAATAACAATAAATAAATAAATAGCGCACTTCCAGAAACTGGCAGCCAGGCAACAGTGGCGACGTTACTAATTATATATACAGTATGTCACAAAAGTGAGTACACCCCTCACATTTCTGCAAATATTTATTTATATCTTTTCATAGGACAACACTGCAGAAATGACTCTTTGACACAATGAAAAGGAGTCAGTGTAAAGTTTGTTTAGCAGTGTAAATTTAGTGTCCCCTCAAAATAACTAAAGAGACAGCCAATAATAGCTGAACCCCTGGCAACAAAAGTGAGTACACCCCTAAGTGAAAATGTACAAATTGAGCACAATTAGACATTTTCCTTCCCCTGTGGCATGTGACTCATTAGTTTTACACTGTCTCAGGTGTTTCCAGATAGCAGGTGAGTTAAATTTGGTATGAAAGCTTTTCCACTCTCTCAACCTGGCCACTGACAGTTCAACATGGCACCTCATGACAAACAACTCTCAGAAGACCTGAAAAAACAAATTGTTACTTTGCATAAAGATAGCCTAGGCTATAAGAAGATAGACAACACTCTGAAACTGTGCTGCAGCCAAGGCCATTCAATGCTTTAAGAGGACAGGTTCTTCTCAGAACAGGCCTCGCCATGGTCAGCCAAGGAAGCTGAGTGCACGTTCTGAGCGTCACATCCAAAGATTGTCTTTGAAAAACAGACAGATGGGTGCTTCCAGCATTGCTTCAGGTATTGAAGGGATGGGGGGTCAGCCTGTCAGTGCTCAGACCGTACGCCGCACACTGCTCCAAATTGGTCTGCATGGTTGTCCTCAAAGAAAGCCTCTTTTAAAGACGATGCACAAGAAAGCTCGCAAACAATTTGCAGCAGACATTCAAACTAAGGACCAGGATTACTGGTATCATGTCTTGTGGTCTGATGAGACCAAGATAAACCTAATTGGTTCAGATAGTGTCAAGCGTGTGTGGTGGCAACCAGGTGAGGAGTACAAAGACAAGTGTGTCTTGTCTATCATTAAACATGGTGGTGGGAGTGTCATCATGTGGGACTGCATGAGTGCTGCTGGCATTGGGAAGCTACAATTCAATGAGGAAAACATGAATTCTGACAAGTACTGTGAGATACTAAAGCAGAGCATGATCCCCTTCTTCCGGAAACTGGGCCATAAAGCAGGGTTTCAGCATGATAATGACCCCAAATACACCTCACTGGCTTGCTGAAGGGGCTCAGGGTAAAGGTGATGGACTGGCCAACCATGTCTCCAGACCTAAACCCCTTAAAACACCTCTGGGGCATCCTGAAAAGGAAGGTGGAGGAGCACAAGGTGTCAAATGTCCACCACCTTGGTGATGTTGTGATGGAGGAGTGGAAGAGGATTCCAGTGACAACCTGTGAAGCTCTGATCAACTCCATGTCCAAGAGAATTAAAGCCGTGCTGGAAAATGATGGTGGCCACACAAAATATTAACTTTTCAATTTTTTTCTAAGGGGTGTACTCACTTTTGTTGCCAAGGGTTCAGCTATTATTGGCTGTATTTTTAGTTATTTTGAGGGGACACTAAATTTACACTGCTAAACAAACTTTACACTGACTACTTTTCATTGTGTCAAAAAGTAATTTCTGCAGTGTTGTCCTATGAAAAGATATAAATAAATATTTGCAGAAATGTGAGGGGTGTACTCACTTTTGTGACAT
>CAIGQQ010038783.1:2487325-2537920 GCA_903798035.1 Danio albolineatus | reverse complement strand
TATTTGATTTTTTTATGTTTGTTATTTTTTTTATGTTTGTTTCTTTTCCTTTTTATTATTTCGCCTGGGCTGAGTGTGTCGAGGTATTATTAAAAATATGTCGGTTAACTTTTGTGACAAAGCATATCTGTTGGATTATTTCCATCAGCTTAATAAATATTTCATCACAAAAAAGTAAAGCAAATGAAATCATGAGCCTTTCTAAATGATGACACAATCTTTGAGCCATTAAGTCATTTCAGAGACTTATTCAATTCTGAGAACTGATTCAAATATTTTTGGTACTGAAATAAATAACATTGCTTAAAGTAAAATTTATAAAACAATTTTATATTGTGAATTAAAATGTTTCAAAGACTTAAGCTATGGCTATCATTTGTAACTTGTAATCCAGCTTGCAATCTTAATTTTCCTGCTGTTTCATAACTACCTTCTTTGTTGAAAAGGAATTGTCTTGTTTTCCTCCAGCTTATGTTCTGCGCTGCTCCACTATAGACGGATGGACTCCTGTGGAATCATCCAAGCTGAAGAAAGCCTGTATTAATAAATGCAGGCTCCGAATCGGTCAGAAAAAGAAGCAAGAATCTTCTCAAGAGTCTTTTATTTTTTGTGACGAACAATCAGGCAAAAATGACCCTTCTTATATGTAATCGCTGATCCCCAAAAATGTCCATTCACAGTCAAAGGCTACTATTGTCATTATACATAAAGGAAAAACATTTTTTCCAGTGACTGAATGAAAGCTAAAGATTTTTGGACATGAACGATTCAGTTTGGAGTCAGTGATTCAGACGATTCATACAGCTCTAAGAGACCAATTCGCTATATTTCCATTGTGTTGATTTCAACCGAACCGACATTACCTATACTGTGAGTTTCTGACTGTTGACTCGTTTGGTCAACACTAACCATGTTTATAACCATGTAAACCTTTAGAATAGTCTAGTGCTTATTCATGTTAGTCATGTAGCATTGTAACAATCAATCAAAACAAGATATTTTCAGCATTGTCGAACGATTTCAGTGTTTTCTACTTCTACCCAATATCCTTAAATATAATAATGTGAATTATCAACTGTATCAGAAACACCTTAAATTGTGTTTTATCGCCTTCTTCTCTGGTTCCATGAGCTGCTCCTGTTTCATCAATCAACTTCACATTAAATTGATAACTTCTTTTCATAGTGCACAGAAACATGTCTGACAGACATACACCCTTAAAGGGATAGTTCACCCAAAAATGAAAAGGTACTCACTTTCAAGGGGTTCTAAACCTTCATTAGTATCTTTATTCTGTTGAACACTAAAATATTTTTGAAATATATTCAAACAGGTAGGCGACATGGTGGCTTGGTTGTTAGCACTGTCTCCTCACAGCAAGAAGGTCGCTGGTTCGAGTCCCGGCTGGGTCAGTTGTTGTTTCTGAGTTTGCATGTTCTCCCCTTGTTGGTGTGGGTTTCCTTTGGGTGCTCCAGTTTCCCCCACAGTCCAAAGACATGCGCTATAGGTGAATTGAATAAACTAAATTGGCCATAGTGTATGTATGTGAATGTGAGAGTGTATGAGTATTTCCCAGTACTGAGCCATCCGCTGTGTAAAACATATGTTGGATAAGTTGGCGGTTCATTCCGCTGTGGCCACCCCTGGTAAATAAAGAGACTAAGCTGAGGGAAAATGAATGAATGAATTTAAACAAGTTTGGAAAAATGTAAAGGCTGAGTAAATGACAGAGTTTTCCATTTTGGAAGAACTATCCACTTAAAATAATGCTGTTTTAATGGTTCCATGAAGTTTCACAAAACATTTTCATTCCACAAAAGGTTTTTTGAGCAGAAAAAGATACTTTAAATTTGGAAAGTAATCTGCACACTATGAAAAAATGGTTCTTTGAAGATCTTTTTATTAAAAAGTTCTTCAGGGAACCAGATAAGGTGCTTTTCCATTGCATGTTAGGGCTTTCCACTGATTTCATACCTAGTACCTTGTAGGGTTGGGTGATGTGGACCAAATCGCGATGGACGATGGCATCGTCATCATAGGCAGCTGTGAAGGAGTTATTAACAAATTAATTATTTGTAGCCTACCGTTTCAACCTGACCCGCATGGTCTTTGTTTTACCCATAACTAGGACCAGACGGAATCTGCGGACATTTTTTGCTATTTTTGTGCAGAATTTTGTTAAAAATCTGCAGATTTATGTGGAATGATTTTGGGAGTATCATAGCTAAAGCCCTGATATATGAAATAAAAAGTTATACCTTTTTTAACTTGTATTTAATGTTTACAGTGCAGATCCAATCATATCCACTTTATTTGGTAAACAAAGCAAGTATCTCGTATAAAATACAGTATCTACTAAAAGACAAAAACTATTACTTTACAAACTGTGTTGTAAATAAAACATATGAATATTTTCATATTAGTCAATATTGTCACTGAAATTAATTTAAAAACTGAATAAATATAATTTACACACATTTACACCAGTAAATAAACAGAATCAATGATGGGCTAAAAATCTGCGGAAATCTGCGGAATTCTGCGCGCACAGATTCCGTGTGGCCCTACCCATAACCAAATCAGAAATAAATAAAGATAAGTTACACACAAATTACCACCTGTCAATCACTTTTTTCGCAGCACTCTGGCATGAATACGCAGAGCTATCTGTGTCGTTATAATGGCGTCGACAAACTTGGCAGGTAAAAAAGGTGCATAACCAACAGGAACAAACCAACAGTATCTGAGGTTTTCGCTAAAATTACTAAGTACAAGCGTGAAAGCGAAACATTGAAGCAGTGTACTGACGCTGTGACACGTTACCTGATAGATTCAAAAGACAGTCGAGTTGTTAGATTGAGACAAAATTAATTAAATATCACGTTTAACACCTATAGTGAGGTGCGATCCAGCAGTACATCCTTGATAAATGGTCCGACGTGCACTGCTCTTTGGGGTTTTGTGCTCAAAGAACCCGATGAGCTGAAGCTGGAGCTCAGACGAGCGATAGGCAGTGTGTGTGGCCACATGATGTGCGTTTTCAGGGTGGACAGAGGGCTGTTCAGAAATCCTAGATGAAACACCAGCGTGGATGTGGATCGTTTTTGAAAACTAAGACGTATTCGTGTAAACGGGGCCTAAGTGTGTATTTTTCGCGAGCGGGTTTGCGAACCCTACCTTGTACTTTTTCTTACTACCTCGAGTAAGGTTACAAAATGAGCCGTACAGTTACTCTGGCTGCATTCCAGTCCAATTTTTTCATGCGATAACTTCCCTCTGTCTCCTTCCCTTGGATGGATATTTCACAAGTGTCCACTACTGGCAGAACATCTGAAAAGGTTTAAATGGAATTCCCTAAACCAGGGGTGACCAACCCTGTTCCTGGAGGTTTTAATTGCAAACCATATCTAACACACCTGACCGTAATTATCAAGTGCTCGTCAGGTCCTAATTAATTGGTTCAGGTGTGCTTGTTGAGGGTTGGAGCTGAACTGTACAGGAAGGATCTCCAAGAACAGGGTTGGCTTCCCCTGCCCTCAACCCTTGAGCACTTGGGAACTACACTGCTGCGACATCACAATCACATTGGGACATATAGGTGCTGGAATGGACATTTGAAGCTGACTTGCTCACTCTGTCACAGTCGAGGGTACAGTATGTCCATGAAAGCTACCCTCGTTCACTTTAAAATGTCGGTGAGGATTCCCCCAAGGGAAAAAGTGAGGGAAAGTTCGCCAGTGAGTTCCTAAATGTGGAGTGGAATGCAACCTAAAAACATGACATATACTCACTGCTAATAATCCGATTGGTCACAGAGAATCATCACTGCCTGCGATATTGGCTTTGCGACACAACCACCGAACCCACTATATATAAATAGACAGCCACAGTCACTACTTAAAATCTCCATTCCATTAGTCGCATCTACTTCTTCCCAGTTTAACTGATACTAATCCGCAGTGGATATGCAAACTGAACTGAACCATACCATTATGTGCAATGGAAAAGTGTCAATCGCTGTGAAAATTTGTTTATGTTCTTCCCTACACCTTCATTTTTAAGTATAGTTCATGCAAATATGTACAGTATCATCCAAGATGTACATGTGACAGTTTTGCACCAAAAACAAATTTAATCTGAAACTCTATGGACCCATTGTTTCCCTCTACAAGACCTTCGCGTATCCACAGGTGTTCATGTAGTCTAGTCTCTGGATATGTTTTTGACTCTCAGAATTCCAGGAAAGCCACTGATTTGCATTTTATGAATCACAATTTCAGCTGAAGTCTTCTTTAAAGTTCTTCAGAAGAAAGACAAAGACCTCTTGGATGCCTCTTTAATTTTTATAAATGAAAAGTTCTGTCATATCACATTTGTAATTTTGACTTGATTGATAATCCTATAGAGCAGGGTCAGAAATTCACTTGTCATTTAAGGTGCAGTATTCACAAGTATCATTTTATCTTATTAATTATATCTGCGTGTAGTCTCGTATGCCAAATATTAATACAAAATTTAGCCTGAGCCTCTAAGATATGAACTGTTACCATTCACAACAAACTCTTTAAAGATTTGTAGGAGTCATACATGTGAACCAGAGGTTGCTACTGAATTTTATTTCAGTATAATGATGTGTTTCCAACTGAAACAGAATGTTAAGTAGGGGGCGGGGCTTTGTTTGTGCAATCTTTCACTTGTAGCAAACTAACGGTTAGAGGGGGGTGGCTAAGTATATTTCACCATAGCCATCAAACTGACATCATTAGAGAAGGACTGCCATTCCAGAGCAGAAGGACAGATTTTGATTAAAAATGACCAAAACAAACAGATTCAGTGGATTAACTTGCAGGAATTCATTGTTCACTTAAAGACTCACAATGTCCACTATTAAAATAAACATTGTAAATTTTGATTTCATGCAGACTTGTGAGGTAGGGCTGGAATATTTGGACAAATAATAATTATTATTGCAGATTATTTTCTTGATTTTGTAATGATGATGATTTATGATGATTTTTGATGATGATTAATGATGAATTCATATAAAAGAAAGTCGGTTTGTGATGTTGCAACGAACAAGCTACACTAAATGCCACCTCCTAAAAGTACTTCCATTCATTCATTTTTTTGTCGGCTTAGTCCCTTTATTAATCCGGGGTCGCCACAGCGGAATCAACCGCCAACTTATCCAGCATATTTTTTACGCAGCGGATGCCCTTCCAGCCGCAACCCATCTCTAAGAAACATCCATACACACTCATTCACACTCATACACTACGGACAATTTAGCCTACCCAATTCACCTGTACCACATGTCTTTGGACTTGTGGGGGAAACCGGAGCACCCGGAGAAAACCCACGCAACCATGGGGAGAACATGCAAACTCCACACAGAAATGCCAACTGACCCAGCCAGGGCTCGAACCAGCGACCTTCTTGCTGTGAGGCGAACGTGCTAACCACTACGCCACCGTGGCGCTTTCTAAAAGTACTTATTGAAGCAATTTTTTTTCTCAAAGGCATATGTTAGTAAAAACATGAATAAACATTAATTTGAAGTGTAATATTTGGTACACGACCTGGCCCCGGATAAGCGGAAAAGATGGATGGATTGATATTTGGTGTCTTGCAATACAACTATTAACATGTCAAAGTTTTGTTGCACATAGTTTTTTGAATCTCTCAGACTGTCAAGAGTCAAAGTACAAAACTTCCAGAAAGTAGCGTTGCAATAACAAAATAATTATGCTAATATTTTCTCGCTACTGGAAAAGCTACATTGTGTCATAACTAGCTGAGCTACTTTCAAACTACTGAAAAATGTAGCCAGCGTTCCCCAACACTGAACATGACCTACCATCTTTGAGCCAAATGTGTTAAAGGTTCACTAATAACTGTCACTTCTAAAATCTAGGTTTTGATTTTGTCAATTCGTCACCTTGGAATTATATGGTTCTATCTGCCTTATGAATAGGCATGGGACGATGACCGTTTTCAAGGTATACCGCGGTATGGAATAGTCAAGGTTTTCATACCGCCAAAGTTTTCTGCTATACTGTTCCCAAGGTATGAGTAAGATTTTTGTATTTACATTTATTTTATTTTTTTTTAGTATTTTAGGTGTAAATTGTAAAGAAATCTGTGGTTTTGAAACAAATGAAGACCACAGAAGTCAATGATACACTTGAATTATTTAGCCTGACATGTTTACTGCCCCAAAATACTTTAAATGTTTCTCAAAATAAAATATATTGTGTTCAACGGGGGAAAAGGTTTTGTTTTTTAGCCAGACATTTAAAAAGAATATATTTTAGAGCAGTAATCACAATACCGTCATACCGTAAAACCGTGATATTTTCATCCAAGGATATCATACCGTCAGAATCTTATACCTACCCATGCCTAGTTATGAATGATTTTGATGTGTGTAACATTTGTTTTTTTAAATAAAATGTAAACAACTTTAAAAAAAAAAAAAAAAATCCCGTAATGTACATAAGTTGTCGATTAATATGTTAACTCAGTTTTGATAAAAATGTCAGATAGAACCTATAATTCTAAGGAGATGAAATGTTCATATTTAAGGCCAAAATGGAGGCCAAAAATCAGACAAGATCTGTAAACACCTCTGATTGGCTGCTCCTTTCAAAAGCTCAACAGAAACCTGTGTGATTGATTATAGACCATTTTGAGGGATTTAAACAATAACAATGGTCCAAACGTAATATTGATAAATACTGTTATAACAGCCGTTTCAATGTTAGTATATGATTCAATCGCCTCTTGTTACAGTTATTATAATAGTTTGACAACAAGCAGGAAATGTTCATGGGCTCAGTGCTGCAAAAAGATTTACAATATTAATTAAATGAAAAAATGAATGCAACATGAATAGATCAAAATGCAATTTCAGATTTGTTTTCATTCATTTTCACATTTCAAGTAAACCTGTGAGAGGTTTTGTTGATTTCTGACCCTGCTATAGATCAATCAGCACATAAAATGACTGCCGGGAATGGGATATGATTATGATTTGATTTTCACCACAGACAATTAGCAGTTTGTGTTAATGAAATTCCACAATATTTCGCACAGAATTCAGTGTTTTGCTTCTCATGTGTTGTGATATTTAATGAAATATTTGGCTTATAGCAGATTTTAAGACTTTGAAAAGGCTCACTGGTTCTCTAAAGCTTGGACGTTGGGAAAATATATTATGTTGTCCTCAAATGTTTCTTATAAAGGTATAGTAAGCTTTAATGTGGTTCTGAAAGGTCAGTCTTTTCTTCATCTGACTGGTTTCCAGTGTTTTTTGTACCTGCACACCGACATTTATTTTAGCACTTCTACAAAGTTTTATTTTCAACTGTGTAAATGCTCGCTCATTCTGATGTGTCTTAAGTGGTCTTATATTTGTCATTTTATGATGGGTTACAATAAAATCAAATAAAACAAATGTTGTCTGTGATCCATTTGTGCTTTTAAATGAACTATTCAGCTTCATGTTGCATCATTTCTTTTATACTTGATGTTTTAAGGAGTGTTTTTTTAATTCAGTGTGTTGTATTGCTTAGCTTTACCAGTCTGCTCTGATGATAAAATGAAAGGTGGTACTGTATCTTTGTAAACAAAGGTATTTAATTCAGTGTTAATATACTTAGCTAAAAATGATATCAATTGTATCATCTAAAAAAAATCAATTGAACAAAAAGATATATAAGAAAGAAAATAAGAAAATATTTCTATAGGTAGTTTACATTAAAAATAATTTAAATATTAAAATTCAAGGTCATAGCAAAAAATAATCCACCTTTGTTTCGGAGGTCAAATACTCATGATCAATACAGAATAAATGTAATAAATCAACATTATTATGGATTGCTTCTTAGATTATGGACATTAATGATGTTTTAAAAATGTGCATTGCGGAAACACTTTTCAAAAGTGTTTTCAGGCTCCCAAAACACTATTGTTGTGTAAATGAAAGTCTAAAATACATAAAAGTTTTCCAAAAGCAATGATAATTGGATTGCAACTCCAGATTTTACATGAAAAGAGACATTTTCTGAGACATTACTTCACAGAAAGACACACTATATCTTGCCAAAAGTCTCAGAAGCTTAGTGAATTCAAGTGTGATTGGTTGGCACCTGTGCTTATAAGTCCATTTCTAAAATTTCTATCACTATTAAATTTTCCATAGGCAACTGTTAGAAGTATTATAATTAAGTGGAAGCAAATGGAAACAATGGCAACCCAGCCATGAAGTTGTAGTCCTTGTAAAATCACAGAGCAGCAACAGAGAATGCTGTGGCACAAGGTGAGGGGCTGTTTTTCAGGGGCCCCTTAAGGCCAGTTTGTACTTTTGCATCGTGGACACGCAGTCGATTCTGTGTTCTGACAAATACAGCACCATTTTCATACCCAGACCTGCACCTCTCAAAAAAAATGTAACTACTTGTCACTATAACAAGAAGAGCAAGCTCTGTGATTGGTTGGTTTGGTGACAAGTGTGGGCGGGGCTGAGAGCCATGCGAGTGGAGCAAAACCAATGGCTGGAGTTTTTGACAACCACTGAGACCAGATGAGGAACTCTAGATGGATACTTTTGTGTTTACTGAATGATTAAAGTTGTTCAATGTTTGCCGGTTCCCGCCTCTTTCTTCCTTGAATGAATGCAAGTTTGAACTACTTCTACAGTAGCATTGTACGCGCAAACCTAAAACACAGGAAAAAAGAAGCTTGACAGAATGGAACAAAGAAACCTCTAAGTGTTATTACTAGAGCTGCACAGACAGAACGCAGAAGCATAAATGCCCACAACGGCATCAACTACGTGCAGGGGATTCACCATGGGGTACAGCAAAGTATAAATCAGGTTTTAGTCCAAGTAAAAGGAACATACCAAGACATTTTGGACAAGCTTGCGCTCCCAACTTTGTGGGAAAAGTTTAAAGATGTTCCTGTTCCAGAATGACTGTGAACCAGCCCACAAAGCAAGGTTCAAAAGGAAAATAAACAATGAGCTAGGTGTGGAGGAACTGGAATGTCATGCTCAACTTGACAATACCTTTTGATATGAATTAGAGCAGAGACGTTGATCAAGGCTTTTTCATCAGTACCTCACAAATGTGCTTCTAGAAGAATGGTCAAAATTGACCATAAACACACCTCTAGACCTAATCAACATCTCATGTAATTCAATAATAAAAACAAATCTTAATAATTAGCATGAAGGTTTGTTTCTGCTGAGAATAAAATATATTTTAATTTTGTCTCAATTCTGACATTCTCTGTACAGCAACTGCAGTTTAACATCTCATAATTCTGATTTAAATTTGACTTTAAATTATAAGTTTATAGCATATTGTGAGATGTAAACTCAGAACTGCAACTTATAAGCCTATAAATTCTTAACTGCACTGGAGGGATCACAATAACACAAAAACCAAAATTACACACAACACAGGAATAAACAACCAAGTATCGCAAACAAAATGTTTCCAACAACAATTTCAAAACAACACACCAACCAACTCCCTCTTCGCTTTTCCCGACCATTACACCATTTAAAAAAAGCCAGATGTCACTCCAGCCGGTGACGTCGCCGGCGTAAATAGGACGGGACCTGTGACGTGAGCAAAAGCGGGAGAGAGAGAGACACACACAGACCTCCGAACGCTACATGATAAACCTACAATTCCAAGAAAAAAAGCTTGAATTGCAAGTTATAAACTTGTATAGTTCATTAATTTTTGCAATTTTGAGTCTACTTTTCAAAATACGGACAGTTAACTTGTTTTTGCTACTCTTTTAAACTGCTTTAAAAGAGTGAAAATTTAAAGTGAAAATTACGAGGTAAAAAAAAGTCAGAATTGTGAGGGAAAAACTTTTTTAAAAATACTTCACTTTCAATCCTTTGGCCGAAACAGGCTTCCATATTTGGCATCTGTAAATGTTCACCACCAGCCACATCTCCGTTTTCTACTCCTTCCCTGTCTGTGCTTTTGCTAATTAAACTTTTTTGTTTGCTACATTAATGCTACATAATGGTTTGAAATCTGATTTTCAGATGCAGATTATTACACACCCACAAAAAAAAAAAAAAAATTTAGATAGATCTTTTCTGTAATTGTAGGAACTGCTGAGGTAAAGCTTTGTTTCTATTTCAAACAGTTTCTCCAGCTGTGTATGAAATAGAGAGACTGAAAGCACTACTGCAGGCTGAGAGAAGCAAAAGTGAGTTGATGGGTGAAACCATCAGCAGCCTGAGGCAAGACAAAGAGCTTCTTCAACAGGAACTCACCAAGAAAGCGGAACTCATCTGTGACTTCCTGCAGGACCAACTGCGTCCAGGTGACTATTCCTTAAAATCCCATCAAATCCAATATTTCTTGACTATATAACATGAATGGTTGTAATTTAGATAAGGACTGTCTTATTTTCTCTCACGGGCAGATAAAAGAAGAACACTTTCATCAAGTCAAATAGAGGCAGGCAGTTCCCATCAGATTGTTACCTCCATTCCTGAAGAGGGCGCTGCATTCGACTCTCCTGCCCTTTTTGACTCTTTTGAGGAAGTCGAGCTTCATCCACTGGAAAGGCAAAGGAGCATCAAGATTTCCTCAAAGAGAAGCAGAGATGGCGAAAACACTCGTGTCCGAAGTAAGTTGTGCAAGACCGAATTTGTCGTCCAAAGTTTACTACAATTTTAAGTACTACCTACATTTCGTCATTCCGTAGAGTTTCACTAAGGAAGGATGTTACTGTTTTTCAGTGAAAAACGTTGTGGGGGTTATTGCACGATACATGGCAGCGCTGCAAGAGTTCCGACGTAGCGTCTCCATGAAAGTGGCGTTTGACAGAGTCGGTGTGGACCGCAACACCATTTCCAGGACGGCGGCCATTGCGGAGCTCAGTTTGGCGGCCCCCGAAATCTTCCACGCTCTTCCACCATGGGACGAAAAGGAGGAAACATTGGCACATTACGCTATCAGGTGCAGACAGGCCATGGATGACAGCATTAAAGCCAAGATTAAAAACATGAAAGCTAAAGGAGAACTTCTACCAATCGTCAGCAAATAGTAAAACATTTATGTTTACCTTCTCAGATTCATAGTGGATGTGACCACTCTAACTGAACACTATTTCCAGGTTTGGCCTTGATTTTTATTGTTGCCATGCTCAATCACAAAGTGAATAGTATATGGCAGAATAGTTGTTGTAAATGTTCAAGCTGTTGTTGTGTTGGTCATCTTGGCCTGTAAATGAAATAAAACATTGTTGTTTTGTATGCCTTACAGCAGTGGTGCTCAGCCCTGCTTCTGGAGATGGGCCTTCTTGCTGTGTTCAGCTCCTACCCTGATCAAACACACCTGAACCAATTAATTAAGACCTGAACAGCACTAGATTATTACAGGCAGGTGTGTTTGATATGGGTTGCAGCTGAAATCTGAAGGACAGTCGATCTCCAGGAGCAGGGTTGGTCACCCCTGCCTTACAGTGTCATTTTGCCTGACCAGTATTTACTGTATTCCGGTGTTAAACATTCCAAATGATCGCATGCTTCTTTCTATCACAAACTACAGTGGGTCTTTGTACTTTTTACAACTCCACCTCTTCCTTTCTAAATGTCAGATAAGTGTTGTGTAATAAGATTGCAAAGACTGTGAAAAATAGGTGTGTAATTATCATACACTGCACAGTGGGTCCAATGATTATAATGTGAGTAATAAATATAACGTCACAATGTCGACCACTTTGGTGTTTGTGTGATTTTTAACAGAAATAATTTTGTGCTGCTGTTGACAAGGAATAACTCAATAGGCAAATCAATGTGACATTTGAAATTTATAATAGAAACAATAGTTAGTAAACCCAATTTTTATTGAATGTAACACAAAAATATTAGGCTGGAAGGATAGAAGAGATACAGTTGGTTCCAGTTGTCTCTTTGTGTAGAGATGAGATTGTTGCCAAGCCAATTCCTAACCAATTTATATGGATCTTCACAAATGACTGAATTGCTTTATTATGCATGTCAGGCCAATAGTTGGTAATGTTACTTTGCAACGATCAAAGGGCATAGACACAGGGCCAACAAGGCAGGCAACTTTTGCAAATAATTTTAAAATACACTTGATTTAATGCCCCCTCAGAATTGAATGAATTGTAATTCTCACCCAGAGGCTGAACTACATTTCCATTCGTGCCAATTTAACTCTGATTAGGGTCCACTGGGTAACTTGTTTTCTAAGTAATAAAGTTCATTCAAAGTTAAAGATGATATATGAAAACACTCCCTTCTTCCCTTTCAGCAGACATGGATGAGAGAGCGTACCCAGAGCAGAACGAGAAGACCATTCGCAGCACCCAAACAGCTCTCCGCAACTTTCGGGACTTCCTGGTTTCAAAGTATCCAAACGAGACCAGAGAAATATACAGCATCCCGTGCCACGAGTTGGACATCTACTTGGCCTCCTTCTTCGTGGACGCTCGCCAACGGGATGGCTCAGAGTATGAGCCCAACAGCCTGGCAAACTATCAGTGTGGCCTGGAACGCTATCTGAAGGAGCATCGGTATGCCTACAGTATTACAAGAGACCGCGAGTTCCAGAGATCCCAGGATGCCCTCAAGCAAAAGCAACTGGAGCTCAAGTTCAAAGGTAAAGGCAACAAACCACACAAGTCAATGAAGCTGACCTTTGCAGACGAGCTGCTCCTGAGAAAACGGGGGCTTCTGAGTCGCTTCAACCCTGAGGGTTTGCTTAACTTGGTCTGGCTCAACAACACTAAGGCTTTTGGCCACTGTACAGGCTTCCACAGTTCCACTCTCAAATGGGGTGATGTACGGTTGCTCACCACAGAAACTGGACTAGAGTGCCTGGAGTGGACCTACCAGGATTTAAGTGACCCTAATGCCAGAAACAGAAGATCCACAACTGAGTGCCGGATCTATGCTACTCCACATGCTCCTCAAACCTGCCCAGTGGAGGACTACAAGCATTTTGCTCAGCGCAGACCTCAAGCCATGCTCTACGAAGATGCCCCTTTTTATCTGTCTATCAAGCCTGTGGTCAACCTTGCCGCGCTTCACTGGTACAACTGTCAAGCTCTGGGAAAAAACAAACTAGCAAAGATGGTCAAGACCATGTGTGAGAAAGGCAACATTCCAGGGAGAAAGACCAATTTCAGTGTATACCAGAGTTGCAGTAGCTTGTCCGAGGCTCAGAGCAATCAGCTTGTCCTGATCTGCAATGACCTCAGGCAACAAGCTGTCCAGTCAGGTAGCTCCCATCCTGGCAGCACCAACTTTGTCATTACTGGTTCTTTTGACTCTACTGACTCTGCTTAAAGTTGAAATATCATTTTTGAGCATCTAGTAGCAAACAATACTTCTGCTGTTTCCAAACAAGTTTCTCAAATACTTACCCGGTCTTCCATTTTTAGGAGATACAGGTAATCCAGCTCTAATTGCATCCTAAACGATGATCTAATCAGCCTTTTCTGACAATACTTTTCACTTTAATTTTTATTTTTTTATTTATTTTTTTTTGGAAAGGTGGTAGTTACATTCTAAATGGACCTAAAAATTTCATTTGTTGGACTGTTTAAACCAAGGAGCTGATGTTTGAATAATTTATTTAGCCCCTTCTGGCAGGTTTTGACACAAGGGTTCAGCAACCTTTCTGACATATAGTGCCATTTTTCAATTCTACATATAAAATGAGCTCTGTATTCTGAGTACTGCTGTTTTCCGAACTCTACCCACATCTCTAAATTATAGGATAAGCAGATAGCCTTGCTTTAAATCCCTATTATTAATTGAGCAAGAAGTAGATGTATCTGACTGCTCAAACCATGGAACTGTGTTCTGGATTATTTTTTAGCCGATTCCGGCAGATTTCTACACAAGGGGTTGCCAACCTCTTCAACAAGAGGTGCCGTTTTTTTTTTTTTTCATTTATAATAAGCTGTGTATGCCGATTCATGCTGTATCCAGATATATTTTCCAAACACTTTCCCTGTCTTCCAATTTGGGGACACGCAAGTAGTCCTGCTTCAATTCCCCGCCAGTACTTATAAAGACATCTGTGTGTCAAACTGCTTAAACTTAAGAATTGACATTTGGATGGTTTATTTAACCTCTTCTGAACAGATTTCTCCACCATTGGTTGCCAACCTTTTCAACACTAAGTGCCATTTTTTTATTTTTCCATTTAAAATTGCTATATGCTGATACCTTTTGCCAAGTGACTTTTATGAGGGGTTTTCAAAGCCTCAAATAAACTCCTATTTTTCCCTGTCTGCTGCCTTTTGTGTCACAGCTCAGGATAGTTTCCTGTGAAGGGCTTGTGTTGTTGTGGTGCCATCAGCCAATCATTTTTTTTTGCATGTATGTGTCCATATGCAGATATACTAATTACATACAATATGTGCAAAAGTCTTATGGCCTAGCCTTCACCAATAAAAAATGCTTTTAAGTTTGTTATTTCTATCTTTCAGTGTAATGCTTCAGTAGGAAATCTCAGTTTACATTTTCAAATAATATTTGATATAAATAAACAAATAAATAATATTACGTGCACTAATCCAGTGAGATTTTTAAATGCACAGTAGTCTGCTCTACACAGAGATCTAATCTCACCATCATCCAGTCCATCTGGAAAGACATTAGGAAACAAATATTCGGTATGACTGAAACTCTAGGACATGTTAAAGGGGTGGTTCACTACAATTTCATATTTTAACCTTTAGTTGGTGTGTAATGTAACTGTGTGTACATAAACAACATCTCCGAATGTAAGTCCCTCAAAGTTGAATGCAAAGGGCTTTTACATAGCTCAGCAAAGCCTACAGCGAATGAAGTTTGGGGACTACAAAAAAATACATCCTGGTTAATGATGTCATAAACCCTTCAGGTTACAAGCATACACCTCACGCAGTGAAGGGGCGTGGCCAGATGTGCTGTAATGTTATAGCAGGACGCTTCCTGGTGACATGGAGCCGATCTGCGAATCTCAGCACATTATGTTAGCTGACCAATCAGAGCCTCTTGAGAGCAGGCTTTTGGAGGAACTAGGAAATAAGACAGTCGTTTTCATGTTAGCCGAGTAACAGTATATAATTAAAGATATAATAACATATAATATTATAGAATAACGTGATTTTTTCACAAATGAAGCATGTGCACACATTGCTTTGCACCCCATAAACCCAATCAAGCTTTAAAAATACACTGTGGATCACCCCTTTGAAAGAAAAACTACCTGCAAAGCTAGTCAAATAATTTGTTACTACAGTGTTTTTACAATGTAGATTGTCAAAGCAGCTTCACAGTTGAAACAGTACTATATAAAGTTTTAACCACTTCTTTAAAAAAAATTGTAAAGTGAGGATGCTTTCAAAAATAATGTCATAAATGAATTTTATTATTGAATCAATTTTTATAAACAGAAAATATTTTCCTTTGTATTTTGAAAGTTTACACGTTTACATGTTTTAAAACAATCTGCATTTACATGGATCCACAAAGCTGTCCAACTACGCTATATTACAAATGTCAGGCCAGTATTTGGCACTGTAGAGGCAATGCTTCCATTTATATACAATTTGCCATGAGTATGTCTCCACTTTTGTTTGTAATGTAAAGTAACTCCATACTTTGTTGATAATGTGTTAGCAAAACACTACAACATACTCCTCCATTGTTGTGTATGTATGTATCGTAATCTTTACTCCACCCAAAACGTACTATGCACATGCATGACATCATAGTTAAAAAATTTTTTTTCGATGTTTACAAGGACACGACACCGGCAGGACTTCTGGCAGAATTTCTGTGTTTCTCAGTCCCAAAATCAACATTGTTATTTAAACGAACATGCAAAATATATATCAAAAGTTTCCAGTTACTCGCTGAAAACATTGTGTGAACGGCCCCTAAACTCAATCAACATTAACTGTAACCACCCTCTTTGTCGAATTTTGTCTTTGATAACCTTGCGAATAGTTTTTCAGGTAGGTTTTTTAACAGTCTTAAAACCATTTTTTGTTTTGTTGGTGAAAACGCTAGTGCCTAAGATTTTAGCACAATCCTGTACATCCCTGAGTTTCGCAGCAGCTGAGCAAACTGCCATTTTGTTAACTGGAAATGCTACTGGATGTCTCTCGAGGAATGATGCAAACAAATGGCCACAAAGCCACTGTTCACACTACTCTGAAAGTCACACAACAAACGACAGCAAGAGGGAAGTATAAACATTATGAAATAACATGGCAGCTTTAAACTGTTGGTCTAAGTTTAGATTGTTGTTTTTGAATGTACGTGCAACTGTTTTCTTGTCATTTGTATAACTACAATTGTGCGACTATACTCTTCAATGTCCAGTGCAGTATTACGTCATTGCTAACTTTAGTTTTTACCGTGTACACCAAAACGATCACCTTGACGATGACGTTAAAATGTCTATCCAGTTATTTAATATATGTTGTAGACATATGTAGCAAATATAGTCTATTCTTCATGTATTGTTGTCTTGTGCAAATGTTTCCTGAAATAGTACGCACTTATCAGATGTTGTTGCATTGTTAGATACCGTACGTGTTAGATATATTAAGGATATGTGCCTGTTAAACATACGTGCCTGATATATAGTACTATATTCTTGAACATACACAAGTATTATTTTATATATATATATATATATATATATATAGGTGTCCGAGGCATGAGGCTGAGAAATAATATACTACCACAAATAAAAGCAACTCTTCAACATGTATGAAGTTTGTATTTTCTTGTTTCTTATTTAAATCATGGGTCGGGTATGTTTACACAACAATGTTGTAAAACATTGAGAGTTAAATGTTTACAGAACAGACTACATTGTCAAAGTAATCTCAGTTCAGTATTTAAAATGCTTATGCTGTATTATGCATGCCAGACCAGTAGGTGGCGATGTTACTTTATCAAGGAATATTATGTGCCTGTGCATACTCAAAAAATGAGGTTTGCTGTTTGTTCAATCTGCTTATTTAAAATGAGATGAATTTTTTTTTCTTCACAATATTTTGGCGACAATTGAATTACTTTAATCCACTTATGTTGGATTTAATTCCTTCATGATGTCCCAACACATCAATTATTTATAATTATTATTATTTTTTTGTTATTTTGAGGATCTTGGGCTAAAATGTTTGGAAACACATTGCCATTGGTAGTGAAGTACTTCAAAATTTGCACCTTTTGGTTGTTTACATGAAGTCTATACTGTAAACAACACATTCTTTGAAAAATATTAGTTCACCGGTATTAAGGGCATGTCCGCACATACACGGGTATATTTATATGATGGAATTTGTCTCATTTGCGTCTTCGTTTAGTGTGAACCTAGCCATGTTGGCCAAATGGAAAGGCTGACGCTGACGTCATGGTGCAAAAATTCTAGTTGTAGCGTCCACACAGCCACACTGTACTCGAATTTTGGAAAATCTTTACCCTGGCCGGGATGTCAGTCACCCGATACTACATTTTCATGTGGACAATCAGCGAGACTGCATAGAAAAAGTGCGGTTTTGAAAATGCCCATGTTCATGTGCACATGCCCTTAAGTTCAGCGTTTCCTCACTGGCTTTTTTGTTGACAAGTGCGGTACTCTTTTTATGTCGCTAGACAACAACTGAATCAGCTGCGTAATGTGTACAAGTGTTGCCATCAATATTAATATAATTTTAATATTTAATAATATTGTAATATTCAAGATTTGTGATTCAAACACCACTTGATAACTCAAAACAGCAACCACAAGTCTCTCCTGCATCTTCAAAAGTCTCCGTAGTTGTCTTAACAACACAAACACTGCAGGCACCTCAACGCAAACCCCGCCTTTGCTTTCATTTGACTGGAGAATGAAAAGGACGCGACTTACATAAGCGAGCTCATAGCGCGCAAAAATAAAAACGCGAGGTGCAGCAGGTGGTTAAAATGCGAGGTGTGCAGGGCGCATAAACAGCGCGCTCAACGCTCACAGTCGTTAGTAAACCATTGAAAAAGGCGCCTCTCAATGCAAAAAGCATGTTCGTTGTGATCGGCCCATTGCGCTCCATTCATGCCCCAGTGTCAATGCTTCCCATTGATTTTGAATGGGTGACGTCAGGTGTTGTCGAACTGCATTGTGGATCCGTCTGCGCCGCTTCAGACGCATTGCTCACTGCAGAAGTTGAGAAATTCTCAACTTTTCAAGCACCAGCGGAAGCGTCAGCCAATCAGATCACTTTCTGCAAATATCCCAGCTCAGAGAGTAGCCAACAGCGTCCATACAGTTTGATAGCAGTAAACAGAGGAGACATTTTAAAATGGAGGATAAACTCATCATTGCGGTCGGAAATCACCCGGTCCTTTATGACCAATCGCTATATATATATATATATATATATAGATTCATACCGAAGAGTTACGATCGCGTCAGCCCCAACTTCAGACACGCCCTCCGTCAAGCATTAACGCTGAAGCCCCGTGTGAATGGGGAGGCTTCAGCGTCAACGTTTGACAGTGGGCATGTCTGAAGTTGGGGCTGACGCGATCGTCATAGCAGCATCAGCCAATGAAATTAATCAACAATCAGCTACTGTCTGGGCTGGTTTATTTGCATACAGCAATCTGATTGGCTGATGCTTCAGTTGGCACTTGAAAAGTTGAGAAAGTCCCAACTTCTGCAGCGTGCAACGCCACTGAAGCGGCGCCGATGGATCCACAATGCAGTCTGCCAATGTCTAACGTCACCCATTCAAAGTAAATGGGAAGCGTTGACGCTGACGCCCCGTGTGAATGGGGAGTTTTAGAGGTCAGAGAAGCGAGGTTTCCCTGCATAGCACTTCGCTAGCTGGCTAGCTGGCTAGCTGGCTAGATAGATAGATAGATAGATAGATAGATAGATAGATAGATAGATAGATAGATAGATAGATAGATAGATAGATAGATAGATAGATAGATAGATAGATAGATAGATAAAAAATAAAAAATGATAATCACATAATGGTTGTTTTCATAATTTTATGTAAAAATACTACAATACAGCAATCTTAAAAAAACAAAACAAAAAAAAAACAATTCATGTAATATGAAAGTCATCTATCAGTTGGAGTATTAAGTTTCACAAAATCCTAATACTGTCCTTACAAACGATGTTCATTTACTCTGGGGGGTCGAGTCTGGGTAACACTGGCAGGATGAGGTTTCCAAAAGAGGAATCCTGAGTGATGAAGAAGCCGGATGAGTGTGCATGAGCGTGCTGAAACCAAAACACAAAAACACTCACACCACGAGCATTATCAGGGGCCTGTTTCAGTAAAGAGGTTCAACCAACTCAGAGTTTAAACTTGAACTCGGATTGACTTACAGAGAGAATAAAAACTAAAATAAAAAGAGTTTTCGGTTTCAGAACAGCTGATCTGAGTTAGGTCAGACAACTCTGAGTAGACCAACTCAGAGTTAAACGCGCACACCGTGACTATAAAAAGGCATTATCTGAAAAAAGAGCTCAGCATTTCTTTCTCCAGCTGAACTTGATGTGCTCATGCAAAGTTATAGCAAATATGACCATATATTAAAAAAGCAATACCACTGCATCAGTGAAAAAGAGACATTTGGTGTGGGAAAACAGCTGCTCAAGTTAATGCTTAAGTTTACATTTAAAGTATTTAAATATTTAAGTATAATAAATATAAGTAATGTAATGTGTGATGTTTATTAACTTTTCACTTGAAAAAGTGGGGAATTGGCCGTAATTTTGAAGCTATTTCAGATGTAATTGCATTACATAATATAGGCTCCTGCATAATTTCTACAACAAATTTAACAAAACAAGAATGCATTTAACCTTAACTCAATGTTCAGGGGAAATGTTTAATTTAAGGTTTACACTTTTACACACGCTGATCAGTTTAAGATAACATTTCTACAACTAAGTTTTTAATAGATTTAAGTGCACTTGTGAGTCTGCCTTTATTATATATCAGTGGTAAAGGGTTAATATGACATTTAGAATGTGAGCAGTACTAAAAAATAGTTTTTGGAACGAGTAATAATCTTAATAATCTACTTACATGTGCCTGTCGAAGGTCAGTGAATTTAAGCCAATTATTTATTAAAAAAAGGACAAGCCATTCTCAAAAGTGACTTTGTTCTTTGTGTGACTCAACTGTAAGATATTAGCTATGTTTTCATCCAAAAATGCAAATTAAAGTAATGTGCAAAACTGGAATCGCAAAAAAGAATTTGATACAAGCAGCGTTTCCATCCAACGAGTTAAAGAGAACAAAATCATCACTTCTTGATTACGTCAAATATCAAATATACGCCAAATATCCTGATGGTGCCAAATATCAACAGTAAAAACAGTGTTTACTGTGGTAGAAGAATATTTTATTAAATGACTTTCATTACATGAGACGCAGAAAACAGACACTCCTGACATGCTTCAGATGCTCTGGAGCCAGAAGATAATTAATAATAGCCTATAATAACATTAATAAAATGGTTAAGGCGTTTTATAATGACAAAACAACATTTCAGATGTTTTACAATGTGCTCAGCTTGCTGGTTTGTCCATTCACACACATTTTCATTATCATATGATCTCTTATAACAAACCTTTTTTAATACACATACTGGAATTTGTTCTGTAAAAGTGTTTCCATCGTAGTTTATGCACATCTTTTCTTATCGAATAAAAAGTTTATCGTTATGCGCATATGTTTTTTGTGTCTATTTTCAAAAGTTATGTGCATCTTGACGTTTCCATCAACCACTTTTTTATGCACATATCCACAATGCACATAAAAACTAGGAGGGTGGAAACGCAAGGCTAAAGAAATACCGTTTTGTCCTTAAAAAATGGGGAAAAGAACAACAAAAACTTTAGAGAATAAAACCTGCTTCTTACCAGGTTAGGTTCACAGAGTAAGTTACCACGATAACTGATTCTGAGTTAAAGTTACCTCTCTTTCAGAAACAGGCTTGACTTACCCTGCTTTCTCGAGTTTGACAAACCTGCCATTTTTAAAACAGAAAACTGAGGAGTTTCTCTCATTTCAGGGTTAACATACTCTGAGTTTTCACCTAACCTCCTTTCTGAAACGGGGCTCAGGTGAATACTGAAACTCCAAAACATGATGCTTACGGTACCTGTAAAGCTGCTTTCTGCTGCGCGGCAATGTGCTGCTGTTCAGCCTGATCCCTGAACTCTTTATTCACTGCTGGTCTGGAGAGGGGAATGCTGGGAACGAGGAGGAAAACATGTTGTGTTTATGTCAGCCTTTTTGAGCTCACAAGACTGACACTGACATTAGAATATACAAGTAAAAAGACAATAATAACCAAATAATAAAAATACAAATAAAACTATTTTATTCATACCATGAGTTATTTTCTTTAAATAAATGAAATGCTTTAAATGACTATGTTGTATTTGAGATTTCAGATATTTCTAGAATAAAATAAATATTCGAATGTACTAAATTGGCATCACAGAGGCACAGTGGATAGCTAGATCCCCTCACAGCAAGAGGGTCGCTGGTTCGAGCCTCGGCTGGGACAGTTAGCATTACTGTGTGGAGTTTGCATGTTCTCCCGTGTTGGCGTGGGTTTCCTCTGGGTGCTCCGGTTTCCCCCACAAGCCCAAGACCTGTGGTACAGGCGAATTGTGTAAGCTAAATTGTCTGTAGTGTATATGTGTTAATGTATGGATGGATGTTTCCCAATGGGTTGTAGCTGGAAGGGCATCCGTTGCGTAAAACATATGCTGGATAAGTTGGCGGTTCAATTCCTTCATTAGCTCACCCTTCACTTGTCACAAACCCGTCTGATTTTGTTTCATCCATTAAACACAAAAGACGATATTAAAAAAATGCTGAAAACTGGTAACCATCGTCTTTCATAGTATTTGTTTTTCCTACTATAGGAGTCATTGGTTACCGGTTTCCAACATTCTTCAAAATACCTTCTTTTGTGTTCAACAGAAGAGAAAAATTCAAACAAGGAGAGTAAATAATATGTATTAATACGTTATTTGTGTTTTTGGATTTACAATTTATTAAGCTTGGAAGACCTGAAACACCAACAATATGCAACAAACAAACAAACTAATAAATAAATAAAACATATGTACCTGGCTCCTGGGTTGTTGAGAGTCTGACTCTGGATCAGGCGTCTTTTCTCTTTATCCAGCTCAGCTAAGATGGCAACTCTGTTTTTGTTTTGAAATCCTGTCGAAATGAAATTCCCAAATAAACCCGTTATCTAGCAACTAGATGAAATTCACTATTCAAACTAAATCCTACAGAAACACAGGGAAATTGTGATTAAAGCCTGACTTGTTTTATTTAAGTAATCTATGTAATCTACGTCTTATAAACCACTTTATATCATATTATTAATGATTCGCCCTATTCACATGATTTAACGTTTTCACATTTTGCGAGCTCATAACTGACAGTCCAGCTGTTTCTGAAACTGATATATTGCGGTATTTTTTACCTTGTCCGGGTGGATTTGCTGCCATTTTCACATCTATTAAGAATGTAAATATGTACCCGCAGAAACTACCTTTAAAAAGGCGTCAAACCCAATTTATCCAAAATTTACCCTAAAACAAATGCATGGTCTGCTGTGATGAATAAAGTAGCTCTCCGTCTGTCTTCTTCGGTCAGGCGTTTGTGTGTTTCGACGGTTGTTCTTGTCATCAGCGTCTCCTGCAGTTCTGGAGCTAGTTTTACATTCAAGCTCTTTCTGAAGTGTGCCTGTTTACTTTTTAAATGTACGAGAGTACAAGGCAAACTGCGACTGTCTGACATTTCACAACATATGTTGGTAAGTACTTTTAAATAGTACACTATAGGGAAGTAATAACATTTTCTTCTTTCTTTTCTCAAGGGACAGTTTACCCCAAAATTGTAATTTATCTCAGCATTTTTCTTACCCTCAAGTAGCCCCAGACCTATTTGGCTTTCTTTGTTATGTTGTTTATTAAATGAATATCAGTGTATAATGTAGAAATGTGATAATACCCCTGCTGAAAAAAAAACAGCTTAAACCAGTTTTAGCTGGTCGACTACCCTAGTTTTAGAGGGGTTTTGGCCATTTCCAGGCTGATTTCCAGCTGTTTCCAGCCTGGTTTTAGCTGTTTAGGCTGGGAGATGACAAACTAAAACCAGCTTGAGCAGCCTAGCCTGGCGGCCCAGCCAAAACCAGCTATGTCCAGCTTAAACCAGACTGGTGAAGCTGGTTTTAGCTGGCTGTTTTCCTGTCTGACCAGCTAAAACCAGGCTGGAAATCTGCCGAGAAATGGCCAAAACCCCTCTAAAACCAGGCTGGTCGACCAGCTAAAACCAGCCAGGCTTAGCTTTAGCCTTAGACTGGTTTAAGATGTTTTTTTTCCCAACAGGGACATTTGCTTAAAGGAATAATTCACCCAAACATGACATTTCTGTCAGTACTCAACCTCCACTTGTTCTACAAAGGAAGATATGCTGAGGGAGGAAAAAAGGCTATTGATATCTATTACATTTTTTCATTCCTACTATGGGTGTCAATGGCTGCATTTCCCTGAACATTTTTCAGAATATCTTGTTTTGTTTTCATCCGAATAAGTTCCTAAATGTCTAAAACCCCCTTGAGGGTGAAAGAAATTGTGGTCTCTTTAAAAAGATAATTCACAAAATAATATAATTTACTGTACTTCCACTTGTTCCAAACCTGCTTGAGTTTCTTTATTCAAGTGAACACGAAAGAAGAAATTTTTGAAGTATTATTATTGCAAATTTATCCATATAAACATTTTTCTAGAACAGTTTATAGAAAGGGTTAGCTCTGTTGCCTCACAGCAAGAAGGTTGCTGGGTCAGTTGCCATTTCTGTGTGGAGTTTGCATGTTGTCCCTGTGTTGGTGTGGGTTTCCTCTGGGTGCTCCGGTTTCCCCCACAGTCCAAAGAAATGCTGTAGAGATGAATTAAAAAAATTAAATTGCCCGTAGTAAATGATTGTGTATGAGTGTTTCCCAATACTGGGTTGCAGCTGGAAGGGCATCTGCTGCGTAAAACATATGCTGGAGTAGTTGGCAGTTCATTCTGCTGTGGTCACCTCTGAAATAGAGACTAAGCCGAAGGAAAATTAATGAATGAGTTTATAGAAAGTGGCAAAGCATGCTGAAAATCATATATTTGTAATGATTTGATGCAATTCCTATCCCGCAGTTTAAGTCAGAGCCAGATCAGAACTATTAAAAAAACATGTGATTAATACACGCTCAAAAAAATTGCGTGTTTACGTTTCATAATTCTCATTTTACATCTTGCAGTTCTGATTTACATATCTCAAATCTAAGGTTATCTCCTGTAATTTAGTTTTCATTTTGAGTTTTGTTGATATTGTAAAATATTTGAAACTCTGAGGAGCAAAATGTCTGAATTATTTGATATAAACTCAAAGCAATTGTGATAGCAATATTAAAAAATGGTAAATGAAAACTTGCAATTACATTATTGTTTGTAATAATCCAGTGGCAGGCACAAGCTTATATAAAAAGCAGTGCGAGTTGAAAGACAAAAACAAAATATTTTTTGCTTAAGTACTTATTATGTGCTGTAAAATCTCTTCACCACTTGTGAAGCAATAAGCAATACACTAAATAAAAAAGTGATGAAGTGTGAAACTGTTTCTTCATTGCTTTTTTAATAGGACAAAATAGACATGGTTTGCTCAGTTATTAGCACTGTCGCCTCACAGTACAAAGGTCCTTTGTTCGAGTCCCAGCTGGGTCAGTTGGCATTTGTGTGGAGTTTGCATGTTTTTTTTTGGATGCAGCAAAATACTTCCTACATTTTTATTTAAGTGCTTATCATACTGTTTTTTTTTTGTTTAAATTTTTTTGTTTATTTACAAATGTGCATTAAAACTGTAAGTTATTAGTTTTATATAAAAAGTAATGAGATTAGAATTTTAGATTTTTTTAATTGCTAATTTATTATCCATCATAACAAACACACACAAAAAAAACACACACAAAAAATTGGGAATCTGTTCAAACTTGTTTTAAATTCTAAACTATATAGGCGTACAACAAACTGGCCAGCTCATTTCCTCAGTCAGAATTTGCCCATTTAAAAAATAAAAGCCTTTTTTTATTGGTTATTCTTCTTAAAGCCTTCTTCTATTGGTTAATTTCACAATTTATGGTGACATACTGTCAAAAATGGAACAAATGAGCTAATATAGGGGCCAAATTCTGGATTTTGTCAGAAGGGGGGTGGCTCGAAAGACTAGCTACAGGCCTGTTGAATAAAATAAATTGGCCATAGTGTGTGAATGAGTGTGGACTGGTGTTTCCCAATATGGCTGGAAGGGCATTCGCTGTGTAAAACATATGCTGGAATAGTTGGCAGTTCATACGACCTCTGAAACAGAGCCTAACCTGAAGAAAATTGAATGAATGACAGGACAAAATAAAATCTGCACCGTAGTTTAGAAGGATTTAATTACAGAGTGATACATAACAGAAATGAATGGACAAGAAAATATGAATGCAGTAACAAACGCTACAGTCTGCTCTATTCAACTCATTAAAAAAAGAAAGGTAAAAACATACTTTAGAGAAGGGTAAAAAAGGAGGATACAAAGGAACGCTAATGTTCATTTACTGTACATTTATACAAGAAAACATTGTCCGGCTGTTAATACAAAGATACAAACTGATTGTTCATTATCTTTGTTTTTGACAGCCAGAAAAAAGAATCTGTCAGAAATGTAGTATGTAGAGGCTCTGGATTATGACCTATAACCTGTCTACATAAAATAATAACACAATAAAAAATAGAACAGAAACGATATGAGAGTTTTGGAGGGGCACAGTTTAGGAATCCGGCATTTTCATAACATCACAAAAGCTAAACACTGGGGGATATTCAATATTAACTATGATCATATTGAAGCTTCATCCAAAATAATGTGAATCAGGAGCAGTTTAGCAGATCATATTCAGTCGCTTTCAGTCATGCAGCTACATAAACGTACTACTCTTTACTATTAGTTAATTATGAATACATTTACGTAAAAAGCCCTGAGTGTTTGTGGTTATTAAGGCATAACAAGGTGCATAAACACGTATTAATGAAGATCTGGAGGAAACAACACCCTATTAAACACTATTATTAAAATGTTGGTGTTAATATTGAAATATGTGAAGCTTTTACTCTGTAAAAAGTGATTCGTTGACGTTACATAAAAAAAAAATGTAAACATGTTGCGGTTAAATTTATTAAGTGATGACAAAAGTTTAGTCAGTTTAACTAAGAGTTTACTCTTTCTTTTTTTATTAAGTAACTACTTTTTATAGATCAGAAAGCTTCGGCTTTTAAGTCAAAGAATCAGTTTATAAATAAATGAAGCATCTGATATTAAAATCTGTTAATGGCAGAATACGTACAGCCATCATTAAAGGGATAGTTCACTCCAAAATGTACATTTTGTCTTAATTAATTCACCCTTTCGTTTCCAATCTTTAGGAGCTTTTTCTTCCGTTGAAGACAAAAGAAGATATTTTGAAAAATGCTGGAAACCTGTGACCAGAGACTTCCACAGTATTTCTTTTTCCTACAATGGATGTCAATGGTTACAGGTTTTCAGCTTTCTTCCAAATACCTTCTTTTTGTGTTCAACAGAGGAACTCATAAATGTTTGGAAACACTTGAGAATGAATAGAGAATTTTCATTTTTGGGTCAGCTATCCCTTTAATACGTTTTAAGAAAGCAACACTTCTACTATATTACATGAGAGCCAAGCCTAAACCATCTTGAGTGTTTTTCCACCTTGCTGATCTGCTTCGATCTGTTTGTAGATCTATAGTTTTGGCTTTGGTTAGTGACAGATTTTTATGAATTTAATCGAAGCAGATTGTTCCAATTCATAGCAATTAGCCACTTATTTAAAAAAAAAGGAAAATGGTTACAAATTGTATTTTTTGAATATTTCACCCCAAAATCTAAAGGATGAGTCTCAGTACTGTCAAATAACTGTATATTCTACAAATAGAATAAGTTCATACAGTAATATTTTTTCTTCTATTATCCAATATATATACATAATAAATATATATGAATATATTTTTCACCAGATTATGCTTTATATGCTTGATTATGATTAGCAATTAATATGAAAAACATTGCATGCAAACTCATTTTGAATTCGCAAGTATTTTGCTGCAGATGTTTCACGTTTTATTACAGTTCTTGCAGAATAAAAGTAAAATCTGTTTCTATTATTGTAATTGTGATGTAAAAACTCTACAGAAAGAAAAAAATTGTATTACTTAAATGCTACTATAAAATAAATTACTTTTATGCTACTATAAAATAAATATTGAAATTTAAGTTTATAAAATTAATCATTGTGCTTAGTCACTATAAAGCAGACAGTCATTTTCATTACTGTAATTATAACAATTCGTGTATTCAGTATATATAAACAAAATTTAGCTAGAAACATGTTTTTATTACTGTGAAAAAATGCTAGTAATCAGCATTTTTATTAAATTAACTACAGTAAGATGATTTTCCTTTCGCTATACGTTTATTTATATTTGGTGAAATACAAAATCAAACTTAACTTCTAATAACTGCAATATACTTAAGAAATCAAATAATGATTTATACATTTTTATTACTGTAATGTCATTTCAGAAAATTCTGTTAATTTACATTTACTGTAAATATTAATCAAATCTGATAAATAAAAAGTTAAAAATGAATGTTTTCATCAATGAGACTTTCACATAATCTCCTTTCGACTCGAGCGCTGCAAAAAGACACTTGAAAGTAAATAGAAATCAAACTGTAATAGAATAATTTTATTTAAATCAGGTTATCAATTACAGTAATGAGAATGGACTTTCTTGCACTATGCGCAATGATGTTATGGTGAAATATGAACGATACGTTACATCCGTATAAAAAATAAAAAAAAACAGAACACTTGTGATTGAGTTCACAATTATATGATTTACTCTCCTTATGTTTTGTTACCATTTACTTGACATGAGGGAGAGTAAATAACAGAAAAATCTCATGTTTGGGTGAAGTATTCCTTTAATGGCTCCTAAAATATGCTTCGTTTTCATTAAGCAGTTGACATTCTTTAGGGAATTAACAGGAACTGGAGATATTCTTTGACAGATTTGCTTATAAATCATCATTTCAGCGACTGCAAGCATGGAGATGTGTGATTTAATGAGACCCTGACACTGAAAAAAAAAAAAAAAAAAAAGAAATCATTGAGGGAATTGTCCATGAATTTGCAGACTGAAGTGACCGAGCGCATTCCAAACAAGCTTTAAGACTGATTCCTGGATCATTTCTCCACCAGTATATCCTCTCAGATATACATTCATGCGTCGAGCACTTTTCTGGCGTACAGGTCGTCTCTGTACTGTGGTCAGACACTCCATGAGGCCCTCGTCCCGTCTGGACTTAAAACTGACCCAGATGATGAACTCAAACAGAACCCACCGAGAACCCGGTGGATTCTGGGCGAGGAGCAAAACCTTCTGGAAGCAAATAAATATGAGGATGAAGCTACAGTACAGGCTACTTACTGTATACAGTCATGATCAGACGGTTCGTTACAAGTGCAGGAGAGCTCCTTCTTCATCCCGACCGATCGCGGAGTTAATAGAAGCAAGAAAAATGGGTTTCTGATGCCAGTGAAGGATGAATCCAGTTTTAAAAGACAAACAAATACCATGATCACGCATTTAAAAGTGGAAAAAACGAAACAAACGCTGCCAAACAAAACAAAAACTACCTTAAAATTGCAATCGATTGTTCTAAAACAAACCCCCATCCAGGGCTACAACCAAGAACTGTAGTCCTCCTGATGAATATTAGTGCCACGCTCTGCTTTTGTCTCTTTATTTGAAGGCCCCGTGTATAAATATGAGGGGCGGGTAAAAGTGGACCCGGGTCAGTCAGGGTTCAGCAGTTGATAGGACAGTCTGTCTTGGCCTTTCCAGCAAAACTGATGATCCTGTGGAGGCAGCGGCCGAACTCCTCCAGAATGAGTCGTTCTGCCATGGCCTGCGGCTGGTTGGTCAGTTCGGCCTGCTCCGCCTGCTCCAGCAAACAGTCACACGTCGCCTCCGCCACTTCTTTTGTTACAAATGTGTATGGCAACCTGAGAAAAAAAAATATTTGTTGAAGATTAATGTTACGGTTCGTGGGAGTTTGGATTTTTTTTTTGTGCTTTGTTTCTCCGTATTTCCCCTCGCTCTTGCTCTTTTTCTCTATCACTCCTTGTCTGTCATTCGCTCTGTCTCACCCTATCACCTTTTGTTCCGCTATTTTCATCTCCTCGGGTACCTGCTGGTTGGATCCCGAGCCTGTCACTCTTCATTAGGGCGTTTCCTCGTGGACCAATCAGGCTTCGTTCCGCAGACTTTAAATCTGACTGGCACGCCTTCTTGGACAGTTCTCTGTGTGTGTGTGGGGGGGTTTGTGATGTGTTTTGTTTCTGATTATGCATAATGTCTTGGCTCCGTGTTTCTGAACTTTTCTACACAACTGAACATCTGCAATATGGTTTAAGAGTTTATCATTCCTTTTTGGGGAAAAAGGAATAGATTATTAGGTCGCGCGACATACATTTTACCCGTAGAGTGAATTGTTCAGAAAACACTAGGTAAGTGGGTGAGCGCCGCTTCTTGTATTTTTGATTTATTATTTCAGGGAGTGTATTTTTATTGGCGTCACATACGCTGAAGATTTCGGTTTCTTTTTCACATTTTTATTTTTATCAGTAAGTTTAGAGGGGATCTTGTGTTCTAGTTTAGGTGGTTTTTGGTTTTGTTGAGTTCTTTGATTTGGCGCCACTCTAGTTCCCCTGTAATTTGATTTGATCTGTTTGCTTATTTTTTTCCATTGTACATAGCGCACACATGCCTCTTTGTTGGCTTTATCATTATTTTTCCACATAGAGGAATAAACGAATTAATTGTAAAAATTGTGTCCTTGTTTTCTTCTATCCATTCCCTTCAGTGATAATATAATATTCTAATATTCTAGTTTAATCTCCCTAGACAACTTATTAAATCGTACCAATTAATCACAGGAACGTCATTTTCTAACACCGAATAAATTCAAGGCGAGTGCTTCAAGTGGTTTCTAAACAGTTGTAAGAAGAATGTCTGCATCTCTTTACTGTATTTTTTCATCAACATAGATTTTTTTTGAGTGCTTGTTTTTTTCCCCCCTGAATTATTTGTACAGGCAAGGCAAGTTTATTTATATAGCACATTTCAAACACAGCTGCAATTCAAAGTGCTTTACATAAACAGGAGTAAAAGAGACAAGTAAATAAAAACAAATAATAAAAAATAGTAAAAACAGATAAAAATGTGTTAAGAAAGGGTAGCACTTTATAATAACTACACGCTATGAATTATCTATTAAGCATTAGCAAATAGTGAATTCATTATTTGTTAATCATTAACTCTGCATTAATAGACCTTAGTAAGCAGTTTATTCCTGCAGCAACAAATGCTCTATTCTTGACTTATAAGTACATTTATAATGTGCTTAGTAATTGTACTTTCATAATTTGTTACTGATACATTTTTCAGGAATATATTAAGCATCACATTATTTACAAACCATTTGTATTTAAGAATAGTTGGTGGTTTTTAAGATCATTCAGAATTTGTTAGTAAACGATTAATAAGCTATTCAAATCAACATTTATTTATTGTATTATTCAGGCATATAGTAATGGTTACTGTGTATGTTAATAAATGCTTTATTAACTCTCTGCAATTTTGTGACCTAATCTAAAGTGAGGACTATTCATGCTTTATAAATCCATTATAAATGACAATTAAAGGCTTAATGTCAAATGAACAATACATCTTTGCAATCCTATCTAAATAATAAAATTACTGTCCAGTTTAAACATTGCTGAATAACCAGAGTGTCAAAACACAGCATACAATTGGATAAAAAACAACAATATAATTTAAGAATATATTATGATACATCATTTTAAAAGTTATTTAGTGATGTTTAAATTGGACAGTCATTTTAATTTTAGATAAGGTAGCAAATATTTATTTTTCATTTGATACAGTTTCATTTGTGTACAGTTGAAGTCAGAATTATTAGCCCCCCTTTTTATTTATTTTCTTTCTTTTTTAAATATTTCTCAAATGATGTTTAACAGAGCAAGGAAATTTTCACAGTATGTCTGATAATATTTTTTTCTGAAGAAAGTCTTTTGTTTTATTTTGGCTAGAATAAAAGCAGTCTTCAACTTTTTCAAAAACATTTTAATGTCAAAATTATTAGCCCCTTTAAGCTATTTTTTTTTCCGATAGTCTACAGAACAAACCATCATTATATAATAACTTGCCTAATTACTCTAACCTGCCTAGTTAACCTAATTAACCTAGTTAAGCTAAATTAATAGAAATGAATAAAGTCACCTATGATCTTTTTTCCTGTTTAGAATAAAACTGAGCCTTTAATAATCATTCATAAGGGATTTATAAAGCATGAATAGTCCTCACTTTAGATCAGGTCACAAAACTGGATGAAGTTGAGTTAATAAAGCATTTCTTAAAATAAAAATTTACGATTACTATATGCCTGAATAATACAATATATAAAAGTTGATTTGAATAGTTTATTAATCATTTACCAACTCATTCTGAATGATCGTTAAAAAACACCAACTATTCTTAAACAACTGGTTTGTAAATAATGCGATGCTTAATTTAGTCATGAAAAATGAATCCGGATTTACCCTGAACTCTTGGAATTTCTAGTTTATATGCTCCTAAAGACCTGAGTGATCCGTTAGGTTTGTATTCAGTCAGCATATCTGTAATTTATTGGGGTCCTAGGCCATGTAGTGATTTATAGACATGTAGTAATACTTTAAAATCTATTCTGAATTTAACTGGGAGCCAGTGTAAAGACCTGAGGACAAGTGTAAAGACCTGGGTTAGTTCACCTAAAATGAAAATTAAGTTAATTATAGTGAATCTGGTTGGTTGGTTTAGATATGATATGGTGTTCTGAAGGATTGCTACAGCATTGTTAGGTAGTTACTAGAGGGTTGAATTGGTTATTGGTCACAACTTGGCTTCTGTACATACAGTTGAAGTCAGAATTATTAGCCCTCCGGTGATTTCTTTCTTTCTTTTTTTTTTTTTCCCAAATTGTGTTTATTTTTTTCTTCTGGAGAAATTCTTATTTCAGCAAGAAAAAAATAATTTTAAATTAAAACAAATAATAATTAAGGTCAGTATTTTTGGCCCCTTTAAGTAATATTTTTTGTCTATTTTCTACAGAACAAACCATCATTATACAATGATTTGCCTAATTACCCTAACTTGCCTAATTAACCTGGTTAAGCCTTTGAATTGCACTTTAAGCTGAATACTAGTATCTTGACGAATATCTAGTAAAATATTATGCAGTGTTTTCCAGATGTGGCGGCAGGAATTTTACACAGATCTTCCAACTACATATGGTGTTATTTCAATAACAGATGTCGTGAGCGCAGTATTACAAGTCGAGATCGCATTCATGTAATACGAGCATGCGGATCTCTTTGCTTGTGCGCCGGTTTCCTCTGTTCATGCACGCCCCCTAAAATATATACTGTTCAAGCGCAGATTTTCTTGTGTGCTCTCAAACAAATGCTGCTGGAGTGTGAATTACTGTGTTTATGTAATGAGTATGTCTCCAACATTTATTAGATTTGCGAGGAATATTTATGAATGTCTCCAATAGACCTACAGAACGGCATTAATGTGTCCTGAAGTAAAGAGAAATGGCTATTAACTCCAGCAAGATAAAGTCATTGTATGCAGAACCCGCTATAAATTTTTGTTTTAAAAAAAACCCAAAAAACAACGACCAAATGTTTTGAAGGAAAAGCTGTAATGTAGACGTGGCGGGAATTAATTTTGGTATGGTGCCTTGAAATGAAAGGATGACAGTACGTTACATTGTTTCTGCTACATTCATTATGGCAAAGATAAAAGAAATCTGTTGTTAGAAATTAGTTATTGAAACTATTATGTTTAGAAATGTGTTAAAATAAAATCTCTTCATTAAACAGAAATTAGTGAAAGAAACTAATCATTTACGAGGGCTATTAATTCTGACTTTATATAGCGAGCTGGACAGGTCCAAAGAAACCCAATAAAGATCTCTTGAGGACAGACTTACTTTCCACCTCCACTGGTGATGGCTGGTGTGGTTCTGGTGAGCAGATCTGAGATCTGTGAGGACAGTTTGGTTTTGGCTGCAGTTTGCTGCTGGACCCGCACCTCTGCAGCGTCTGCCAGGTGCATCAGCGTCTTCCTCTCTGGACTCTCCTCAAAGTTCTTGCAGCCCATGCATTTGCAGATGGACGAACACATGATCTTTGCCTAATGGGAACGAACAAAATGATATCATGTCCTAAATGCAGCTGAAAATGAACCTGATCTTCCATGATGCATAAGAGTCGTTCCACATTTCTTGCCCTTTGATCAGAGTAAATACTCACCTCATAGCACTCGCAGTAGTTTTTCAGACAGCCAGATTTCTTACAGTTGCAGCCTTTGCTGTGTCTCCTGTCGGATTCTCCTTCTTTGCCTTTGCCAATCTTAGGCTTGAAAGCCACGGGATTTCTGTCTAAACACGCCTGGGAGAAAATACATTCATAATTTATTTGAGGCCAATACATTTTAAAGTATTACAGCAACATTAGTGTACTGTAAGATACAGAAGATGTCGGTGTGGCTGTTATTTTCTGTGATCCTTGATGATTTATAGCAAGCTGGTGGCTACTAGCACAAAAACAACACATAGTGGTTAACCAAGGACTGATGGTTTAAAATGGTTTATCCTTGTTTTGTTTTGGCTGTATATGTTTTTCTGACTTTTAAATGCCTGTAGCCATTGATTGCATTACATAAAATCACCAATGACTAGAAAAGACCAACCTAGCCTAATGTTGAGTAAATTTAAGGTTTTATTTTTGTGTGAACTATCCCTTATACTGGCACAAAAGCCCAAGACTTATAAAAGAAACTAATAAAAGAATTTTAAAAAGGAGGTTACATCTAAAATATGTTTGTAGTCATAAGTAGGCCCACACGGAATCTGCGCTCGCAGAATTCCGCAGATTTCTAGCCCATCATTGATTGTTTATTTACTGGTGTAAGTGTGTACATTTATTTTTATTCAGTTTTTTCATTAATTTCAGTAATAATATTGACTAATAGGGAAATATTTATGTGATTTATTTACAAAACTGTTTGTAAAGTCATATTTTCTGTCTTTTAGTAGAGATTTTAATATGAGAGGCTTGCTTTATTTAATAAATAAATAAAGTGGATCTAATTGGATTCGCATTGTAAACATTAAATAATAGTTAAAAGGTTATTACTTTTTATTTCCTATATTAAGGTTTTAGTTATGATACTCCTAAAATCATTCCGCATAAATCCACAGATTTTTTAACAAAATTTTGTGCAGAAATAGCAAAAAATGTCCGCAGATTCCGTCTGGCCCTAGTCATAAGGAAAACAATGACAATGGAAAAAGTAAGTGATGCAGCAGTTCATTACCTTGATGGCCTTCAGTCTTTCGCTCTCATGATCAAGGTTGTTGAAGCAATTAACACAGTTGCAGTTATTACAGAACTCTCCGTTGGCAAAGCAATCACAATATCTGAGAGACAAGATAAGAGGTATTAAACTCTTATAAGATAATGCAAGACACGACTTTGTTCGCAAGACTGAGGTTGATAAGATTTGTATCGTTAACTCTCCACTGCTGAGTGAGGCTGAATGTTTTCTAATTAAAGATAAATGCATAAATAAAAAGTTACTGACTTTAAACATTTCACTGGTAGATTCCAATGTTTAAAAAAAAGTCTAACCAAACGTACAATCAATATTTATACAGACGCCATTTACTAAAATGTTATATTATATTTCCCTTCCTGTCAATCAAGATAAAATAAGTCAAATAAAATTCAAGCTTATTTGTATAGCGCTTTTCACAATAATTTTTTTTTAAAGCACGAAAGGTGCGTTTTCACATTCGTTACACTCAAATAGACACAAAGATAAGATGTTTTATTGAGTGGATTCTACAGCTGTCAAGCGTATATAGTTGATCTGCAGTTAGACAATATAATGTACTTTTCAAAAAGATGAAAGCGTTTTCTACTTTTTCTAATGATATTGAATTGTTTATAAAGAATGTCTGCTCCGATTGAATCTTAATCTTCGGAAGTGTTAAGAGGCCGTGCGTTCAATTATTTTCTGACTTTTTTTTGTCATGATCACAATGTAATTATCTTGTTTTCTCGACTAACAAAAGTTGTTTTCTCGTGATAATGACTTAATTTTCTTGTGATCTTGACTTAACAAAAAGTGGTAACGCTTTACAATAAGGTTCATCAGTTAATGCATTTACTAACAATAACTAATCATGAACACACGTATGAAATCATGAACACTTTTTATTAAAAATGAACACATTTATTAATCATAACTGAATATTTACTAATGCATTTTTAACATCCAAGCCCATACTTGTGTATATTAGTTAATGCAACAAGCGTTAACGTTAACTAACGTTGAACAACTATTTTTATTACCTAACGTTAACTAACATGAACAAACACTGTAGTAAATGTATTGTTCATTGTTTGTTCATGTTAGTAAATACATTAACTAATGAACCTTATTGTAAAGTCTGAAGTTATGTCGCATTTTGCTTATTGCATTTATTTATGGATTAATTATTATTATTATTATTAATATCTGGCCAGTGAGTCTGCATCGGCCCTGAGAACAGAGAAAGAATAGCCTAACTGCAGACGCGCATTCGTGCAACACGTAAAAGGCGTTCAGAACAGCCATAATAATAGGAGTGCAAACGGTGAGGCTCATGACTAATGTACATTCATGATTATATATCATTATTTACAATATTTCTTCAACTGTTACCATTTTAAAGCAACTCTATATGCCGCAATTTTAAAAGTAATTGTAAACAACTTGTGGAAAAGATCCAAGGAAAAGCAGGACCTTCATAACTTTTCATAATTTATTTCATACATACAGCAACTTATTTTACACCATATAAAAATGGTAACAGTTGAGGGAAAATTATTGTAAACAATGACTATATAGTCAAATACATGAATATAATCATAAATGTTCATCAATCATGAGCCTGAGCGTTTGTGCTCATATTATTATGGCTGTTCTGAACGCCTTTAACGTGTTGCACGAATGCGAGTCTGCAGTAAGGCTATTCTCTCCCTGTTCACAGGGCCGGTGCAGACTCACTGACCAGACACATTGATTAGATAATAATAATAATGATAATAATGATAATAAATAATAATAAAAAATTATAATAATAATAATAATAATAATAATAACAACAACAACAACAACTTTTTGTTATGTCAAGATCACAAGATTATTAAGTCGTGATCCCGACAAAACAAGAGAGAAAAAAATATTTTAATGCATGGCCTTTTAGGACTTCTGTATTAATCACTGTGGGACCTGACAAGATGAGAACTAAGGGAAGTTAAAGGGAAGTTGTTGAAATATCACAACTCGATTGGGAAACTATGAAAGTGCTTGCCAAGCAGATTATGCAGACCATGTAAAATTTTAAACAAATGCTGGGTAACTTACAACTTCAGGCATTGTGACCGCGTGCAGTTGCAGGGTTTTCTCGGCCTTGAATTTGCTTCTGACGTAGTCAAACTGTAACAAAAGCACATGCAGGGCGTAACCTGTGATTAATGCAAACCTTTGTTGAGCTAGACTGATATAAAGCATGTATGTGGAGCTTGGCTCACCCGTTTAGTGACAGCCTGGCTTGAGCCTGGCTTGGAGTGGCTGTGGAGAAGGTGGAGCTGCTGGTCAAAGTCACAAACGCAGGCTGGGGGATCTAGGAGAACAAGCAAGGCGAGACCGTCACCCAAAAATCAGGAGAGCAAGCATGTACTTCCTGCTGCGTGACTGATATGCAAACCTGCGTGACGTAAGGGGCCGGCAGCACAGCGTAGCCCACATTTCCAGAGCCGTGGGCAGGGGCGAGCACAGTGCCCGGCGGCAGGTTGGTGAGATTGGGCTGGATCTGTGGCAGGTGTGTGGCCGGCATGATGAGACGCTGAGGGGTCTGACTGGTGGTCACCACCTGAGCTGCTGACGGCAAGGGTTTGGGTACAACCTGATGACAAAATATGTGAAAAAAAAATCATTATTGACAACATAATTGGCAAGATCCTCTGTTAAGTTGTCACATTAATGCTGTATGTGTGAAAGGTATTACTCTGTATACCTGTTTGACTGTCTGTGCCGGGACAATTGGGACTGACATCCGTACTGCAGCATTCATCATCACCGGCTTGGCTTTGGAAAGAGCACAACAGTACATTTTTGGATTGTTAAATTCACATATGAGACAGTGAATATTCAATCTACTTATAAATATCACTGGAGTGCACCCACTACATAAACAATATAATAAGAAAAGACTTATGCATAATTAAATACTTAACTGAACATTTTGAAAGACCATAAAAATATTGGTTAATTTTAGGGTGACGAAACACCAAAACACATTTTTTGAGCTGTTGACAGTCATATATGTGTCCCGCGCTGCTATAAACACTATTAGGACACATATATTATTTAGCTAAAAAGTGAACATTGGTTGTTTTTGAGTTACTTCGAGCAAATTCTTTCTTCCAGTTTGAAACGAATTTTTGAAGCTGCGTCACGCCGATGAGATCTATGCGTGTATTTCAGTGTGGAGAGTGGATGTCTGTACCGGCCAGTGCATCTGACATCTCTGCACGTGTGCCATTCATTTATGAGATAGATTTGGTTCAAACCAATCAGCGCGCTCTATTGTGTATGCGGCGCAACTTCATTAATATGCATGAGAGCTTCGAAGATTGTTTACCTGTTAAAGCATTCAGACGGCAGAGAGACGCCACGTTGTGTTGCAAAAACAAGTGAAAGAAGAAGAATTGTTTGCAGACACAGGTTGCCAGTGTTGTGTTTATAAACGTTCTCCAACGAAAGTTTTGCTTTCATTTCCCCGCTATAAGAGCGCAACTGGACTCGAGGTGGATTACAGCGCACGCGACAGAAATGCATTTGTAAGGAACATTTTTACCCGAGAGCTTTCCGCATCTGGAAATGGTGAAATGCCGATTTGACGCTCGTCTCCTTTTCAAAAAACAGCCGAGGTCCAGTTGGTGTTGATTTTCCTGTCTCTAGAGATGTGGTAAGTGAGAGAATGCTGCTCTCAGAGTGTAAACATATAAACACCCTAATCAAACGGTTACCGTTGTGTAGAATTTTCGCCGCGTTTTGTGACAGGATAGTCTAAACACACACGGCTTTCTGACGCTGCTTACCGAGGGCGTCTAAGTTACCGAGAAATGCGGAGGTTTTTTTTCTAACATACGCCGTGCGGTATCAAACACTCCATTAAATCTGCACTCCTCCAGCAGTTACTCACATTTAATATCTCGTTTGTCATGAGTGATACGCAGGAAATCTTCCTCAGTAAAAGTAAAAGTGCCAAACTGCAGTTAAAGTCGACAAATTAATAATTTGGCAAATAATTCGACGACTGATGTCAATGTAAACACAATCACTGTCTTTCTCCCCCTGCGTCTGTGTATGTGTGTTGCCAGTTTATTGATTATTACTCAACAATAAGAGTATAGTTCCTATACATATCAGTCTAGAACAGGAGTATCAAACTCCGGGAGAGCTACAGGTCTGCACAGTTTAGTTCCAACTCTAATTAAACATAACTGATTGTTATAATTGGGTCACTCAGGCTTGTTTAAAAGCTTCAGGCAAGTGTGTTGAAGCAGGGTTGGAACTAGTTTAACACCCCTGGTCTAGAAAATAGCAACTTTCCATTTTCCGTCAGTCGTAGTGCACAATGTAACTACAGAAGAGTCTAGATTAAATAAGAAAATTATCAAAACTCTTTGGCCATTTAAGCAAGACGCTAATGGTCTAATCCGATTCAATGATCTATGCTAAGCTAAGCTAAACTTAAACTGCTCCCCACAGTCCCAAAGATCAGCTGCATGGATTTTCAAAAATGGTAAAACTCTACTAATTTTTAACTCTAGTGTTCCTTTATTTATTTATTTATTGCCACATCAGCAACTTATGGCTATTTCATGGCAAGTTCTTGAATATATTTTTTTTACAAAGTTGTTCCTATCTGAACTCGAAAACACCTGTTTGTTAAAAAATTTGAGATAAAAGCATGTAGATGTCCTCTAAAACCCATTTCATGCAAGTCTTTTAAAATGCCATATCTCCAAGTGGTGTCATAGGCTTTTTCCAAGTCAAAGAATATTGCTACAGTATGTTCTTTTTTAATAAAACCATTTCGCACGTAGGATTCTAGCCTTACAAGGTGATCTTCTAGTGTTCCTTTAAGAGTGTGTGACTGTGATATACTGACCTGGCTGTATTGAGGGGTTAGTGTTGGTGCTGCCACCCGTCTGTGCAGTGCTGCTGCCGGTGGTCGCTGTTACCAGACGAACATAATGGAAGCGGCTGCCCGGCACCTGGATCTGCTGCACATTGGGAGGTGTGGTGAGTGGGATGATGGTCTTGAACTGGGATGTGGGGACTGTAACTGTCTGCACCGGCTTTACTGTCTGTACATGGAAGACAACATTAACATTTAGTTTGTACGTAGTGTTGCATCACAAGTAAAACAGGTTGTGTAAAGAGGATGGGGATGGTAAAATCTATCCACCTTTTTCCTAAAACCCATGATGCTTTGTGAGTATTATGGGAGTAACGCCCCATTCACACGAGGCATAAGCGTCAATGCTTCCCATTCACTTTGAATGGGTGACGTCAGGCTTTACCGAACTGCATTGTGGATCCGTCAGCGCCACTTCAGAGGCGTTGCTCGCTGCAGGAGTTGGGACTTTCTCAACTTTTCAAGCGCTAACGGAAGCGTCAGCCAATCAGATCGCTGTATGCAAATACACCAGCCCAGACAGTAGCCGATGGTTGACTAATTTCATTGGCTGACACTGCTATGACGGTCGCGTCAGCCCCAACTTCAGACACGCCCTCTGTGGAGCGTTGACGCTGAAGCCTCGTGTGAATGGGGCGTAACTTCAGTTAAACTGCAAACAATCAGTGAAGGGCTTTCAAAAACAGGAGATTATCTGTATAATATTAAAAAGGTGGCTTGTTAGAACCAAAAGAGAATAACAATAAAAAAAAATGAGCCAAAAAAGGCCCAACTTTGTTCAGTGCACTGGTTTTACTTTCCCTCCAGCCGTGGTCACTACGCAACATTAAATCGACTTTCACAGCAGACACAGAAAACGCTGTGCTATGAAACCCATTCAATTCAATGGCTTGTGCTGCACAATGGCAGTTTGTTGGCATGCCGACCAAAGTGTGAGAGCAGAGGCGTGCATCATTGACTAGCTTGCACACATGCCATAGTCAAAGTTTCAAAAGAGCTCAATATTCCACACAGTAGATGCTTACCGGAAAAGCAAAGTCTGCTCAAATAACACGCCAACAGGACATTTATATGTAGTATACTTGTTCCTGCTGCTTGCAATAGCAATACTGCACTGTCATGGCAACAATAGTAAAATGATTCCTCAAATCATTTATTGTCAGTAAAGTTAAGCATGAAATTTGGTTATTTTTATTCTTTTAAGTCATCGAATTAAATAGATTTTTTCCCTTTACAAATTATTTTTGATAAATAAAACAAATTACTAAAAAGCATTTTCAGCTTTGGTTTTTGATTCCAGCAGACCAAAGGTTAACCTCAAAACTCAAGACTTGTAATCCTGCACAAACATTATGGATGTCCTGAAAACTACTGTACTGTAGGACATACAAAGAGAAAATAATCTGGAGGTTCAAAAGAACTTTGTCCAACAGATATGCTTGTGATACTAATGTCATATGGAAAACAAAGCACTGCTCACTAACTCAGTTGTCGCTGTGTACATGGATTATTTGTAGCACAGTCATTATTCATACTAATTATTCAAAGTCATTATTCATACTAATAAATATCCGTTCTTTTGAATAGAAGTGCCCCAAACCAGAAGCACAGCTCATAATCTGAAATAGTATTCATGTGCAGAAAAGGTGGATATAAGTTTGTTTTGTGAGCAGTAGAGATGAGCAAACCTGTGTGGTGGACTGGCTGCTTCCTGCTTTAGCTGGAGAGGTGACGGCAGACTGCTGAACAGTGAGGATCTGCTGGCCCAGAGCCACATTAAGCGGCAGAGTCACAGACTTCTGGGGGGAGTTTGAAGATTGATTGGCCACCGAAACCACAGTCAGCTGCAGAGGAGAAAACGAAGGAAAGGTTGTGTAAGTGTGTTGATGTAGAAGGGGGAAAAACAGTGAAGTTTGTACATTTAAAAGACTCAAGACCTTGCTGGGAGACTTGAGAGGCGAGATGGCGACTTTGCTGTTAGCGGTGGTATTCTGTGGCACAGTGCTGATGGTCTCACCAATGGCCATGGAGCGTGGAGGGGTCAATGGGGTACTCTGGGTAACAACTCGGCCTGTAAATAAAGGAAAGAAAAATATTTTACAGCTGTAAACTGCACTGTTGCTTGAGTTATGTCTTTAAGGACAGACAGAACATTACCAGTGACTACAGGAGACACTGAACCCGGGCTGCTCAGTACTTTATTGTTAAGAGCCTTTGTGATGATGAGCTTTGTTATCATTGGTCCGGCTGTAGACACTGGGGGCTTCTTTGTGATCTGTGAAGAGAAATATTAATGATTTCACTTGATTTCGCTTTGATAAACTTTGAACAGGAAAGGAATGTGCATCATCATAAGAACGTAATATTAACATTATACATATAATAACAGTTTTGGTGATAGTTCACCCAAAAATTAACACGGACACACCATGTCTCACTCTCATGTGGTTCTAAACCTTTGAGTATCTTTTTTCTGTAGAACCAAAAAGAAGATATTTTGAGGAATGCTGGAAACTGGTAGTCATTGACATCCATACTATGGAAAAAGAGATACTTTGGAACTCAATGGCAACCAGTTTCTTTAGAATATCTTCTTTTGTGTTCATTCGAAAGAAATTCAAACAGGTTTAAGTTAAGGGTACGTCAGCAGTGATCATTTTCAGTTTTGGGTGAACTATACCTTTAAGCATGCTAGAATTATTAACTTAATAAATATGTAATATCCTAATAACTTAATGAACTTAATAATAGGATATTTCCTATGATAGAAAACCTTACACATATTTGATTGTTTTAAATAATAAAATATCTTATTTGAAAATGCTATAATAAAATGACCATAATAAAAATAACCATAATATTTATTAATAAAAAAATAATTATTAAGAATTATTATTATGATTGTGATAATTATTATTATTATTATTATCATTTTAATAGAGCTTTTCCATAGACATAACTAACGTAAAATATATCTAAAGAAATGTTTAAAAACAAACTACAACAATAGCTCACTTTATAAAGCCCAATAATGAAAAGGCATTTCTTCATAGTAGATCTTTGACAACAGTTTAAACAATAAAAATAACACTAAAATATTACGGTTAAAAATACAAATAATATTTGGAAATACACTTTAAAAATACATTAAGTGACATTTATTCTCATTTAAAAAATAAAACACGGCATTAAAATCATTCAATTACAAAAGAAAAGCTAAATAAAGCATTCCCCTTTAGAAGCATTAAGAATCACAATAATAAAAATATCTATTTGTATATTTTCTGTGATTGAAAGAAGCAACCTGTCAGCTGAGGCAGTTACAGATTCTGTATTGCATAACACCTTGCTGCTACTCATAACCCTAACACATAAATAATAGAAACTTACAAGAAACTGTGGCCAAATTAAAGATCATTGCTACTAATGAGCCTGATTAAGGCATTTAAATATATTTATCACAACACAACCAACACATATTTATCTTGTTTCATTTCTCCAGCATCAACATTAACAATAGGGCTGCACAATATTGGAAAAAATATGACTTTTGGTCACACTTTATTTTGATGGCCAATTTGTGAATTTAAGGTACATTGCAACGAATTCTCATTAGATTATAATAAGTAGACTAGTAGGTTGGGGGCATGGGTTAGTGTTAGTTGACATGTACTTTCAAAGTTTCTTATAGTCAGTTAAATGTCTGTTGAATGACAGTATCAACAGATAAAGTAGACAGTCTACTAATACTCAAATGAACCATCGAAATAAAGTGGCACCTGACTTTTTTTGCGATACACATTGTAATATGAATAGGGTTTCATCTGATAACTTGAATAGTCCTATTTGGAAAGTATTTATTAATTTAGACTAATTTGAGATTATTCTGTAGGGGAGTGAATCATTCATAAAACATATAAAAAGTACAAATAATAGTAAATATACAGTGTTTTTTGGGGAGTCTAACAGTATTAAGGTAATAAAATTGAAAATTTTAATTCAAATGAACACTATAGACCTTTTCAATGTGGTGATGTCATTGGCCCATGAACATTTCCTGCTTGTTGACAAACTACTTCATAACTGTAACAAGAGTCAATTCAATGATAATGTTTAAACCACAGTCACAACATTTATCAATATGTAGACCTTTTGGGATTCTCGGAAGCTATGGTAATTTTAAAAAGTGGTACGCACTAGTGGTACGTGGAGAAATCGCTAAATAATAAAAGTTCAAAAATTAACATACTTTTAATTTCCCTCTCATATTTGTAACGGTGTTTGGGGGCATATCCCGCGTTTTTATATCCCAACGTTGACAGGTATAGTTTAATAGCTTGCTTTTCTGACACACAGAGCATACTCTAACGGGCAGTAAGCAGATCTAATTTCTAATTTAAACATGTAAATCCAATTCATATATTTAAAATACAAACTAATGTTTACATTTAAAGACATACAAGTAAGACATGTATACATGCAACATATAGTTCAAAAAGAGTTTATCTATGAATATGATGACATGCAGCCTATATTTATGAGGTCCAAGGAGCTTGACGAGTAGGCTACTTAATGATAATACTTTTTAGTTTTCTTTTTAAGTACAGTGCCATTTTTAATTACCTTTAAAAGCACATTTTAATTTAAATGTTGACGTTTTATTTATTTTTTTACCTGTAAGCACAGTACAGTGCTAATGTTCAAATTATTTAGAATGTTGGCTGACAATAATAAATATTCATAATAACAGTAATTAATCTGCCTTGTTTTTGAACTGTGCAGTGCTGTAGCTGCTTTATTAGGCCTACTACGCTACTGTATTTTAATACTGGTTATTATAGTGGTACTTGGAGAGACAATTTTTTTCTGAGGTGGTACTTGGTGAAAAAAGTTTGAGAACCACTGGGCTATAGACTCCATTGTATAAATATCCAATACAATCTATCTTAATGTTACAAATGGTCCAATTGTTTGTGCCTGAATACTTACAAAAATCACAGTCCTTACAAACGTATGCAAATGATAAACTTTTATCCATTAAAAGAAAATGATGCATTAACTTCCCAAATGTCATGCGTTCTAAACTGTGGCAATATCGTGCAGCCCTAATTAGCAATATTACAATGCAAGTCTGGCCGGAGATCACCCACCTGCAGTGTCTTGAGCTGCTGTGCCTGCATTGGTGTGGATGAAGCCACCAGCTGACTGGCAGAGCTCACTGCGATCACAGACTTGCCCACCGCTGTCACCATCTTGATCTGTGTGGGCTGGCTCTTGGCATCACCTGAGCCCTGGCTGGTGGCGGGCTTGTTCCAAGTGTGGGGCAGAGCCAGCATAATGGGCTGCCCTGTTTTACTGATCCCGGTCACCAGCAGTTTCTGGCCCTCCTGCTTTATCACAGCGCCGCCCGGAGACTTTCCATCTGCCGCCACTTTATTGATGATGAGCTGGTGGTTTGGCGGGATGGAAACGCTTGGGATTTTGGGGAGGGTTGGAGTGGTGGTTTTTAAGGTGGTGGAGGAGGATGATGATGATGGGGTGAGGAGGAGTTGAGTTGTGGAGCTGGTGCTACTTGGAGCATTGGTGGAGGTGGCTTGCATAGTCGTGGCGGTTGGACAAATGCTGATGATTTCAGGCACCTCTGTTTCCATTGGTACCTGCGCCGACTCTGGGGCAGATTGGGGTGGATGGGTGATGTGTGAAGCAGGCGGATCTTCATCCATCGCTTCTGTATCCATAATCTCATCAGGGAGGAGGCTGTTGAGCTCAGGAGACACCACATCCATTCTGCAGAGTTACCAAAAACACACTGGGGAAAAATATAGATATGTATGAAATAAGGTTAGAATATATCAGAAATCAAGTATAGAAGACTATCATGTACACTACTAAAAACAGTGCTAATATTTGATTACAAAGGCAGTAATATTTAATGTAGTTTTTTAAAATTAAATTCCTTGTTTTGTTTTTAAAAATATTGAAAAATAATTTATGAGATTAGGGGCTTTTAACGATTAGAGGTGCAGTAGGTGATTGTCTTCAGAAACATATTTTGTTGTGCTGGTTGAAAGTCTCTTCACATCCCAAAAGTAATGATTCAAAGTAAATGATCTAAATGTGTTTATATGTATTTTTATATTCTGGGTAAGGCGTAAGACTAAAAAAAAAGTTCATCCAATTAAATATTATCAGGCCGACAATAATAATTCTGATAAGTGGCCCAAACTGTCTGTCAGCAAATGCCACTAGCACGTGCCACACGTTCACAAAGCAATCACAGTCACGGTAAAATCAAATGCTGAATCAAAACTTGTTGAAGTCCTAAATCAATATTGGAGTTAGCTTTGCACGCTGGAGGAAGGATGACACCATGGCTGAAGTATTTCTGTTAGACAGGTAATGTTATGTTTTAAAACTATTTTAGTCACGCAGAGCTGATGTAGATTGTGTCGTTTTACGAATAGGTTATATGCACAGAAGTGTTGTTCAGCCACTGAAATTTTCCTGCGAAAGATTGATGCTATATGGGTTTCATATGGGACCTTTTAAAAGCATCAATAATGTAGATTTTTAGTTAGTTTAACAACAAAATATCAGTAAACAGCGCTGTTCTGTATAGCCTGCTTAACTGAGCTGAATATATATATATATATATATATTTATTTATTTATTTATTTTTTACTGCTGTACCTTTTGTAATTTCGGTATTTCTGTTACGACCCAATGTGTTAATATTATTATTTTATATATCTTATCATTAGTATTCATTACTTTTTTATTTGTGTTTTTGCCCTAAATATTGTTTTTAATGCATTAAATTATAATTACACTGTTTGATTCAGAGTAAGAAAGTGTGAACTAATTTTGTTTCCTGTAGATCGATTGGAACAATTGATGTCTGAAAGATTCTTTATATTTGCTACTGTAATTCTCTGACTATTATGCACCAACAAAACAAAGGTAGACTAAAATAACTAAAAAAATAATAAAATTTTCTTAAGCTTTTACTAGATTTAGAAATGTTACTCCATGCAGTTTAATGCTTTCACGTGATTAATAACATTATTAAAATAGGTTTGTTTTTACTTTAGTGTGTGTTGTGTATATTAAAATACACGCATGCAATAGGCATCTAATATGTATTAGTTATTGTTTCATGCTTTTACTTGTATTTTAATTAATTAGAATTCAAATAATGTGTGAATACAATTGTAAAAATTAGTTTTGCATATCATTTTATTTTATGTATGTGTATTTCTAAATACATAGTAAATACGCACAGTGCACAGACTCATATTATGTAAACAAAGTTATTTTGGATTGGATTAATCACGATGAATCAATTGCGGCACTTTTTTATGCTGAGAAAATATTTAAACATTTTAAATGTCTTCATTAAACTTTCATTTTGATTTAAAATGCTGTAATGTAATTATAGATAAACATTTTCTCAACAATTGTGCATCTTAATTCCTCAGTGTTGTTTGTCTAACAAATATTACTTAATTTCTTTATTTACACTGTTATCTCAAATAACCACAATCTGAGAATGAATCAATAACATTTACACCCTCAAAGCAACCTCAAAAAAGTTCAGCACTATTGCAGTTTATGTCATGTAACATTAAACATCACCACACCATTTACTGTAAATGTACTGATAATAACAATCTTGTTAATACTAAATATGTAGATATAACAATAGCCATGCATAAAAAAACTACATAACTTAGGTATTGTCTCCTGTATAGCAGCTCTCATGATATAAAAATCACATCAGCATTCATGCCACATAACAATCTAGAGAGTTAATTAGTGAAACACTCCCAACATATTTAGTAAACCCAAAATATTTACTAAACACTGTGCGCAACCAGAGTGACGCGACCGATTGTGTCGCGTCGCATCCACAGCAGGCGATCTGTTTATGCTCAGCTGCTATGCGGCTAACTAGCACAGCGGCTAACCAGCAGTTAACACAGAGTAATACATAAAAACAGCCACCACAACTAACATTAACTAGTTAGGTTTTGCTTCAGAAAACTAACAATCGGTAAACACTGACAGTAGCTGGAAAAAACATTTGACAAAATTGTGCTTTGAAAACAAACGACTCAGAAATACACTTATATGCATGCGTTTAATCGCTAAATGTGACATTTACCAGCTTTACACGCGTTTTAAACACAGTGAAAGAAGAATAAGCCTCTATGTGCAGGCCTGATAATAAAAATATGAGTATAATTCTTTACCTCAACAGTTAAAAACAAGCCTGTCAGTTTCACATCAGACGGAGTTTGTTGGTATTCGACGCGTCTGCTTTCCTGTCTATACTGCTGCCATGAAAATACGCATATTTACACTTATAATTAAGAGCTTTTGCAGAAGGGGACGTTCGTCTGATAAACAGAGTCCTGTTAAGCGGGCTGCGTGTCTATTTCAGGCCGGGCTTGGATTTCGAAAGATCCGCCATTTTCATATCGTCATCAGTTCAGACATAACAGAAACAGTCGCGGCACAAGAGGAAAAAATAACAATAGGATTTTGTTGTTTTGTAATGAGTTTGAGCTTAAATGTAAAAGAGTAAAAAGTACAAACGACCATCACTGATGTCGTTTTGACACTTAAAAATATTAATCTGTCAATTTCCCCTGGAAACCCGCATAGGTTTTTCTTCACTGGAACAACATAACATGATGGTAATCTGAATGACAGCCTCGCCAATCACTCTCAATGCAAATTGTTCTATTCTGTAAAAAAGAATGACGTCATTCTTTGTAACATGTATGAAAGAAGAAAAGTCAGTCATACAGGTTTTGAACAGGAGTAAAAAAATCATTGCAATGATCTCTTCATCTTCATGCATGTTATTATTTTAATGAAAAGTATACATGTATCGGTATATCTCTACACACACATGCATATATGTAAACACACACACATACACACACACTTTAGTGAGAGGCGTGGTCCACAAAATTATTTTAATACTAACGACCAATAATTTATATTATTCAGCGTTTATTAGCTTTAGTTAATAATATTTTGCTTATTTATTTAGTAAGTAGATCAGGACTAGTTTAGTTCTATTAGATAATATTTACTAACACATTACTAAAATCCAAAAGTTGTATTTGTTGATATTACGTTAACAAAAATAAAGAAAATCCTGGAGAATATTTTGAAATATTTATCTAATATTGACGAATTAAACATTTGGCAACTGTTTATTGCTACTATTATATTTCTTAATTCGTACACAAAGTATCATATGAGCTATTTAATTCTTGGAATTATAATTTCTAATATAAAAATATGTAATATTAAACGCATACAAGACATGAAAATCTCTTTAGCTAACCAACAAGAGACTCATAAGACTAAAATGACAGACGCAGCTTGCTGTCATTCTCTGGCAGGTAAAGCCTCAAGTGCTAATCAGTTAGCCACTATTAACTCCTGCGACGCTTCGGTCCTTCATATGCGTTTTGTTTATGATGCAGAAGATCAGCAAACATTAGCAGCGATTATTCGCGAGCTCAGCTGTGTGTGTGACGCGCTGTTAAGGCAGTTCACGGACGGACATCAGCTGACGCACATACACACACTCACACATAGATACATACAGTGTTAGCAGTTCGGCTAACTAGCGGAGATCATATTGCCCCTCGCTGAACACCCACCCGTGCCCAAAAGCACTCTTACACGGGGTCGAGGTGAGTGTCGAGACGCTCTTCTGAAATCCGCGACGTTTTCCGCTCGATCACGACCTACTCGGTCCAACTCGGGGCTGCATCGTGTCGATCATCCGCTCTCAGACGAAGACGATTGTTTAAAATACCGCGCCGAGCGCCATTTCACCTCTAACATCCCATAATCAAGCCACGCCTTCGTAGGAAACAACACATGACGTCACGTCACAACTTCCGCGCAGAACCGAATGGATTTTTACTGTTGTTTTATTAACATTTTAGATACATAAATGCAAAATCACAAAACAGAAACCTTTCTTCTAGATTTTTCCTATTGAAATGCAATATTATTTTGAGACTATTTCTAATTCTGTTACAAAAAGACGTTAAAAACAACTGAAATTTCTAAATTGTTTAATATCTTGGTTTAAAGAGTGATGCTTTATGTATGTAACTCCTTTGTATATTATTGTTTTGCTTTTATTTTTTTTCTTTGTATTGTACTATACTGTAATTTTTGCATTGCACATAACTAAAAATATATATTTTACTGATATTATGTTTATCTAAATCATTATCTAAATTGCAGAGTTTTCTTAATTACTACATTATAAAATGTTTACAACAAAAAAGTGTAAATATTTTGACAATTTAAGAGGACCTTGTGTTTTTATTAATACTTTTTAATAAAATAATACAATAAATAATTTGATAATTTTCATTCATTCATTTTCTTTTCGGCTTAGTCCCTTTATTAATCCGGGGTCGCCACAGCGGAATGAACCGCCAACTTATCCGGCATTTGTTTTTACGCAGCGGATGCCCTTCCAGCCACAACCCATCTCTGGGAAACACATCCATACATTCTCATTCACACACATACACTATGGACAATTTAGCTTACCCAATTCACCTGTACCGCATGTCTTTGGACTGTGGGGGAAACCGGAGCCCCCGGAGGAAACCCACGCAACCACGGGGAGAACATGCAAACTCCACACAGAAATGCCAACTGGCCCAACCGGGACCTGCCCCAACCGGGGATCGAACCAGCGACCTTCTTGCTGTGAGGCGAACGTGCTACTCACGCGCCACCGTGGCGCCAATTTGATAATTTTTTCTCTGAAATTAGTTTTCTAATCAACTAATTCATTTGAAATTTTATTATTCAACTTTTTAATAAAAAAGAATGGATTTTTTCTTGGAATATTATGCTAATGTCACCAGTGCATAAGTGTTTTCTTTGTGGTTATTATATTATATTATATTATATTATATTATATTATATTATATTATA
>CAIGQQ010038783.1:2432713-2483461 GCA_903798035.1 Danio albolineatus | reverse complement strand
TTAGCCTCCCTTTGAATTTTTTTTCTTTTTTAAATGATATTTAACAGAGCCAGTACTGTGAGCAAATTTTACAGTATGTCTGATAATATTCTTTCTTTTGGAGAAAGTATTATTTCTTTTATTTGGGTAGAATAAAAGCAGTTTTAAATTTTTTAAAGACCATTTTAAGGTCAAAATTATTAGCCCCTTTAAGCTAGTTCTTTTTTTCCCCCCGATAGTCTACAGAACAAACCATCGCTATACAATAACTATCCTAATTACCCTAACCTGCCTAGTTAACCTAATTAACATAGTTAAGCCTTTAACGTTACTTTGAGTTGTATAGAAGTGTCTTGAAAAATATCTAGTAAAATATTATGTACTGTCATCATGGCAAAAATAAAATAAATCAGTGATTAGAAATGAGTTAATAAATTATTATTTTTAGAAATGTGTTGAAAAAAATCTTCTAGAAAAATAAACGGGGGGCTAATAATTCAGTGGGGCTAATAATTCTTACTTCAACTGTGTGTGTATATATATATATATACACACTATTATCTTTGTCCTCACTGTTCATTGTTTTAACAGATATCGTCAAATATTAGAGAAGGCTCTACAGTTTACTGATGCTGAACAACTTGAAGCACTGAAAGCATTTGTTGAAGCGAGTAAGTATACTTGTATTCAAGTACTAATATTTTGATTATATACATTCACTGGCCCCTTTATTAATAACACCTCGCTGTTCCTAGGTAAGACCCATTTTGATTTCAGAACTGCTTTAGTTCTCAAGGCATAGAATAGGTTTAACAAGGATCTCAGATCATTTCTCAGAGATTTTGGTCTATATTTACATGACCGTATCACACAGAAGATGCTGATTTGCTGACTGCACATCCATTATGTGAATCTCCATTTAGATTTGAAGGTTTTGTTTCAGTATACAATAAATGGACTGAAATGCAGAAAACTATTCACAATTAATCTCTGACTGGTCTTCTGCACTATTGCGTATCATTCCCTGATTTTCACGTCCCTCTTATATGACTATTACGCAAATGTTAGTGTTATACAGCACAAATTAATGCCGGCAAAAAATGCGCATGCCCAGTGAGCTTGAACTGTCACGATCTGACACCCAGTAAAAACATCAGTCTGGGCGAGGAGTGTTTTCACTCCAAAACAGCCTTAAAGTCACTTAAATCAGCTTTCTTCTTCTTTTTAATGCTCTGTTCAAACTTCAGCAGATCATCTTGATCAAATCCACCTTTACTGATGTAGTCATGTGATTGGCTGATTAAATATTAGCAATAACAAACATGAAGAGGTGCACCTGATAAAATGGCTGTTGAGTGTATATCGAAGAAAATCAGTTTAATATGAGAACATGCACATGTTTTGTGGCTTTTTGAAAAGAGTTCCCATCTCTACACTGCCTCATTTAATAATCTCCCTCGTCTCGTCCTCTTGAATAGTGGTCAATGAGAATGTCAGCCTGGTCATATCCAGACAGCTGCTGACAGACTTCTGTGCACACCTTCCGAACCTACCAGACGACATTGCGAAAGTTGTGTGTCACTTCACCCTGGAGAAGATCCAGCCCAGGGTCATCTCTTTTGAAGAACAGGTAGGTTTCAGCCCTCTACAGTGCAGACAAATGACTCGCATGTGGGAACAAATTTGATGCTGCTGCGACCAAATAATGTATATTTTTGTCATTGGTGGGCAAGCTGTCAGATTTATTCACCTCAGCGATTCAAACCTAGAATAAGTTAAGTACAGGTAGATTCTTCTATGGTGGCTGAGATAGCTCAAAAGCGCTGGCAGTTTAAGAAAACATAGAAGAACACACACAAACTGTGAAAACATCTTCATTGTTTTGACAATACACATGCTGCAAATAGTGCTAATCCCAATAGAAATGTGTTGGGGGATTTCAAAAAGTGACGAACCTAGATTTGTGACAACACCTGTGACTAAACAGGAAAGTACTCATCACTTTATGAGGTCCCCTGACACATTTTCCCTTGTGATCGGCACTATTTGCAGCACATTTTTGTATTTGCATGTGTTGTGAGAATTTGCATGCACTTGCAGCAGGTTTGAGCTCTCTCAGACACTACAGTATTTTCTCTTGTCTGACTTGAACAGACTGACTAAGCACCTGGGTTTTACTCTTCATGTCTTGAGGCATTATTGATGTTCATACCAATGTATTCTCAGTGTTAAAATCTTCAGAGTGTTAGATTCCACAGAAAACCAGAAAACACTGTTTATTTATTGTATATCTTCATTCCGTCGTATTCATCTATCCTTGTTAGTTGTTTATTATAATTTATGCAGATACTCCCCAACCCCAACCAATCTAAAATCATAAATTCTTGCCAAACCGATTTAGTAAGTCATCATGTAAAGTTATAGTCATATCGCAGACAAGTAAAATATTGTTGTCATTTGTGTAGCCCTATGGGCACATTTGCCATGTTGCTGAAATTATACAGATGTCAACATTCAAAGTGAATCAAAAAAGTGATTCAAAATTGTTCAAAGACAAGAACAGGCGTAGTTCAATAGTTTTAGTACAGCTTTGACAAACGGTGATGATCCACCGTAGACTACTGTATAATGTGCAGCTCTAATACAAACCCTTCACACTCCTCCAGGTGGCATCCATCAGACAGCATTTAGCCACAATCTATGAGAAGCAGGAGGACTGGAGGAACGCAGCGCAGGTTCTTGTGGGGATCCCGCTGGAGACGGGTCAAAAGTAAGCTCACTTTTCTCTTGAATTAAACCAAAGTCTCTTTAAGGCAAATCATTTCACTCGGTCTCGGTGACTATCTTTGAGCTGCCTCTCGGGCAGTATGCTCGGGCATTCTGTCTGAATGAGGAAACATCAAATTCTCCAAAACTGATTGCCAAGCTTATGATTACATTACATATTTGGAATCAGCATTAAAATTAAACAACAGCCGGCTCATAAGTTTCTTTTCTAAACATTTGAATCAAACAAAATCTGCATTTTTTTCAGGATGTCGAAGCTAATGCATATGTGCACTCAAAAGAAAGGAGATCACGAAACCAACCTCATTTATGGCTGTGTTACACATTATCATCGTCTGGATAATGCTTTGTCAGATCACGCTGGTCTTCTAAAGTAATTCACAACCTGGTCTTGATGGTGAATCTCCTCCAGAAATGACAGCGAGTCTTTGTTTACGAGTTTGTGGGCATTCGAGTAGTTGCTGTCATGTGACGTTTGTCAGGACAGACTGTACCTTCCGTTCGTTTCATACAGATTGCAAAAGCAAAAAACTTTTTATTTTCAAGTGTAGTTTGTTCATTGAAAAGTACAGATTTCAAGCTTTATTTGGATATATTTCTTATGTCCATGAAGCAAGTATTCACTGAGATTCCAGTGGGTTTTTAACCACAAAAGTATCCTAAGATGTGCAAGCTTCTCCCCGGAAAAGGGTCAGTTCAATGATTAATTCCTTGGCCATATTGACCGTTACACTTTTCCCCATTCAAAACTATACAAGTCTTATGTATTCTATAGTCTTTGATTAAACCAAAGCTGGCGACATGACGCCCAGAACCACTGGTTGTGAATTCGTATTTTCTAATCATGTTTTTCTTCTTCTACAGACAGTATAACGTGGACTACAAATTAGACACTTACCTGAAAATCGCTCGTCTGTATTTGGAGGATGACGACCCTGTTCAGGCTGAGGCCTACATCAACAGAGCATCCTTATTGCAGAATGAATCCACCAATGAGCAGCTGCAGATTCACTACAAGGTGATCTATCAGTTCTGTCTTTTTATAGTATGCTATGTACATGCTTTGTCTACTATAAGGCTGGGCAGTAGTTTCAATATAGACATTTGTAATGATTTAAGAGTAACTTTGGAATTTATTTGACCGATTGCTTTTGTGAGTTCAGTACGCTTATAAATATTATATGTGCTTTATATGTGCTTTTTATGTTTTAAATGCTATTTTAATGCATATAAATCAAACTATAAATGTAGTAATACAATTCTTTTTTTCATATTTATGACTGGATGTAATTTGATGGTTTTACACACAAAGAAAACTCAAGAATTTCATTTTTGCCATCTCATATAGTGTCTGTATATGTAATTTGTATATAAAAACATATTGTTACATTTATATGTGCAATAGTATAGATTTTGAATTATCTGCTAAATATTTTCAATTAAGGTAATTTAATGACTTTAAATATAATTTTATTTGTTCAAATTACTTATACAATTATTTTGAAATGCATTTATATTATAATAAATAATGTACAATTAAAATAATTGTTATATTATTAATTGTTTTTACATAAAATATATATATAGTTATTGAATTGTATTATATTCTTCTTGGACACTGTTGGCTTGTTGAAATGAAAAATATTGGGACTTTTTCTTTTGTTAAATTGCCATAACATTTCAATACAAATAATTGCATGAGTTATTTTGTATTTGTATGCTTATGCTACAAACTGTTGGTGAAACATTTCAGGCTAAAGCCTCGGTCAGATCACACGTTATTTTTTGTTGTGTACGACTCCCCACAACGCCATACGTCAAGGAAATCATGCCGAAATCGTGTGATCTGACCGGGGTCACATTACCTGTGTACACACATGAATTTACCATTTGATTCAGTTAAATAAAATTAACCTTATACTTTAGTTTCTCATCAAATCTTGACCAATCAAATGCTCTCTAGTATCTGACATGTCCCGCTCCCTTCATTTGATCTCAATCACTCTCACTGGCAGAGCTGTGATAAAACAAAATTCAGTTAAAAGGGGAGGAGCTACTCTATGTCCCACATTCTCTTCACATTCCAGTTGAGATGATGTCAAACATCAAATTAAAAAAATGCACATTTAAATGCACTTTGGGACGTTGAAAAGCATGAATTGCATTTGCATGAATTAAGATAAGAATGAATTGTTTTGGTGAATCATAATTGTTTTCGTAAAAGATTTCAGAGAATAGATAGTGAGGTTTACTGTATCCAATTATTAAATTGTGATACATTACTAACTAATGTTGCTTACTTTACTCTTGTTCTGAAACCATAAACTATATTCTGTTATGTTTTGCAGGTCTGCTACGCCAGAGTTCTGGATTATCGGAGGAAGTTCATTGAAGCAGCTCAACGCTACAATGAGCTCTCATACAAATCTATTGTGCATGAGACTGAGCGTCTGGAGGCTCTGAAACATGCGCTTCACTGCACTATACTGGCCTCTGCAGGTACAGCACTAAGTAGGATATAGTAGCTGCTGGTGTGACTTTTACTAAAAAAAATTTTTTTTTTAGTTTTGATATTTAATTTAGTATTTATATATAGGCCACAATTTTGTAACAACATTTTATTGCCACTTTTAGTTTCTTGCACGCATTTTATCTCTTATACTATGAATGGAGATGTTTCTCAAATGTAGTGTAAACATCAGTATGAACAAGGATCATTTTCATTTAAAAAAACGCAGCGTTAAATATAGCGGCTAGTAAAAATTAGTGTAAAGTAAGCTGAATCCGTTTACGTTCTCTAATCAGTTTTTACTGTAAAGGGACAGTTGACCCAAAAAACAAAAAAACTAAATTATATATGTATATTTATATATGTATATATCTTTCAGGGTTTGGGTAAAGGGAAAAGGCGAGGACTCCATAATGCAAGAAATTAGATGTATCTTTAATAAACAAAACTTAACAAACAGAAATTACCCCATAGGGGAAAAAACATCACCAAAACTGGGCTGGCAAGGCAGGACTAGAAACTATTCGGGACGACTCCAACACACTCAGTGGAATACAATGAGCTGGCACAGGACCGCAGACATGAGGAGAATATAAAGCAGAAATAATTAACAAACAGGTGAACATGATAAACTAATAATGGGTTAACAAGGAGGGTGGGACTAGACGGGAGATATAAAAGAAAAATATAAAAGACTGAAGTATCAATAAGCTCTGACATTAACGGTTCTGCTGTCGGTACTGGAGAATTATTGCTGAATAAACATGACTTACAGTAGCATACTTTAACTGACCAACCTTTTTCTAATTTGCGATATCTGATATTCGTCTGCACAGTTTGCGATCTCACATAAGAAATGCTTGTGTTTCCGCCCAATTGTACAACAGCGAGCGCATCAAGTTTAAAAACCTTCACAGTTCTCACACACACACATACCTCACGACACACTGACTCGCTCAGACACAGCTCGTGAGCTTACACTTAAATACAATAAATAGAGTGGCGGAGAGAACCAAACGGTCAAGATGTTGTATTTCCCGAGTAGACACCGACAATGCTCGTTGCAACAATTGCAACAACTTGTTTACTTGAGCAGAAATGCAAGCAATCTGGCTGAGCATGTCTCAGTGCATTGACTGTAGAAAAACAAATTAAAAGTTTTCTTCTGCCTAGCTACTAACAGTACATTATCCACATCCATATGCTAGCAGTCAATCACATAAGGTCTATCTAAATGAGTACAATATTAATAGTTTAATAAACACACACATTCGGTCAGACTAAAACCAGTGTTCTTCTCTGCAGTAGCCTAAATAAATCTTAAACATTAAAAATGCTTTTACTTCACTGTATTTACAAATAAAGCCAATGATTAGCCTAATAATAAACTATATAGGTGAATCTGAGCATATCCAGCTTATTATTAAACTGCATCTTGCAACTCAAAGAGAACTGCAGGAGCACAATAAACCAAGAAAGAACCAAACTTCCGGCAGAAAAGGCAAACATGTTGATTTTTCTCCAGAAGAATGGTTGAAAACTGAGTCATTTTCCTTCAAACCATTGAATGTTCTTTTACAGCAAAATTTTTATTGATTTTTTTTACGATGATTAAAAACATAATAGTAAAATAAAGTGTTGTTTATTCTGTTCAATTTGTTTTTTAGTTTTTTTTTATATATTAAAAGTACCGAACCGATAAGTGGTATCAATAAAAGTAGAAGTACCGTTAAAATCTTAACGATACCCAACCCTAGTTAGATGCTAAACACATGCTCTCACATTATTAGTGCTGCATGAACATTAGCTAAATACATTTTACATAGCTATAAAGATTCATTTAAACTGAATAGATTGTTGCATGTTTTATGATATGCTGTAATAACTTTAAACTTGCATTATTTTTCTTATTATTTACTACGTATATGTAGACATTACTTAAGAAACTAGGTCATGAAAATTTACTTGAATATCATGCAAAAGTCATTGAATTTTAGTAGTAAAAATGTGTATTTATTTATTCTGAAGAATGTTGAGAAAGAACAGCCATTGACATTCATAGTAGGAACAAAATAAACCCCAATGGAAATCAATGGCAGTTTTCTTCCAACATTCTTCTTTTGTGTTCAGTAGAGGAAAGCAACTCAACAGGTTTGGAGGATGATCAAATGATGCCAGTTTGTTCATTTTTAAGTGAACTATGCCTTTAATGTGTCCTAAAGGTCAGCAGCGATCTCGTATGTTGGCTACTCTCTTCAAGGATGAACGCTGTCAGCAGCTCGCCGCCTACGGCATCCTGGAGAAAATGTACCTGGATCGAATCATCCGAGGAAACCAACTGCAAGAGTTTGCTGCCATGCTGATGCCACACCAGAAAGCAACCACAGCCGATGGTATTAGATATTACTCTTTAACCATGGTGTATCTTGCGAAGTGGGGACACACAAAATGGAGGAACAGGTTTTCGATTTATATGTCATTTCCTGCATTTACATACATTTAGAAACTACAGTGATCATGATACATGACAAAATTAGGCTGATTAAACTAATTTAATTGAAATAAAAAAATAATAATATGGACTATTTGTGCTTAATCATTATTTTGTATTATTAATTGCAGATAGACTGCAGCAAAAATAATATTTGGTTAAATTATATGCAAATGTTGAAATGTTTACATTCGTTGTGCTCATTTGTATGCATTACATTAACAGGTGTAGATATTCTGTCTGACAGGTGTAGATATTCTGACCTGAATTTGTTCTGAATCTGTAATCTGTTGCTGATTGCCGATGCATTGCTGTCATCTCTGACTGAAAGTATTGTTTCGACCATGATACCTTCTCCTCAGAACTTTCAGAGACTTATTTTTGAGCTTACATGCAAAGTGTTTGGGCGCAGACCTGCACATTGACACACAGACCCTCTCTGTGTCCTGCTCAGTCACGGTTCTTCAGTGTTTATTTCTGAATTATTTGTTAGGAAATAAAATAATACAGTGTCTAATATGTGTCTTATGCTTTTAGGTTCCAGTATTCTAGACCGAGCCGTTATTGAACACAATCTGCTGTCTGCAAGCAAACTGTACAATAATATCACGTTTGAAGAGCTCGGAGCACTTTTGGAGATTCCTCCGGCAAAGGTACAGTGCATTTACTATTAGGAAACTTCTGTTATCGTTTTCTATTTTACTTTGCCATTCAAAAGGGTGGGCATTTTCTGTAAATGAATCAATTTTTGCATGAACAAAAATGTTGTATGAAAGAGATAGTTGCTGTGTCCATTTACTTATCTTTCACTTCAATACCTGTTTGAGTTTCTTTTTTTCTGTTGAACACAAAAGAAGATGTTTTTAAAGATGCTTGTAGCCAATTGACCCTCATAGTATTTTTTTTTCCTACTAGTCAATGGGTGCCAGCAAACAACATTCTTTAAAATGTCTTCTTTTGTGTTCAGCAGAAGAAAGAAACTCAAACAGGTTTAAAACTACACGAGGGAGAATAAATAATGAGATCATTTTCATTTTTGGGTAAACTGTCGCTTTAATTAGGAAAAAAAGTACGGAAATGCGGATATTATTCAAATTTTACTGTAATTATGTGTCATTTATTGCTCTCATAACAAAGGTTAATTTTAGGATCATAAATCCAGTGCTGCATGGACTTTCAGAAATCAATCTAGTTATATGGGGCTCGAGAAACGTTTTTATTATTATTATTATTATCATTCATACGTTAATTTTCTTTTCAGCTTAGTCCCTTTATTAATCAGGAGTCGCCTCAGTGGATTGAACCCCCAACTTATCCAGCATATGTTTTACGCAGCGGATGCCCTTGCAGCTGCAACCCATGACCAGGAAACATCCACACACACTCATTCACACGCATACACTACAGACAGTTTAGCCCACCCAATTCGCCAATTCAGGAAACCCATGCAAACGTGGGAAGAACATGCAAACTCCATACAAAAATGCCAACTGACCCAGCCGAGGCTCGAACCAGTGACCTTCTTGCTGTGACGCGATTGTGCTACCCACTGTGCCACCATGACGCTCCTTATTGTTATCAATAGGAAATAATGTTTTTGTTTTGTTTTTGAACGTTTGAATGGGTTTCCTAAAGTAAATGTGGCATTAATGTTTACAGTGTGCTTTATTGACATCTGTCAGCTTTTCAAATGCTAATTTAGAAATCACATTAGGTAATGTACAGAATATATGTTAAGGGCGATGCGGTGGCGCAGTGGGTAGCGCTTTTGCTCACCGCAAGAAGGTCGCTGACTCGGAAGGTAGAAGGTTTGAGCCTCCGCTGGGTCAGTTGGCATTTCTGTGTGGAGTTTGCATGTTTTCCCAGTGTTCGCGTGGGTTTCCTCCGGGTGCTCCGGTTTCCCCCACTTGCCCTATAGCTGAATTGGGTAAGCTAAAATATCCGTAGTGTGCAGGAGAGGGTATGATGTTCCCAGTGATGGGTTGCAGCTGGAAGGGCATCCGCTTAGTAAAACATATGCTGGATAAGTTGGTGGTTCATTCTGCTGTGACAAGAAAAATGATTAATTAAATATAATATTTTATTAGACGACTTTAAACTGATGCAGCTACAGTCACAATCCATATTGAGCATAAAATTATGTTTATTCTTATAATATTATGAGAACATAAATATTGTCAACAGTCTCACCGCAACAGAATGTCTGTCAAATCAGAGGCCTCAATTCTTTTCATTTGAACATTATTTTTAGACACTTAAACCACAAATAATATCTATTATTAATATTTTTTTCCCCCCAAAGTTAATTTTTTTCGGAACTCAATGTCAATATAGACATTTTAGGATTGTGTTCCGTGTATGGAAAGAAGGGTAAGAAACACAAAGCTTTCAGATATCATCTTGATATCTCCAGGGCTCTTATGGTCATGGAAAACCTGGAAAAGTCATGGAATTTTGACATGGCATTTTCCAGGCTTGGAAAAGTTTTGGAAAAACTGAAAAACCCACAAATTTTTGGAAAAGTCATGGAAATTAGTTTAGGAAATGTCTGTATACTTAAATATAGGTTAGTTGTCTTTACTTCTTCTCTGTCCATGGCCAAACACATGCTCTCACATCATTAGTGCTGTGTGAACATTGTCTAAATACATTTTACATAGATATAAAGATTAATTTATACTAAATAGTGTTGCATGTTTTATGATATGCTGTAATAACTTTGAACGTACATTGTTTTTCTTATTATTTAACATGCATTCATAAACATTACATGAAACTTTAGGTCGTGAAAATTAACTTGAAAGTCCTGGAAAAGTCATGGAAAAGTCATTGAATTTTAGTAGTAAAATGTGTATGAACACTGTATCTCTCTCTTTTTTTTTTTAACAGGCAGAAAAGATAGCGTCACAAATGATTACTGAGGGCCGCATGAATGGATTCATTGACCAGATTGATGGCATTGTGCATTTTGAAAGTAAGTTTGGTCATTGGTTGATTTTATATAAACATTGTAGATTATAATGATTTATTGAAATAATATAACAAAACTAAACTGAATCTTTAAAGGCATGGTCCGCTACGATATCATATTTTAACTTAAGTTGATGTGTGATGTAGCTGTGTGAACATAAACAACATCTCTGAATGTAAAACCCTCAAAATTCAATGCAAAGGGAGACAATGGCTATTACAGAGTTAGCTTAGCAAAGCCTACAGCGAATGAAGTTTGGGGACTACAAAAGAATACATCCGGGTTAATGATTTCATCTCGTTGTACACTTGAATGCTTAGGTCTATTTAGCATAATGTATTGTAATTAAATTACAACATCAATGCTGTAAAATCAACCTTGTGAAATTGAAAATAGTCACATTAAGCTTTCACCTGAAGTTTATTGTCGGGTAAACTCTAGTTGTGCATAGAGCACATTAGAAAACTTCACTTATTCACATTTTAAACATAAAGAAGACAGCCAGATCATATTACAGGCATATGCACTAATTGTAGAGTTTTGATTTTATGCAAGCACAAACATATTTATCTATTTAAATAGTTCATTAGTATTACCTTTTTAGCAACTAATTGTTATGAAAGCAATTTTAGATTTTCAAGCAGTTTCGAGCACTTTATCCAAAATCTAAGCACTTTTCAAACCTTGAAGTCACTAGATCCTTTTCAAGGATTTCCAGCACGTGTAAGAACCCCATTGAATGGATTCTCAAATGGTTTCCTACTGAACATGTTAAATAAAAACAGTAAATCAGAGCCTTACAACATATGACCCTCTTCTTTCCATCAGCACGAGAGCCATTGCCCACCTGGGATAAGCAGATTCAGTCACTGTGCTTCCAGGTCAACAACCTCCTGGAGAAGATCAGCCAGGCTGCACCGGAATGGACGGCACAGGCCATCGAGGCCCAGATGTCCCAATGAACCTCATTCACACTCTTTTGTCTACAAACTTCAATTCTCGGCTTTCTCTGCCCTCATTGGTCAAAACTGAAAAGACTCATATTGAATTGAATTTAAACCAGCACATATTGATGTTCTGTTGAAGGGAAAGTTGCCCAAAAAATGTTAATTCTGTCATCATTTATTCACCCTCTGAACCTTTTTGAGTGTCTGTCTTGTGTTGAACACAGAGGAAGAAATTCTGAAGAATGTTGAGGACAAAACAGCCATTGGCCTGCATAGTTTTTATTTTTCTTACTATGGATGTCAATGGCTGCTTTTTCCAACATTCTTCAGAATGTCTTGTTTTGTGAGAAGAAAATAGCAAAAAAGCATAGATAGAACAATTTAAGTGTGACTAAATGATGAGAAAATGTTCATTTTTTGGGGTGAATTATTCCTTTTAAGTTTTACTTTTTTTGTTTGTGAGTTTAATATTTTCATAGTTCTGGTCTGTGAGTATTCGATGCTGAATAAACGTCTGGAAAAAAAATCTTTGTTTCAAGTTTTTTTTATTAACCTTTGGGATTTACAACCTTGTGTGTCATTCATTACCCTTTGCATCATTCATCTTTTTAAGTTAGACATCAACCTCATTTATCACACTATTAATTTATTATTAACATTATAACAAAGAAAAAAATATATAAAAGATTGTCTATTTTTTTAATAAAAAAGAAAGTGAATAGAGTCGCTCATGACACAAGGCTTATAATAGTGTAAATATATTATTTCCTGTGCAATATATCTGATCTGACTATAAGTATATATTTTTCTGTATTTATTTAGGTGGTAATACCTGATAAACAATGATAATGTGCTGAAAAACAATTGAAAACAATAAAACTAAAAAAAAAAAAAAAACAGCAACATCAACAAAAAAACAATATTAGATTGAATGTTTTGCACCAGAGCAATTACAGTAAAATATTTTCTTTTTGGAAAGATTTGAGAACTGTCCCTTAGACTTGAGCTGGAGAGACACGTGGCTAAACAGCCACGGGAAAACATTATTCTTTCATTTTAATCAACCAAAACATATAAAAATGAAAGTTTTGTGAGTCTCCTTGAGGTCTCATAATGGATTCCCGCAGGTCATATTAACGAATGTACAATCAACATGACATGTATTTTTTATTAGAGTGACTGATGGATTTTCATTTGTTTTGTTCCCTAAATTACTGGTAATCTCAAAAAACTCAAATGCTCTCATAAAAATGCATTAGTTCATATACTACTGTGATGTTTTCAGGATTTAACGCAAAGGCTGTAAAGACTTTGTGATTGCCTTTCAACAGCTCTGATAAATAAAGTGATATGCTGCCAGTGTTTATTTTTTATTGAGGGAAGTTAATGATATGTCTGAATCATAAAATGGCGCCTATGACTGGAGGAGTTTAATCTTTCATCTACAGAAATGATGGTCCTGAGCTTTGAGATCACGAATGTTGCAAGAGAGATTTGGAAATGTAATTTAAAACATCAGAATTAAACAATATATATGCGGCGGGGAAATGAGTATTGTGTAAATAAGTATAACACGTCGCCATTTTTCTCAGAAAACATATTTCTAAAGGTGAAGTTGAATTAGATTGATGTTGGTAACAACCTAAGAAATCCATATATGCAAAGAAAACAAATCTAATTGGTTTATGAATTAAGTTATGCGTAATCAAATGAAATGATGCAGGGAAAAAGGATTGAACACATGAAGAAAGGTAGATGTAGTAAAGAAGTGAAAGCCTTTCAGAAGTTATTCAGCAACCCTCTGCCCTTTGTCAGTGTAAATTAATATTAGCGGCTTCAGTTCAACATCTATTATCAGGATGATGAAGATGAAACAGACATTTCAGCAAGACAATGATCCAAGAATAGCCAAGTAAACTCTTAAATGCTTTCAGGGAAAGAAAATCAAGCTGCAGAATGGCCCAGCCAATCACCTGACTTGAATTCAATAGAAAATACACATTAAGGATCAGATTTGATAGACGAGACCCACAGAACCATCAAGATTTTACTCTCTGTAGAAGTCAGAAATCACACCTGATCAATTCATTTGACTTCATTCTACATGAGAGGCGTCTTTAAACATCCATCACAAAGCCTTTTATATAAAATATTAAATAAGTTTCAGTAGTTCAGCACTTTCTCCTGGTGCCATTTCATTGTTATTACATATAACTCATTGTTTAGATTTCTTTTTGTTTTTTGTTTGTTTGTTTGTATTGTTTGGGTGTTTTTTAGCAAAGTAACAAATACTTATTACAAATAATGAAAAAGCATATTTACAAAGTAATGTTCATTCATTCATTCATTTTCTTTTCGGCTTAGTCCCTTTATTAATCTGGGGTTGCCACAGCGGAATGAACCACCAACTTATCAAGCACATGTTCTACGCAGCGGACACCCATCCAGCTGCAACCCATCACTGGGAAACACACATACTGTATAATCTTGCACACATTCACATACACTATGGCCAACTTAGCTTATTCAATTAACCTATACCGCATGTTTTTGGACTTGTGGGGGAAACCGGAGCACTCGGAGGAAACCCACACGAACAAGGGGAGAACGTGCAAACTCCACACAGAAATGCCAACTGATCCAGCCGGGGCTCGAACCAGCGACCTTCTTGCTGTGAGGTGATTGTGCTACCCGCTGCACCACCGTGCTACCAGAGTAATGTTGTTTCTTATAATAAAATGACTACCAAATCTGATGTGGATGTAACGGAGAAATACACAACTGTACAACTGTACCAAACATTGTTGACATGATACAAATTAGTAATAAATGAATTATAAGAACACCTCATTTCACACAATGACCAACATGTTTTAATTTTAAAATATATCAATTCGCTCTCATTATTGAACCTATACCATAAAATACAGCTGGAAGTTGTGAGAAACGTGATGTCTGTTATCGGTGTAATGCCAACAACAGTCTGTACTTTCATACTTAATAAAGTCATAAAGTTTGATTAGTGTAATCTGTTTGCTTATACCACATTTTAGTCTTTAGTTTCAAAGAGCAATAATAAAGTACTGGTCAGTATAGTGTACTGAAGACTGACTTCTCAGTTGCCTTTCGAAAACATAGACCAACTCTGTTCACTGCTTTTGCTTCGTTGAAGAAAGTTTCCTCAGAATTGTCCAAGGCGCTTCCTAATTTCGATGTCTCTCTTCAGCTGGCAGGCTGCACAAGGCATGCAGTTGTAAACGATACAAAAGTCAGTACACATCGAACCCTGGAGAGTGAAAACAAAAAATACATATTGTTTTGAGAGAGACAGACAGATTTACACCAGTATTACAAATCGATACTTTTATATGTAATTTGAGTAGCAAATATTGATATTGGCTGATAAAAGCAATAGGTATCCGTATCGTATTGGACGATAAACGATAACAATAAACGATCGGCCAGTAAAAGGATCAATCTGGACTGACTAATTAAAGCAATAATTGGTGTCAGATGATAAAAGCAATAATGAGTATTGGCAAGTATTGACTGATCAACGCAATAATAGGTATTCGACAATAAAGGATATTCATCAGTAGTAATCGGTACTGGTTGATAAAATCTACAAACATCAGGACATCAACTTTTAAAAAAAGCTTAGTGTCACGGCTGATTTGTTTTAACCTAACAGTTAAAAAAAAGATTGGTGGTGGGGGGTTATGGGCAGTGTTGGGTAAGTTACTTTAAAAAAGTAATTAATTACTAATTACTTAATCAATATTGTATTTAAAATACTTATCTAATTACTGTGTCTGAAAAGTAACTTAATTACTCAATAAGTAACTTAACTAAATACTTCTTGAAATCCCTATAAACCTTGAGTGGACAAATAATAAAAATTTAACTCTGTAAATAATAAATACTTAGATAAAACATATGAGTCAAAAATGAAATAGTTTAGCCTTTTAGTTTTCTGAATCATCTTTATTATATTCTATTTAAAAAAAATCTATAATAATTACATGCATAATAATTGTTAGTATGCAATGTAACCTTCTTAAATATTATTCTGCATATCTATCGATCAGGCAGGATCATGCAATCTTTACAAAAAAAGCATTATTTTTCGCGGTATTAGAATGAAAGCCTGTGCAGTATGATCGGAAGTGGACAAAAGGCTTAAGATTTATACGGCATGTTTTTGAACTGGATTGTGTCTCTCTTGTTTACCTGTGATCCGATCGAGCAAAACGTGTCTTATTACTCTGTAAACAGAGCAGCATCAGTCATGTTAAATTCGCAGACTCCCTCTGTCACATCTGCGTAGTCATCCTAGCCTTTCTCATAGTAATTAACCAACCCATGTAAGGTGCGCGATAGCCGCACGCTACAGCATGCAGGCGGGCAATGAGGAAAAATAAATTGATTAATCCTGTAATGTTCTTGTCTGGGAATATTTTCATTTCGTAAAACAGCCACTCGCTTCAGCTGAGTCCGACATCTTCCGCTTTATGACTAGCAGCAAACTGGCGCGCGGCGCTATCATATGCATCTACACTACGATGATTTTAAAGCCCCAAGATTATTGAGCGAGTTTAATTATTTTACAATGTAACGCAAGTACATTATAAGTAACTGTAATTAAAATACCTAAAAATGAACAGTAATTAGTTACTTTACTTTTTCAGTGGAAAAGTAATTTAATTACAGTAATGAGTTACTTAGTAACGCGTTACACCCAACACTGGTTATGGGACATATCTGAAAACCAGGGAGGGATGCGGAGAAGGGTGTGCGCGACGACGTATTTGAGGCCCAGGGGAGAAACTAGCGATTTCCAGGAGATTATCTTTCTTTTGCGTGCATTCGGGAGTCTCTGAATATGCAGGAGACTCCAGAAGTTTGGCACACTTGGGATGTCTGCATGTATCGTGAATGGCCATACACCCAAAGCGCTTCACAATCATGAGGGGGGGTCTCTCTACACCACCACCAGTGTGCAGCATTCACTTGGATTATGCGGCGGCAGCCACAGGACAATGGTGCCAGTGCACTCACCACACACCAGCTATTGGTGGAGTGCAGAGATGATGTTAGAGCCAATTCAGTGGATGTGGATGATTGCGAGGCCATGATCTGCACTGGATTTACACCCCTAATCTTTACAAGAAGTTCCATGGGATTTTTAATGACCTCAGAGAGTCAGGACCTCGGTTTGATGTCTCATCCGAAAAACAGCACTTTCACTTTATTTTCAGTGTCCCCTTCACTTTATTGGGGCATTAGGGCTCACACAGACTATAGGTTTAACACCCCCTTCTGGACTCATTAACACCACTTCCAACAGCAACCTAGTTTTCCCATGTTGTCTCCCATGCAGGTACTGACCAGGCTCAGCCCTGCTTAACTTCAGTGAGTAACTGGTCTTGGGCTCCAGGGTGATATACGTTGATTGAACTTAAACTAGGTTGCAATGGCAAAGCTGCAGTTTGTAGACTCTGCGCCGCTAACAATTTGATGCCACTTTACTAAAACTTTTAACACAACTAACTAACTAACTAACTAACTAAAAGTTTTAGAAAGGTACCATAATGCAACTTAACTGGGAGCTTTTAATGAATTGTTTTCTTATCGATATCTGTATATTGTTTCCTTCCATCTGCTGGAATACATATACTTGTGTGGGGGGTCGCTTGGTGATTTCCAAAAATATCACATAGATGTAATTTATGAAACTATTAGAATTATCATGTTTTATCCATAACCTGCAGAAGATAAAAATAGTATTTTATAGTTACATAAAATTACATGCAAATAAAAAGCCATCAGCCTTTAATTTTTTTCCATTGGATTGCAACCCCTGGGGTTATTACGCTATAGACTAAAGACACGGCAATAGTGCTCGTTGCAGCAGATTGATTTTTGGCACAGTGTTAATGTTGACACCTTTACGCCACTTATGTAAGGCCATGACTGAACATAATGATCTCCAAGTCTCCAAAATTAAACCAAGAATAGTCTTGTGCTATAAACATTTTGCCCGCCATTCTCTTTAAGTGATGTTAAAATTAAATTAAACAAATGAATAATGACTATATGGTGATTAGACTGTTGCACTTTTTTGTGTTGTCAATATGCTCGTGTTTATATAGTTCCTACTGCTGTGTGTGCACCATTGTTGTTTGCATGTTTATAACTACCTTCAACGATAGTGAGGGTGGCAAATCACTGGAATTATTATTTTGGGGGTTGCGAGCTGAAAAGTTTGGAAACCCCTGCACTAGATGACTATAGCGGATCACTCATTTAACATCAACATCTTTTTACATTGTTTTTCATTTAGATTTCTATTAAAATATTATAACAAAAAAATTGTTATTACATTGTTATTACACAATATTATTATGTTATTACAAATAATCGGGCTGGATGAAAATTGTACTCTGTCGCTTACCAGAAAAATGAATTCAATAGTTTTTTTTAGAAATTTGACACAATATAATGTTCAAGAAATAACATATATATACAAAGTAAGTCCATAACAGAAAAAGCAGCTCACTAGTACTTAATTTTACCATAATTTTTTCAAACTACTTAAACAGTCAGTAAAATGTCTCTTTCTTAAATGTTTTAGTTGTTCGAGCAAAGATCAAATCAAAGTCCCATAAAACAATCTGAAAGTGTTAATAAACAAAAAACAAAATTGAATCACAAACTACAGGAAATGGTTAATTAATTTAGAATTCATTTTATATAAATGATTAGTAAAAAGGTGTAATAAACTTTTTACAGTGTGAATAGATAGACAGATGAACAGACGGACGGACAGATAGACAGACAGACAGGCATTCACCTGTATGTTGTATTTAGTTCTGTATACACTCCTCATCGGCATGCCTAAACCGCATAAGCAGCACTCGTTCATGTCACTAGCGATGGAGCAGCCCATACACGGGAGGCAGAAAAGACCACAACAACCTAAGAAAAATATACAGGATTGACATTAACTCAGAATTTAATCTTAATTTTGATGATTTCAGAGACTTTATTGCTTATAATGTAGAAACAACTTAGTGGCACTTCAATGACTTACAAACGCTCATGTCTTCACAGCAGCTCATTAATCCGGTCTGAAACTCTTGGGGTCCAAATGCAGCGGGTTGAGATGTCACCTCCATGGCCTGGAAGGAAATAAATGAGAGGAATATTTACGCTAAATAATTTATTTATTTATTTATTTTTTGGTGGGCGCCACGGTGGCCTAGTGGTTAGCACGTTCGCCTCACAGCAAGAAAGTCGCTGGTTCGATCCCCGGCTGGGTCAGTTGGCATTTCTGTGTGGAGTTTGCATGTTCTCCCCGTGGTTGAGTGGGTTTCCTCCGGGTGCTCCAGTTTCCCCCACAAGTCCAAAGACATGTGGCATAGGTGAATTGGGTAGGCTAAATTGTCCGTAGTGTATGAGTGTGAATGTGTGTGTGTGGATGTTTCACAGGGATGGGTTGTGGCTGGAAGGGCATCCGCTGCATAAAAATATGCTGGATAAGTTGGCGGTTAATTCCGCTGTGGCGACCCCGGATTAATAAAGGGACTGAGCCGACAAGAAAATGAATGAATGAATGAATTTTTTTGGTGGGCAACCTGTGTAATTGTTACAGGAATATTTAGTTCACAGGATATGTTAAAGAGATAGTTCACCCAAAATAGATTTGCTCCATTCCCTGTAGAAATGCTGGGTTCCACATAATTCCTCCATGTTGTTCCAACACAAATCGATTACGTTAACTTAATCATTTTTACAAATTCAAGTGGACAGAACATAAAACAATTAAGTTGTCACCAAAAAACTCAAATAATGTATTGATTCAGATCAGTTTGTTCAACCTTATGAAATAGTTTGAACAAGCAGCAAAAAAAAGATATTTTTGAGTATTTACTCACTCCGGCGATTCGAACGTTTTATGAAGAAAGAATTTTTTCATATTATACATTTTTTTACAGAAGAAAGACACTCAAACAGGTTTGGAACAAGCAAATGATTTTGGTAAATAAACTTTTGGATTATCATTTTAATACAGCAGTTATTCAATAGGTTCCACAAAGCTTACCTTTCTTGTTGTTGATTTGTGTAATTCTCAAATTATTGGGTAATCCTCTACACATCGAAATAGACACAGGATGTCTTTAAATACAGTCACAAAGTCAGACACACCCTTCGAAGGTCAATAAAAACGCTACAGTGACAGCTTTTATTGTGGAAATATAAATTGCTCTTCCTTTGGGTCCAAAGTTCTTAATGGTTTACAGCTACACATTTTCTGTCACACCTTGCAGCAATGATTCGTGCCACATCATTCGTTCATCCTTGAGTTATTATCAGTTTACAAGACAGAGCAATGATACAACATTATTATAATTATCACAAACTGACACATTTTAATAAGCTGCAAAGCGCTTAATCTCTTGTGATACTTTATCTTTTCTGATTGGTCTTTTGCTCAGCAGGCCTGCATTTCCAAAATGTTACCCTGGATCACAAAACCTTATGTGCGTCTTCTTTGCAATTGCCAAAAATAAACTGAGTGTCAAAATGAGATTTTCTTTTTTTATGACAAAACATTAGAAACATTAAATAAAGATCATGTTCCATGAAGATATTTGAAAGTGTCCTACTCTAAATATAAATACTAAAGTACATTAAAATCTATGAAATGAACAACTGGTTACTTTTACTTGAGTAAAAATCTTTTTGCTAAATATTTATTTGCTATATTAATGAATAATACACTGTTATTTATTTTTTTTGCTGTTGAATCATTTAACTTTTCTAGTCATCTCAACTTACATCAATCAAACTGACTAAAAATATTAAGGTAAACTTTGTATAACTTAAAAAAGACACATACAAAAAGGTTGACTCAACTTAAAATTTTAAAGCACAACAAACATCAGGACATTTTTGAGTTTACTCAACTTAAATCAAGTCAAGTACAGTAATTGGGTTGAAAGTGGAGTCAACCTTTTTTACAGTGCAGTTGAAAAAATATGTTTAAGCAACACAAACATATTTGTTGTCTTGACGTTTTGTCATTCAATTTTTTTACAGTGTATGTAAATGTTTAGATGTTTGTATGATTTGCGTACAAATCAATTTGTAAAGTATTATTCTCCATGTTTTTGGATGTATTATATGAGAAAGCAACATGTTAACCAAACAAGTGGTACTAATTGATTGAATTGCATTTTAAACCTTTAAAAGATAATATTTTTATTTGCTTTCATTTGAGGTGCCACGGTGGCCGAGTGGTTAGCACGTTCGCCTCACAGCAAGAAGGTCGCTGGTTTGATCTCCGGCTGGGCCAGTTGGCATTTCTGTGTGGAGTTTGCATGTTCTCCCCGTGGTTGCGTGGGTTTCCTCCGGGTGCTCTGGTTTCCCCCACAGTCCAAAGACATGTGGTACAAATGAATTGGGTAAGCTAAATTGTCCGTAGTGTATGTATGTGAATGAGAATGTATGGATGTGTTTCCCAGAGATGGGTTGTGGCTGGAAGAACATGTGCTTGATAAGTTGTCGGTTCATTCCGCTGTGGCGACCCCGGATTAATAAAGGGACTAAGCCGAAAAGAAAATGAATGAATGAATGAATGCTTTCATTTGCTAAAGTTTTTATTTGTGAAGTCAACAAAGTTGTTACGTTTTCAACTCAGTTTTGAAAGATTTTGTTTTACAAAATTCTGTGCATAAATAACAAAAGCTCCACAGCTTCTGTCTGGCCCTCACTGATCTGTCTGGTCCTCAGAAAAACTAGGTGAGCGTTTCATGACCCTTTAAAGTTCATAATAAATAAAATAAAGGGCGCCACAGTGGCGTAGTGAGTAGCACTTTCGCCTCACAAGAAGGTCGCTGGTTTGAGCTTCGGCTGGGTCAGTTGGGAATTCAGTGTGGAGTTTGCATGTTCTCCCCGTGTTCGCTTGGGTTTCCTCCGGGTGCTCTGGTTTCCCCCACAAGTCCAAAGACATGTGGTATAGGTGAATTGGGTATGCAAAATTGTCCGTAGTTTCCCAGAGATGGGTAGTAGCTGGAAGTTGGCGGTTCCTTCCGCTGTGAACTAATAAAGGGACTAAGCTGAAAATAAAATAAAATAAAATAAAATAAAATAAAATAAAATAAAATAAAATAAAATAAAATAAAATAATCTGCTGTGGCGACCCCTGATAAATATGGGACTAAGCTGAAGGAAATGATTAGGATCATATAGACCCCGAGTTCAAATCAGGTATTAATCATTTGTTAGTATAAGTATAGCAGTTATCAGTGAAGGCCAGCAATAAGGAAAACACTCCTGGATTACATAATAATGGAATTATGCTCACGTCACAATCAGACAGCTGTGATGCAGATTACTGGATTCAGACTATACTGTGTCAGGAAAAGTTTATAGCTTTACTGTCTATCAGTCAAATGAGATCAGTCACCAACTACAACACAGTGTTGCCACATTCCTGTAAAGCAACAGAAACCTGCTTGAAACAAATGCAAATTTAGCATATTCCTGACATCATCGTATTGCACCACCAACGTTTACTATTTACAGCCTAAATTCACAAAATGTTCTTATTCACTGCTGATCTGCTGCTCTGCACTGTGAAAATCCATGGTAATATAAACAAATATCATCTGAAAAAATTACAATTTTAAAGACTTGGTCCACTACTATATCATACTTTAAACTTTAGTTAATAATAATAATAATAAGAATAATAATAATAATTCCTTACATTTACATAGCGCTTTTCTGGGCACTCAAAACGCTTTACACAATGGGGGGATCTCCTCATTCACCACCAGTGTGCAGCATCCACCTGGATGACCCAACGGCAGCCATTTTGCGCCAGACCGCACACCACACACCAGCTGATTGGTGCAGAAGAGACTATTGTATGGGGATGTTGGGAGGCCATGACGGACAGAGGCCAATGGGCAGATTTGGCCAGGATGCTGGGATTAAACCCCTACTCTTTTTCGAAGAACATCCTGGGATTTTTAACGACCACAGAGAGTCAGGACCTCAGGACCTCAGGACCTCGGTAGTTGATGTGTAATGTAGCTGTGTGAACATAAACAACATCTCTGAATGTAAGATGCTCAAAGTTCAATGCAAAGGGAGACACTGGCTTTTACAGAGTTAGCTTAGCAAAGCCTACAGCGAATTTGGGGACTACAAAAAAATACATCTGGGCTAGTGAGATCACAAGGGCTTCCAGCTGCTTGGACTTCAAGGGCCTTTAGTGTTCATCTCTCACACACAACCTGCACAGCGAAGGGGCGTGGCCTGAGGCACTGAAATGTAATAGCAGAGAAAGCTAAAATGCCATCCAAACGCTGCTATTTCCACAGAGCTTCTTCTGTTTATGTATTTGAGCTTCCAAAGGACACGACACAAAGAGAGAAGTGCTTACAGTTTAATTTTAATTATGTTCCAGAGAATTATAAAAATATATATAGATAGCATTTGACAAAGGAGAACTTCCAGAATCTCTCTGAGTTTAGTGCTGGATTTGGCTAAAAACTCCTCCAATCGATGAAGCTGTGAATTGTGAGGCACAACCTGTACTGTAAGTGTTTTTATTTGTCAAAGTTGATCAACTACAGGCACAGTTTCTAGCGTTAACTGTATGTTGTAGCGAGGACTTAAACAAGGATGTAAACAATGGAAAATGCTGTTTGGTACAGCTAACAATCTAGCTACAATATCATATTTATCATTCAAACTGCTGTAAACACACACAATCTTCAGCAGCGAGTGCAGTGTCTCTCTATGCAGCCGCTTTTCATATTACTTACACATGCTTATTCCGAATATATGTGAAAGAGAATTGTCAGATTTCATTTTAGAGAGCATACGTGAGGCTCAGCTTCATTGACAGCTGCCAACAGCTGCTTTAACTGGACTGTTTGCCCAGTGCTTGTAGGGACGTGACTTGGAGCCAATGTGTGAATCTCAGCACATTATGTTAGCTGACCAATCAGAGCCTCTTAAAGGCCGGCCTTTCAGAGGAACTACGAAGTATGACAGTCGTTTTCATGATAGCAGAATAGCTGTATATAATCAAAGTAAGATATATGAAAAAATAACCTGATTTTCTACAAATGAAGCATGAGCACACATTGCTTTGCATCTTATAAACACAACCAAGCCTTAAAAATACACTGTGGACCACCCCTTTAAAGAAAAACAATTGCCCTGACCCCACCCTCCACTCTCCAAAAGTAACAAAAAAGAAAGAAATTTGTGCCATTTTTGCAAAAGTTTAGGGATGGTTTATAGCTTTTTTTTTCTATACGGCTGCCTCTATATCTGTTAAAACAGTTAACAGAATTTTGTTTAATATTTTGTATTATAAAAACTTTTCACAAAATGGTAAATATAAGGTTATATAAGGGAATATAATAAGGGTTTTGATGCTGCAGGAAATGTTGCCACAGCATAAAGGCATAAAATCAGAACAAAATCTTTATGCAGGTGAGATTTCTTTCTTTTCTTTTTTTTGTACGATGTGAAACTAAAAGTCAGTCTCATAAAAATGTTAACCATTTGATAAAAACCTAAAATCTCTTTTTTTATCAAGTGAGTAAATATATGGTTGTCAACCTTAGGCAGGGGTGTCCAAACTTGGTCCTAGAGGGCTGGTGTCCTGCATAGTCCTGCATAACTTCCTTTAACACACCTCCCTCGAAGTTTCTTGTATACTTAGAAAGAGCTTGATTAGCTGGTTCAGCTGTGTTTAATTGGGGTTGGAACTAAAATATGCAGGACACTGGGTTTGGACACCCCTGACCTAAGGGGATAATTTCTGGTCAATTTAACACCTCAACCCAGTTGTTTTTTTAAACAATAAAAAATAATCTGTAATATCCAGACATGCCTACTGCATTTAAATTTTTTAAATGCAGTATGGAGATCTAGCTTGGAGATCTTTCTTACAAAAGAACTGAAACAAATAATTTCAAATAATGTTTAAAACCGAATGAGAGGAACCTTTTCTTTTCTGATTTATTTTTTTATCTGTAAATAAATGATAAAATGGTATATTAATGTGACTATTTCTACTAGATATGGCAAGAGCTCATTTCAGTTTTTTTCCTATATCATTTTCTGTTTGCATGTAAAAAGACTACATTTTAGGATTATTCATGACACATTTGTGGACTTTGTTGCTACAGCTCTGTTCGCCTTTGTCTTCTCTTCTACTACAGGAAGTATGACGTATGGCTGTTAGTTGAGTCAAGCAGTCCAACACGCCACCGTCTTATTTGCATGTAGTAAACACACACCCTGATCTGATATGGAAGATATTGGCGAACAAAGCTGTTTGGACATTTTTTTTTTGCTTCATAAAAGTGTCTTGGAGCTTCGTTTGATCACAGTTGAACAATTAAAGTGGAATGGAATGTTTTGAAAATGTTTTGGGTCCTTTTCAGGACGTTGAACATCCCAGGATAATCTCTGCTGTATATGGAGGATGAGAGAGCTCCTGGATTTCATCTAAAATATCTTCATTCACGTTCTGACGACAAACAAAGGTCTCAGGGGTTTGAAACAACATGAGGGCGAGTCATTTTCTTTTTTGAGTGAATCTATTCATTAAGAAGCATGTAACATGACTTGCTAAAATTTGAAGCAGATTGTCATGATCTCCAGCGATCCATTCCTGACAGATCGTTGGTGATCTACAGATGTGTTAAGGAACTACAAATCCTGTCATGCACTACACACACACACCTGTTTCCAGAACTCTTTATGATTACTGTAGCACTTCATGGACTGATTACATGGACACTTAAGCTGCGGTCACACGGCACTTTTCTCCCCATAGACTTCCATTCATACGCACGCAAATGCGTCAGACCAGAAACGTAAGGTCGTGTGTCAAGTTTCGCAGTTCGCTGCGTTGGAAAGTTCAAGCTTGGTGAACTCTGACCTGCGAAATGGCATCATATGTCTGCGTGAGACCAATCGAGGATCAAAACATGACCTCTCTGGACAGATTTTTTTATATGGACCAAATCGCTTGCTTTTTAAAAGTCTAATCAATTTGCAAGCTCAAACTCTAGTGTGACTGCTGAATTATTCACCACGCAAACACTAGTTCAGAGCAGAGTCGTTAATGTTGACATGATGTGTTGAGGTAATGTTACACTCTTAAAAAAAAAGGTTCCTTGAGGTTCTATATAGAACCCCGGGGTTCTATACTTGGCCAGTAGAACCTTTTACCCAAAAATGGTTCTATTTAGAACCCTTTGAGTGCAAAGAACCTTTTTGATTAAAATGGTTCTATAATGTGAGATTTATAACATAATTATATAGTAAAGATTATAAATAATAATAAGCTATAACACAGAGAGACAAAGCTTTTTGAGTAAAAACCTAATAAAATGACTGCTATGGTCAAAAACCTGATCAATGTATGATGGGATTTTTGTTTCATGCAGGTTTGTGCATTACCATATAACTAATATTTTATAAATGTTTAATATTTAAAATTTTTGACGAATTATTTTGTGAAATTAATTAAATAACCAGTTTATTGAGACTGTACAGTGTGTTGTTATGGTTTAATAAATTATTTTAAACTAATAATCATGAAAAAGCCCTCTGGTGACGTCATTCATTGGTGGACTGGTGGTGACGAGCCTGGAAAGTGATGGTTAATTTTTGAAAAGGAGAACTCCGCTTTTGCAGCTCCGTCATTCAGGTACGTTATTACTCTTTTAAAATTATAATAATTAAATATTTTGTATTACGGGGTAATGTTTCTCTTCCCTTGTGTTATATGGTGACAGACTGAATAAGGGGTAACGTTAATATGGATTAATACTGTGCTTGTAAGTTTCTGATGGTCTCTGTCGACAGCCTTCGCTTCAGAAATCTGTGTCAAGCTGACTTTGCTCTGCTTTTTGTTCGAAATAAGTTACAGTTTCGCTTTATTTGTTTGTCAGTATTAATTAAAATATCAATAACAATAAAACAGCTGCGTTATTCAAAGGCGGCTCCGAGAGGGAGCGTGAAGCGCGTGCACGTTCTTTTAATGGTAACTTATATTAGCCGATTTCCGCTTTCGTGCAGTTTTTATCTCCAACCTTGAACAAATGTGTACATCCAGCTTGTTCGTGTGTGAGTTTAGCCGAGTTTAACTCGGGCTAAACTCTGTACAGTAGTGTACACGCCGGCTAGTCTGCATTAAAACCGCAAGGGAGCATGCCGCGCTCGTGCCCGCCCGAGTCCATGCACGCGCCCGCCCGCCCGAGTCTATGCACGCGCCCGCCCGCCCGCCCGAGTCTATGCACGCGCCCGCCCGCCCGAGTCTATGCACGCGCTATTGTGATGATTGCTAAGTGTATTATTGAAACCTTTTAAAGCCAAAACATATTTTAATAATCCATAGATAAAAGATCAGGGGTTATTTATGAAGGACATACAAACATGCAGGCTAAATGTATTGTGAAATGTTGAACCTTGTTAAATATAGGCTACATATATGTATATATTGTGCTAAATAAGTTTAAAATTCATATTTTAATGTATATCTTTCTTTTCTTCAAACAGCCTGGACACTGAACTGCATTGTAAATCTTGTGCTCGGTATGTATTATTGCTTTTAATTCTAAACAAACTGTATTAAGTATTATGAAATGAATATTATAAAAGACTTTAACATTGTATTGTAACCTGGGCTGCAGGACACAAGTAGCTTTGAGGAAAGAGGAAAGATCCCAGCTTAAAGAAGGACATGCGTTACATCCATAATTGTGACACAATTATCATCAACAAGGACACCTGGTAAATATTGTATTTTATAACATGCATATGTCAGACTTGGTTGTTGTGTACTGAAATAATAAATTTATCACAAAAATGTTCTATTACTTATTGCTGCTGTTTGTACTTTAATATTGAGGTCATTGCTAATTTAAAAGTCCTGCAAAGAAAATATGTTTAAAAAAAAGTGTAAATTTGCCTACAGGATACCTTGTTGGAATGTCTTCAAAACAAATTTAAAAATGAAGGGATTTCAGTGGTGAGCTCATCAATCATCTCGCAAATGAAACAAATTAATGGGATGAAAAGGAAGTGAACTGTACTCTGAGGAACCTAACACAAGGCAAGTTCAGTTCAATACATTTTATGTCAAAGGTAGATTAATTCTGTGGTTTAAATTCATATTTCCACACTCTAAAATGCTGTCTTCCTACCTCAGATTGTGATGGACCTGGAATGCGACATCACATACTCATAAGTCAAGAACCGAATGAACACCCTTTTCCAGAGCACAGATTATGGAGGGGTTAGCTGAACTACTGAAGCAGTTTCTTCTTCTTTGAGTGCCACAGCTTGTGAGTAAACACTGTTACATTGTGTGCCAAAGAGTAATAGTGATGACTTTTAGAAACTTGTATTGCTAAAAATGTGTCATTTGGAAACTTATACGTGAAGTAACCAAAATGTTTTTTTTGCATTTAGGATGCTGCATAGAAAACTTGTTGAAGAACACAGAAACATCTTTAAAAGAAATGGCCCAAAAAGGGACGGAAAGAAGGAAGTGCTCCATGACTCCAGTCTCATTGGACCAGCAGAGGAAACCGCAGAAGGTAACTACACCCTATACTACATACTATTTGCCCCAAACACACACACACACACTCACACACACTTTAATTGTATTGATTATAACTGTAATTCTATTTGATGACATGTTAATTGGTTAAAAGTACTCAAGATTAAAATATTGTTTTACAGAAATCCAAAGGTCCTACACCATCCAGGATTCAGCAGCTCTCCTGATTCCACCAAGGCTTGAAGTGTCAGCATTACAATGGACAACACTCACTCGCTATCCTTCAACTTCTTCATTTATCAGAGGCACCACAGAGGAGTGAATCACCAACTAATCTGCCCTTTCCAGCCACAACCCAGCACTTGGAAACCCATATACTCTCTCATAGATCTACACACATTCACTCACTATGGCCAATTCACCTATACCGTACACATGCTTTTGGACTGTGGGGTCAACCGGAGCACCCAGAGGAAACCCACATGAACACTGGGAGAACTTGCAAACTCCACACAGAAATGACAACTGGCCCAGTCGGGACTCGAACCAGTGACCTGCTTGCTGTGAGGTGACAGTTCTAACCAGTGAGCCACTGTGCCACCCATGGACAAAACTATTTACCTTATAAGAGAGGCTGACAGACATGGACATGCTACAGGTTGTGGAATGGCTGTTCGCAGTGTTTTGTCTAATCATTCTGCAATGTTTTAGTAATGTTTTTTATTAAATTGTGTATAAAAATGGATGTTGTGATGACCAATACGTGCAGGTACCATCAACTTTTTGAAATTGTAGTGTTATTTAATTTATGTTTTGATTGTTTGTGTATTGTTTCTATCTGCATTGTGATATATTTCTCTAAATTTTATAGATGTGTGAAAGTTAAGTACTGTATTTGTTCAAACAGTAAAAAAGCTTAGAAAAGTGAAGTCATTACAATTACAGTGTTGAATGCCATTAAACTGTTAAGGTAGATCTGCTGTATGCAGAGGTGCAATTTTAAATATTTAAAAAAATATTTTGTATAATGAATTGAATAAATTTAAACAATTTGAATTGTCTGGATTGGTTTTATTTTTTACTCATTAATAAGTAACAATAATTCAATAATAAATAAAAAGAACCCTTAAATGGTTCTAAATAGAACCATCTAACTTGAATTCAAAGAACCATTTGGGGTTCTATTTAATGAACCCTTAAAATGGTTCTATATAAAACCTTTTTGGGGTTCCATATATGAAGCGCTCGATAGAACCATTTTTGGTTCTATATAGAACCGTTTGTTTTAAGAGTGTAGTATGCTTGTCCTGATGGTTTTTCCTGTTTGTTTTGTGTTATGGCGTGTGTGTGTGGTGCATGAAAGGATTTGTAGTTCCTCAACACATCTGTAGTTTACCAGCGATCTGTCAGGAATGTATCACTGGAGATCATGACATAGACAGTTTATTGTTGCTTGCCATTTATTTAAGGCCCAAAACGCATGTTTGAACTCATTTCACACCTCAGTGCAACAGCATTAGTCCTTATAACAACATCCACAGGACAACAACTAACACATCTGTGTAATAAACTGGGACAAAATACAAAGAGCGAACACTAAATCACATTAGAAGAATATTTTTTATTTAATATTTATTATTTCACTGTGGCGACCCCTGATGAAGCATGCAGGGACTAAGCCGAAGAAAAGAGAGCAAATGAGATTGAAAGAGTTTAGTCAAAAGACGTGATAAAATGTTAACAGACATGGCTCAGACATAACATACTACAACTCTGCAATGCTATACACTTCTTGTAAAAGGTGAGAATGTGTGCATTTAGTAGAATATTGACAATATAATTTTGCAATGAACACGCTTTGCAGTGTAACTGTACTGAATGATCACAATTTCTAAATAGGACAATTATAAACTGCGATCATTATTACATTACAATGTGTTTTATTTAGCTGACCCCTTCATCTTTCTCTGGTCTCAATTTTTCAAGAGCAGTATTTTAAAGACTTGTTAGTGTATGTAGATGGTAGCGCTCCTTTCCAGTTCTCATAATTTCAGCGTGCCGTTGCTCTTTCTAATGTCGATGTCTCTCTTCAGCTGACAGGCCGCACAGGTAAAGCAGAAGGTGGTGACAGCCCAGTCATTGCACATGGATCCCTGGAGAAAAGCAAATGCAGTTTAAACACACCTGTAGACAATTTCTATATGTTAAAGCTATAGTTACTAACCTCAATGTTATATTTAGTTCTGTATACACTCCTCATCGGCATGCCTAAACCGCATAAGCAGCACTCGTTCATGTCACTAGCGATGGAGCAGCCCATACACGGGAGGCAGAAAAGGCCACAACAACCTAAGGAAAAATACAGGATTGATTTCGATCACACGGGAGACAGAAAAGGCCACAACAACCTAAGGAAAAATACAGGATTGATTTCGATCAGCAACATAGACTGATGTATTTCTATCTATCTATCTATCTATCTATCTATCTGTCTGTCTGTCTGTCTGTCTGTCTGTATCTATCTATCTATCTACACTGTAAAACCCAAAAAGTCGAAACCATTTGAGGAAACCAATTGCAACAAACCATTTAAGTTCAAAAACTAATCCTAATGAGTGCTGTGAACTTAATCCATTTGAGTAAACGAAGCAATTTGAGCACAGTAAAACCTGATAAATGAAGCGAACTCAAACCAACTGCATACTGTAAAACCCAATAAGTTAAGGCAACTCAAACCGCTTAAGGAAACCGATTGCTACAAACCATTTGAGTTAAAGAAACTAATCTATGTTAGCACTGTGAACTTACTCCATTTAAGTTGAAGTAATGAGGTATTTAATTAACTCATTACCTTCAACACTGAGTTCAAAACTCTTTTCAAATGAGTAGAATTAACCTTCACTAAATTTTTGAGTTAACTACACTCAATTCATTTGATAAAGTTGACTGTTGGGTTTTACAGTGTACAATATCTATCTATCTGCCATTGGTGTACAAAATGGATATATTTTTGTTTATATCACAGTCACTGCCATAAGCATCCAATACCATAACAATTCCAATGTGATGTTAAATTATTGAATTATGCATATCCTCTGGTGGAATTGGAAAAATGAAAATTTTAGGCTAAAGACAAATATTCTTAGACAAAAATGAAGAATGAATTAAGAATTAATTAATGTATAATTAACTACTGTTGTGTAAAGACAATAGTAATTGTAACATCTCAAGTATAAAAAAATTACAAATAAATAGTATTCTTACAAAATCTGCATTTTTGGAATTTGATTGCGTCATCCAGATTACAAAATTCAGATTTCAAATAAAAAAAAATTGTCACATACAAAAGTCATGTACACTATGAGATGCAATGAAATGCTTACATGGATGTGACCTTAAAAATAATAACAACAATAACAAAATAACAACAACAGCAATAAGAATCTAAAATTGGAGGAATAGAAGTTATACAATAGGAAATAAAAGCAAATATTGACATTTGATATTGTCCTTATTCAAAATTGACTTCTAATCCGTTTGTGTTTATGAATCACTTACATACGCCCACGTCGTCACAGCAGCTCATCAAGCTTGAGTGAAATTCTTGAGGGTGAAACGCCGATGGTTGAGATGTCACCTCCATGATCTACAACAGGTAAAGAAATCCATGCATAACTCACTCACAATGCTTCAGCTTAGTACCTGATTTATCAGGCATCGACACAGCAGAACAAACCACCAATTACTCTTGCCATTCCAGAAAAGGGAAACACACATACACTATGGCCAATTTTGTTTACCTAATTCACCTGTGCATGTAGTAGTTTCTACTTAATATTAAATGGCCTTAAAGGAACAGTTCACCCCAGAAAATAAAATTCTGTCATCATTTAATCATCCTTAAGATTCTTTTTTTCTGATGAACACAAAGGAAAACATACTGAAGAATGCTAAAGCAGCCATTGATTTCCATTGTATTTTTGGTTCCTACTATGGATGTCAACGGCTGCTTTTTCCCAACATTCTTCAGAATATCTTATTTAGTGTTCAACAGAAGTTTACAATCATTTATGTGTGAGTAAATGATGAGGAAAATATCACTTTTGGGTGAACTATTCCTTAAATACTGTGTACTTAAATATAAATGAATCATTTGGTACAATGCACTTATTGTGTACACATGTTATATGTTTTAAAACGACTTGCTAGTAATTACATCTGTAATTTCCGTAATAAGTACATTTATAATTGCCACATAGCCTTACCCATATTCCACCTTAACAATGCTATGTTTTACAATGTAAACACAGTAATTAGATTGTCTTTATTTGTTGATGCACACACACATTGTAAAACTTTCCTGCTGCCGTAAATGTTTTAGTTGAATCAACTCAATTTTTCAAGTCATCTCAACTTCAATCAATCAAACTAATTAAAATACAAAGTTAAACTTTGTGTAACTAACCAAAATGAGTTGAAACCTGACGTACTTAATAATCACAATATAGTCATATAATGTTTTACAGTGTAAGACTACTATATCTAAAGTTAATAACTTGGTTCATTTCATCAAAAAAGCTGATAATATTAAGTTCCCGCTTACCTGAGTTTTGTGTTAGATATTCCTCTGTGGAAAAGGGACTAAGCCGAAAAAAAAAATGAATGAACGATTACTCTGTGAACTGAAACATGAACAAGATGCGTATTATATTGGGTCTGAAAGGTCACGTGTTCAGGCCCACCCTTAGAAATATGGATAAAGGTCAATAAGTGCTTTTTTGTCATAATAGTTAATGTCCTTCTTATAGGCTCAAAGTCCTGCAATGCTTGTTGTAGCAATCGTTGTAATAGCCCACAAATGTGTGTTTTTTCCAGGAATTTACTCCTTGATGCCACACCTCATGTGTGTGTCAACATTTTTGATGAGGAACAATGAATACAATCTGATTACAGTTCAACTGATGTTCTGAAAGGACGGACTGAGTAGTTAAAAATATTAATTAGCTGACTATTCTGAACGTAAAACAGCTATTTCAACTAACATATAGGCATTTCTTTAATAAAAGCAGCAGCAGACTTATGTCTCTTATGGGTTTTTGTTTGTTCAGCAATTTAGAGCTCAGAAATTATTTACTGCTGGTTAGATTATAGATTGTTGCCATGAGTATGGCTGCTACTGACGACTTTTATGACTTTTCTGATTATCAGACTGAAGACACGCTGCTAATAAAGTGGCTATTAATAACTGATTGTAGCATATTTTTTGAAGAAATGTGATATTGTTTAAATAATAATAATAATAATAATAAAAACTAATATTATAATAAATGTAATAAAACACATGCGGTCAGTTCTGAAAAAAAAAATGTTTGTTTATTTAAAGAAAAAAAATATTCCAATGACAAAATGAAAACTAATAAAAAGGCAAACACTTTTTAAAATCATACACTTTTGTGATTTTGTGATTGTGTGATTCAGTTATTGCATGCTTTCCATGATGATAATAAAATTAAGAATTAGTTTTTAGCACTATTGTATTAATACTTAGATTCATTCAATAATACTTTGATTTATTCATACATTAATACTTCAATTCACCTAGCATTTTAAATCTGTATGTAATTTTAAATTTATATGTAGTATATAGTAGCGCCACGGTGGCTTAGTGAGTAGCACGTTTGCCTCACAGCAAGAAGGTCGCTGGTTTGAACCCCGGCTGGGTCAGTTGGCATTACTGTGTGGAGTTTGCATGTTCTCCCCGTGATGGCGTGGGTTTCCTCCGGGTTCCCCGGTTTCCGTAACAAGTCCGAAGACATGTGGTATAGGTGAATTGGGTAAGCTAAATATTCCGTAGTGTATGAGTGTGAATGAGCACGGCAATTCGTATTTTTTTATTTAGTAGCTATTCGTATGAATTCGTACGATGTAATTCATACAATTCAGTATGATTTGCTCATCAACCAATGACGGTTGTGTTTAGGGGTGGGGTTGGGTGCCACGCCTCCTTTTTTAAATCGTACATTTTCGGCAAAACGTAAAATGCTTACGTTTTCTCGTGAGATCAGGCTGGAATGAGTGTGTATTGATGTTTCCCAGAGATGGGTTGTAGCTGGAAGGGCATCCGCTGCATAAAACAAATGCTGGATAAGTTGGCGGTTCATTCCGCAGTGTCGACTCCGGATTAATAAAGGGACTAACCCGACAAGAAAATGAATGAATGAATGAATGAATGTAGTATATAGTGGTGGCACGGTGGCACAGTGGGTAGCAAGAAGGAAAGAAGTTCTCTCCTGTCCTTCCTCTGGGTGCTCTGATTTCCCCCACAAGTCCAAAGACATGCGCTATAGATGAACTGGGTAAGCTAAACTGTCCTTAATGTATGTCCTGGTCCTCCAAGTTGGGGGTTGAGCATTGGGCTAAAGACCCACCTTGTAAAAATGAGATGTTATGAATCACCAACATAGTGTGGCTAAATATCAACATCAAAACAGCCCTGGAAGTAAGTAAGTATATAGTATTTATATATAGTATATACTATTTTGGAAAATACCTCTTGGGACATACTGCTCTCTTTAAAAATAAACGATAATTCCAAGACACTGGAACACATATTTCATTGTTATATAATACCAGACATTATTCAGCATTTTCCTTAGGAGAATCACTCCACCTAATCATCAATAAATGAATCATAAGCGCAACTGAATCTGATAGAAAATTCACCAAGTCACTCCAGAAATCAGTGCGTCAGTATCGGGAATAGGTTTGTCCTGTGTGTTCATGGGTCATTTCTTTCCATTGCCTGATAAAGTCTAAGTGGTTGAGCTCAAATATTGCGCAACAGCATCCACCCTCAACATCAGAATGATGATAAACCACTTAATGCAGAGGACGATATGAATGTGTGCAGTTTAGAGCAGCTGAAATAAATAATCAATCTTCAGTTTGTGTTATTTATTATACATTTATATCAGCAGAAAGTGTTATGTAGATAACCAGATGAAAATGTGAGGTCACATAAAGATTATGCTATTCATTATTTATTATCTCTCAGGAATGCATGGCCCTGACTCGTCATTCATGGGATTCTACATTGCCTAGGTGTATGATAGGTACTTTATAGCCACTTTATAGGTACACATTGCTAGTATCATGCTGTATCATCTTTTACCTTAAGAAATGCCTTTAATCTCCATGGAATTGATTTGGTAATATGCTGAAAAACTTTCCAAATTCTCAAGTTTTGATCCAGATTGGCAAGATGGCTGCAGATTTGTCAGCTGTACATCCATGATGAGAATCTTCTGATTCAGCACATCCCAAATTCAGCAATTTAATGACTGTGGAGGCCATTAGTGAACCAATCAATGTTTTATGTTAGCCCAGAGCCATCATTCATTATAGCTAACGTAGCATAGACAAACAAGAATTATGATAATAACAACAATAGTAATACTACCAATAATTATATATATTTTTATAATTGTGATATTAAATAACATATACAGTTGAAGTCAGAATTATTAATTAAATACTTATTTTAATAACGATTAAAATGATTTTTTTCACAGTATTTGCGATAATGTTTTTTCTTCTGGAGAAAGTCTTATTTGTTTTATTTTGGCTAGAATAAAAACATTTTTATTAATAAAAAACCTTTTAAGGTCAGTACTATTAGCCCCCTCAAGCAATATATATTTTTAGATTGTATCCAGAACTAACCATCGGTATACAATGATGAATTGCCTAATTACTCTAATGTGCATTTAAATTGCACTTTAGATAATGTTTCTCATGTTAGCCCAGGGCCATCTTTCTTTATAGATCATATAATATCATATATAATAAATGCAGAATCAAATGTGCACCTCGACTCTCCTGTTTCCACCAAAACTGTTGGTTGGGAGCTCCACAGGCTCAATACACATGGCCAGGCTGCTATAGCGAACCTTTGGTGACTCGTGCCAATGCCAAACGTCAGTTTCAATGGTGCCAGCAGCAGAAATCTTGGGCTGTGAACAATGTGAAACATGTATTGTTCACTGATGAGTCCACCTTTCCCACAACCAGGAGTTAAGATGTGGAGAAGCATCCCTAATTTACACTAGTCCGTCTTTATTTTAAAATGGTGTTTTACTATGAAAATGCTCCATGACCAAACTGGTGTTTTTACTGTTTTAGAAAAATCATCTCCGTCCACATTGCACAACTTAAAACACATATGTGAACTTTTACATTCCCCGGGCAAGCGAATGGTCATATTAGAGGGGCTTGATGAATCAGGGAATGATACGTGTAAAGTAAATTCCTTTATCTCCCATTGCTATTTTAAGCAAAGGTCTAAGTTAGTGACCTCTCTCGGTCTAGATGCAATTTTACATCTCAGCACAGCAAACAATTTTGTTTAATAGACGCCTGATAGACATCTAAATGTAGACAGCTTGGCTGAAACAAGGCTAAATTTGGGCTGTCGGTGAAAATCTAACAAACGTCTAGCCCAAAACTAGACTAGTCATCAAATAGACTAGGTTTAGACATCTTTTAAAAACAAAAATGCTTGCTGGGTAGTATGTCATCTCAGTGTATATTGCGCACGTTCATGAGCACTGTGCACTTATGTATACACCGGACACCTGCACACAACTTTTATCATTTGGAACAAAACTATTTGAGGTAATACATCATCAGCGCGAACGCATGCAACACGCAGGGTTCTTGTGAATGTGCGCACTATACTGACACTGAGGAGAAAAAAAAAACTGTTAATCAAAAAACAAAAAAAGGTTATTTTTGTTTTATGTGCGTACAAAAGTATTCTCACTGCTTGATGATATTCTGATTGAACCACTGAAGACACAAACTGTTCGGAGGATTTGTTTTTGGTACCTTTTCTTTGAACTTGCTATAAAATTGCTGTCTACAAATGATTGGAGACTTCTTAAATTTTATCCAAAGTATCTTAAATTGTCTTCTCAAAAAATTAAGGAAGGTCTTAGAAGTTCTTAGAAGAATGACACGAGTAATTGAGTAATGAGTAATTAGTAACATTATTTTCATTTTGGAGTAAGCTAACACAATTTCTGGCTTTGCCACTGATATAAAGTGTAACCACGTTCAATTTTCTGCAGTTTTAAAGTATTATTAAAACAAACTCTGTTTTAAAGTATGGACACAAAAAGATTTAGAGTTGTTTTAATTTCATTTATGTACAAAATATGTTTCATTAGAAACGCCATAAAATAACCACCACTTCAACTATCAGTGGAAAATATGATAGACGTACTTTTTAGAAACAAGCTGTCTGTAACAGAATTATGTACAAATGGCTTCCTGCAGAAGGTATTTTATAGGCTCCTAATATTTTGTAGTGGTCCTGTGAATGGTCCAAATAAAAGAAGCGATTCAGATTTAGTCTGTGTCCGATGATTCAGAAGAGCTGTCAGATGAAGAGGACTCAGTGTCTTTCTTTTTCTGTTTCTTCTTGTGCTTCTTTTCTTTCTCTCTCTTTTCCTTTTTTCCTTTCTTCTTATTGCTCTTGTGCTTTTTCTTCTTTTTTCTCACTTCATCCTCCTCATCATCGCTGGATGAATAAGTCCTGGAGGCATGAAAACAATATGATAATCAAACAAGATAATAATAATGATAGCTAAACAAGCCACAAAATTCTAAATCAAAAGCATGAACTAAATAATGTGTTAAAGGTGCAGTATGCAAGTAACTTGCTCACCTAATGTTTATGCTTGTGATATTTATATCATTTGCTAATTAATAACCTCATGTGGAACTGAGTCTGTCTCGTTCTGGAGTCTGCTACTGCCCACCGTAGGTCACATTTTGGTCATGGACACATGCTTTGGGAGCCTTTCTGAATGATTAAATGGAATGTGCAGTTTTCCACCAAGGCAACCCGGGGTGCTGAAATATAATTGGCTAAACTGGCATTGTGTGGTTAAAATGACCAAAACAAAGACAGAGGTTCCGCCATGGAAAACCCATTTTCAAAGCAGAATATCTGACTTCAGCATTGTTTTTCAGATAAACAAGTGTTCACTTGGCATGTTTCATAACTATCTGCAAACATATTTTGGTTGTTTTATGCTTTAGAAGAGTCAAAAACATACATACAGCACCTTTAACATAAATTAAAGTAGGAACATATTTATTAAGAACCAGCAGTATCCAAAAACAAACAATTATTATCGCTACAATCCAACCCGCTCTTTAAGATCTTAAAACTCAGGGCTTCTGGTAGTACCCAGAACAGCAAAGACTACTAAAGGCGTTCGCACACTCCTCCTGTCCTAATTATGAACAGCAGCTACGCTAATTATTTTCTTTATTCTCTATTTCCACCAGGGGTACTCATCCTGAGGCATCCAGAGATTATGCAGCGCCACTGATGCGATCCAAGACCTGTGAAGAAATGGTGCCAAGGTATCCTTAATCCTGGACTAGGTCATATCCTGAGCCAATGCTGTGGGGAGCATGAGACTGATTCCTAAAAAAGACCCCTGTGATAGACGAGTCTTCGCACCCCGTGGGCCAGCCTGAACACCCGACGCTGACCTACTTACACCTGTAGCTTCTCCACGATGGACGTACAGTGTTCTCCAGCTTCTGGCACCTAAACTGCAGCTTTGCACAGGAAGTTTGGCCAGAGGAGAAATGGTTGTGCCCAACTGAGCCTGGTTTCTCTCGAGGTTTATTCCTTCACTTTCGTCAATTGGTGAAGTTTTGTTCCTTGCCGCTGGCTTGCTTGGTTGGGGAGCTGCGCATTGATGGATTTGCACCTCAGTGTTTGGACTTTCAGCAGTGAAAATTAAACCACACTAAGCAAAACTAAACTAACTTAAACTCTGAAAACTACACTGACAGAGTTTCAATTTACTAGAACTTCTGTTTTAGGCTCCTTTGACCCAATCTACATTGTAAAAGCATTATAGAAATAAACATGAATTGAATTATCTTTATTGAATTTTTCCCCCACCATTGCACAGACCCTTTAGTTTATAATAAAATAAAAAGTGTACCTCTTTTTTGCCTTTCCACGTGATCTCTCCTTGCTTTTCTTCTTATGCTTTTCTTTTCTAGAATCTTCCTGTGAACCTGTGTAGAAAACATCATTTTTAACAACAACATCTCTCTGTGACAAATGATCACTACAAAATCTGGGGCTAACAGCAATGTCCGTATCCAGGTAAAGGGCTCACTGAAATGATAAAGTGCCTAGAGAGAAATGGTGAATAAACCTTTTGAATGACTGCCGAAGATCTTTTCTTTACTCGGAGCTTCCTGCTCCTCCTCGTCGCTCTCCTCAGTGCTGGTGCTGCTCACGTCCAAAACAATATCCTTCCTCGGATCCACGCGAAGAAAGTTACGACATTCAAAGGTAAGATGACCCGCTGATGAAAGGAGAGAAAGAATCAATATAATTTCACAATGACTGACACACAGATGAAAAAAACGCTCGTGTTTGATTGTACTCATGCATGAACACACTTCTAGGTAAACATAAATGAAATTCAATGAAAACTTTAAATATGTATTTTGTAACGATGGATAATTAGATCGATCTGTAGATTTAGGTTTCGAAAGATGGGAATATGGATTGATAAACAGACAGACAAAAACATATTTAAATGAAAATGTTAAATATGTAGTTGTGTAGATGAACAAGAAAACTAGGAAGTATTTTTAAGACAAACTTTAAATATATATTTTATGTAAAGACAGACAAAACAAACACCATTTTTAACCAACACTTTAAATAAGTGTTCATGTGTAAACAGGTAGATATATGTATCTGTGTATTTATTTATGTGTAGATATAAAGATGGTAGATTCCCCGCATCCCACGCCTTTGTGTGCTTTCACCCCAGGTGATTGTAGGTGGGTCTGTGACCAGCGCTTTTCTAGCTGCAGGACCGGATGGCTGTTACCTACATCGGACAACCTTCATGTTGCGATGTTATGTCTATGTGCTTGTTGCTGGGGATTTTTCCCTCTCACATTCACACTGCCCTACTTTAAGGACAGTCTGGGAGGGGCTTTTCTTCGCCTCCCTTTTCCCTAATGTATCTTAGTTATCTTTTCTATGCTACCTCTCGTCTGACTGGTCTTCCCCTGAAATGTGTGATGTTTGTGTATGGTCAGAGGGGTCCATTTTCACTGCATGTATAAACAACAAAGACTTTTGTAACAAATAAAAGCTTTGTTTATCATTATTATCATAGACAGTAGGAGATTCGTTAACTTCTTTTTAAAAAATATAAAAAAATACTTTATTGCTCAGACAGGTAAAATGTTGAAAAACACAACAGAGAACAACAACACATTGTCTGCATTTTCCCCTTTTTTTAAGCCCAAGTTCAAACTACCCAACGTTACATACCCACACCCACACACAAACCTCTCGGGAGGAATGAGAATCAATTGAAAAATCTAGACAGACTCTTTTAAATGTACACAAAATAAGCAATGAAACTATATATTAAAGTAAATGGTCCATAAAAGTAACAAAAATAACCAGAAAAAAGGGGGTGGGGGTGATTCATTAACTTAATCTATTTACAAGCAGATATATAGAAAAATCAACATATAGTTAGTAACATAAGAGCAATTCCATGCAAATGACAACCTCGCCATGAAAATAGCGAAACCCTTTCTACATTTTTTTGTGTAGGCTTGATTCGTACTGTACTGTAAAAATACTTAAAATAATTCTGTTAATGTTTTCAAACAATTATATTTGATTTACCAAAGTCACACAAGTGGCAATTTCACATCTGTCACATCTAGAACGGAGAGACGTCACATACATAACTAAGCTTTTTTCCTCATAAATACAAAAAAGTCAAATCAAGTCAAATCAATCATTTTCGTTCTATAGAGAGCCGACTCTGATCGCTTTGATGAGCATTGTTTCTTTTAGGATGTGCAGTTTAATTCACAGAATTTCTACAATGTAAGTTTTATATTGTAAACTCGCAGACATTTTTCGTTACATCCATAACAGACGCTCGTTTTCCCCATTTGAAGTATAAACAATGTTTACAGATTGATATTTTACTGATCACACAACTCTGTTGTGAATTGTTTTGGAAATTATAAACAGATGTTTCAATATAATGTTAACATACTTTCTCTGTGAATTTATGTTTTGAGTTTTTACTGCAAATGTCATTTTTTAATTGCTCATAATTAATTAATTGCTCATAAATATATTTGGAAAGAAAGTAAAGAAGAGAAAAAGACGAAAAAAGAAACTAACAGTCGATAGTAACGATATTTTTACTCATACTCACGATAGCCACATCTTTTGCATCCAGCTCTTATGTTGTCCTTGTTTGGACCTGTTCGCAAAAAGACACTCAATGAGACATTTAAATCAATTTGTATATTTCCCGTCATATATCCTTCAATTGTAAAGAGTTCAGGAATCATCTAGTTCATGCGTCGTCAAGAGATTTTATGAATATTATTGGTCAGTAAACCTTAATGCTTAAAGTGTAAAACATGAAGTCTGACATAGTAAATGTGTGCGGTGTGAACGTGCAGACGAGCGAACATAATCGTGCAGTGTTACTTGCTAGAACATTCCCGAAATAGCATACTAACAACAACCAGCAAAACTAATGGCTAAATAACCAAATGATACCTTGGGCAGCCATGTTGTACTCGATTATTAATAGATATAAATTATAACAGAGTTATCTAAAATAACTCTCGTCTTCCGTCCGCCGCTTTTCAAAACAAAAAACAGATCCGTCTGGTAAAAAAGTCCGGTTGGAAAAGTGGAGAGGTGCTCTGAGGTTCCACGTGGAGAACAGTTAATCCCTTCCATAGATGTATGAAAAATATGAATGTTAATAAAATATTATCAAATATAAGGGCCAAAAAGATAAGTAAGCACTAAGCGCAGGATGCTGCATTCCAAGCTAAAGATTATTGTTACGAGGACAGATATTTTGCCATTAAGTTTTATCTGAATTTTGAAATATTGGCTATGGCAGCATTATAAGGTAAAATAGCTCCCTGAATAAAAACACGCTTAATTTTCAATCGTCAGACTCAATTTTGATAAAAATGACAACATTATAATGCCAAGACGACGATATATAAGTGGAGAGTATTTCCGTATGGTGCCTAATCTAGACATTTACACCATAAAATATAGTAACGTTTATTCCAATAATGTTTGTAAAAATGAAAACATGTCTCTGGCTGGTCTATAAACTGGTGAAATTGAATACATTTGTATTTTGTGTAAAATAGATTCACATCGAACGCATTCATTCTGCTATTACTCCGAGACTGTAGGGGGCGATAAGGCCGGACAAACTCTGCATGATGAATGAACGAGACTCTGCGACGGCGTGACATGAAGCGCTTGTAAACACAACATACGCGGGTACTTCATATCTGTTAAACGTGCTTATTATGGTTTTGTAACACCTTCGCATATTCTGTACATTTTCTATTAACTAATGAAACCGTGGTGAAGGAAGTATACACCAATAAGACGCGCTAAAGATGAGCAACATATATATTCAAGAGCCACCAACTAATGGAAAGGTGAGTTTCCATATCTCTAAATCATATTCATGATATATAATATAATTCATATACACTAATCTGAGTCTGCTTTGACTTGCATTTTAAGTGTATTATTAACTTGCCTTTAAAATATGAATTATGCAACGAATCAGTATTTCACTAGAACAAGGAACAAGCAAGTTAGTTCTTTTATTACATTCATTTGTTCACGTATTTTATTATTAAACTGCAAATCCAGAGTTGGTGAAATCTAATGATTAGAAATAGACTAGCTTATCAATCCTTTAAACCAATGCTTTTAGCAAACAACACTTTAAAGGTTTACACATATACATTTAAGATAAAGTATTCTCATGTAGAACATAGCTCATACTTATGGTGAAATTCTTATAACATTTAAATTAGTGAGATCTGTATAATAATGAATAAATGTTATAATTTACCTGACTACTGAAATAATACACAAGTGTTCAAGTTTTCATTCTAAATCTCCCAATAATTTGTTTTAATAATTGAATGCTTCATTTTATGAGATTCATTTAAATCTCTTTAGTTTATTTTATGTATCAGATGTGATAATCAAGGCTTTAAATGTTTTATTGAGCAGCTTCAGAGTTTTTCCACTGAAAAAACAAACTGTTATAGTGTAAAGTTTTACAGTAAATAAAGCTTTTGAACTGAACTGGTATTTTCTTGCAGGTCTTGCTGAAGACCTCTGCAGGTGATATAGACATAGAGCTCTGGTCTAAGGAAACTCCCAAAGCATGTAGAAACTTTGTTCAGCTCTGTATGGAAGGTAGGTAGAATCACACACATATAACAAATGCACATATAAAGTGCAACAGGTTTATTACATTATTAAAATATATATTTTTGGCCTATTCATCATATAAAGTCATCTTCATATATAGGCATTTGTGTTTTTGACTGTTTTTTAAGGTTACTATGATGGCACAATCTTTCATCGTATGGTGCCAGAGTTCATTGTTCAAGGAGGAGATCCAACAGGCACTGGAACTGGTGGAGAGTCCATCTATGGCCGGCCTTTTAAGGTTGTTGTTTTTGTAAATCATTGGTTGCTTTTTATAATTACATTGATCTAGAGGTTATTTTTGGAGAATACAATCACACACATCACTCAATGAAATAGGTATGTCTTGCCAATAATATTTTAATTCTTTGTGGTATATTCAGCAAAGTGCGAAAGATTCAGTCCATATTGAGATTTTTTTGGCTGCTCATACATGAATGTGAATCTCCAGCTCCAGCACATGCTAAAGGTTCTCTACTGGATTGAGATCTGGTGTCGGTGAAGGTCATTTCAGTTTAGAGACTCACTGTCATGTTCAAGAAACCAGCTATGCATAATCCACAGAACTGCTGCTGACTGGATATTTTCTCTCTTTTGGACCATTCTATGTAAACCCTAGATGTTTTTTCTTGTTAAAATCCTTGTAGATCAGCAGAGTTTCTGAAATATTCAGACCAACAACGATGCCACATTCATAAAATTCCCCCCTTTCCCAATTGCGATCCAGGACTTAAAGCTAATGATTATTTTTTTACTGGCCAGGGAATTAAAGTTATTTCTTAGCCATATTTTTATATTTTAAATAATGTCAAAACAAGGTAAATATAGCTGTATACATGCACTTTTTTTTCAATATAACATTTCTTTAAAATCAGGTGACATTTTTAAAAAGACAAATTGTTGTAACTAAATTTATACAGTAAAATCTGTCCAGGTTGAAGGTCCCAGATCACCAGTTTTCTATACATAAATGGAGAGTACTCCTGTTGAAGGAATGTTTTTGTACAGATAATAAAGTCATATTAGTAAAAACAGTTTTATTAAACAGTATTTACATTTCATGGGCATGGACTTTCACTGATCAGAAGATCGGAATCGAAATAAAATCAAGACCTTGTGCTTAAAAAATGTGTGCTTCATACAGGTGAGTGGGCTTGACAAACCACCTGTAGAAACACTCTCCTTTCTCTATAAAACACACACACGCACACACACATGCACACAAAATGCTCTCCCCTCAACCTAATTGTCTGAGCAATAGCAGTTCCTTTGTATAATTAGCACTTCTTGTGTGTTTTGCCTCTTCTTGTTGAATCGCTAAATGTCTCTTGAATTGTAAGTTGCTTTGGACAAAACTGTCTGGTAAATGACTAGAGTAAAAACAGATATGTTGTTCTTGTGTTATTTGTTAAATAATCGGAACAGTACTATTATAGTTTTCATGTCAGACAGTGTTTTGCACGTTTTTTTTTTACCTCACTTTTATTATAGTAAGTTATAGTGAATACTAGTGCTTTGAACCATACTATAGTAAAGTGTATTATACTGCATATATAATAGTATTTAGTATTTAATACTTTAAAATAGTATAAAGAGTAATAACTCATTGTTAATGAATTCTATCTGCGTATTATAGCATTTACTCTAGTGAACTGCTATAATACTTTTTTACTACAGTAAACTGTGAAAGCTGATTTGAGCAACGGATCCTACTGACCACGTCCACATGCCTAAATGCATTATGATTCTGTTTTTTTGAGCAGCTAAAAGGGCTTAACTAATAAAGTGTTCAGTAAGTGTTTGTTTCTTTGTGTAGAAATGTACAAGAAAGCTTTAAAATAATGCTCCTAGTTATTAATTGTTTTTTCCCATCTCAGGATGAATTTCACTCCAGATTACGCTTCAATCGGAGGGGTTTGGTTGCTATGGCAAACGCAGGACCTCATGATAACGGGAGCCAGTTCTTCTTTACTCTCGGACGAGCGGATGAACTCAACAACAAACACACCATTTTTGGAAAGGTGATGTTTGTAAGATATATATAAAAAATGATGACACATTACAAAGGATATTTCTAATTCACCTAGTAATTAGAATAAGTCAGAACTTTCTGCCAAAAACATTACCCATCTTATGTTGGAGTTTGTAGTGTTCTTTTTATTGCACCTGGAAATACCATATATCACTTCAGGGTTCAACACTAAGGATTTTTTGTAATGGCCCAATCGGGCCAGTGGTTCAGATTTTTACTTGCCCCACCAAAAAAAGAAGTTAATAGCTATTTCTTAGCCACATATTTTAAATAATGTGTCAAAAATAATATCTGGGAATCTAGAATTATTATTATTTTTTTTCAAATGTTAAAAAAAATTTAATGAGCAAAATTCAATGTTATGCAAACAAAAAGAGCAGTATGGAAGTTCTAAATTATTTAAATAAATAATTATTTATATAAATTATAATTTTTGTTGTTGTGTTGTACCCACGTAAGTATCTGCGTCAAAATTTTAGACGTTTTCTTTTAGCCTCATAATTTGATGTTGCCATCTCTTCGCTGGACTGGTTGTAACCAGGTTATGGAAAAAATAATATGCTCAAAACATCCAATCAGATAAGAGGAGCTGAAAAGCAGTTTAGTGTTTACGGCATTACAGAAAAGGTAGCATTTAAAGGCTTAAAAGCACAAACTGTATCTAGATTCTAAGACGGTATTTGCACGCAACTGACAAATAGTTGCAGGGAAATTAAACATTAGTAACAAGGCCGGGCCAGTAACGATCCTGTCTACTGTCCCAGGCATCCTTCATGATAGCCCCGGGACATTGGGCAGTCCTTATTGTTGAGCTCTGCATTTAATGCCACATATCATGGAAAATACCATATATCAATAAAAATAAAAAGCTTCAACAAAGGAAAAGAAAATATGATGTCTAGTTTCATATGCATAATGTCTCAATTCAGTTTTTGGTTCTCATTTTGCTCTCTTGGCCGCAGGTCACTGGAGATACAGTGTATAACATGCTCAGGTTGGCAGATGTTGCGTGTGACGGTGATGAGCGGCCCCTCAACCCACATAAAATTCGGTCCACAGAGGTTTGTTTAGACCCCTTCCTGTTGTACTTTAAACATTTTCTGGCTTATGTTTATATTGGGAAGGGTTGTATTTTGCACAGGTCTTGCATTCTCCTTTTGATGACATCATTCCACGTGAAATCAAAGGCAAAAAAGAGAAGAACAAAGATGAAGCGAAGAAGTCACAGTCCAAAGCAACCAAGTATGGAGCTCTGTTTCATTATTTTGTCATTTTTTCAAGAGACCTGAGTCAAACATATTGTCTAATGAATTCACAATGCTTGTAATGCCAATGGTTTTAAGCAGTCTTAACCTTTTTGAATTTAAATACCACCTTTTGACAAAGTCTTGGATAATAACAACAAATGCTGTTTTAAAACGTATAGATGAATATCATTTATTATTATTATTATTATTATTATTATTATTATTATTATTATTATTATTATATTATTATAAACTACCAGTCAAAAGTTTGGAATTAGTAAGTTTTTTTTTTTATGTTTTATAATAATCTAATTCTGCTCACAAAATATGCATTTTATTTATTTATTTATTTATTTATTTACACAATTAGGCAAGGCTAATGTAATTGATATAACTGATCTACATTTTTGTTTTAACTTTCATTTTTAATATGAATTGCTTTTTTCATTTCATATTTTATTAGTATTTTATTTTATTTCTCTGTTGTTTAATTGAAAAAAAATCCTGATTTTTTACTTATGATTTTTTCAAATGTAACGTTTTTTAAAATATTTTTTAATATTTATACTGTATATTGTTTTAATTCCGAATTAAAATGCTTCAATTTTCTTGTAGGAATTTCAGCTTGTTGTCATTTGGAGAGGAGGCCGAGGAGGACGAGGAGATGGTCAATCAAGTCAGCCAGGTAGCTCTTTGTCCAATGAAATAATGCCTTCTTCAGAGTCATTATTAATATGAAAGAAAAAGATCAGTAGGTGCTTTCAACATGTCCTTTCTTGCAGACCATGAAAGGGAAAAGCAAAAGCAGTCATGACCTGCTGAAAGACGATCCCAAGTTAAGCTCTGTTCCAGTTGTTGACAGGTCGGGAAAAAACCAACAAACACCACCCAGTCTTTGAATAAATATTTATATTTAAATTTTTATGAACGATAACATTTCAGTGATAGATCACTTTAGCAAATTATGGAAATATAATCCAGATTTTTATATTTATTTAAATAGTTTTTTAAAGAGTGTTTTGTTTGTGTGTGTGTTTAAAGGAACCAAGGTGGAGGTGATTTTGAGGTACTTTCTCTTTTGCTTGTTTCATTCAGTTATTTCCAATAATGTCACACTAAGTCCTTACTGTGGATTTTTGCATATGCAGAGACAAACTGCTTTCTTGATCCAAATACTGAAGTTAGATATGCAAATGAAGTAGTTTTGATATCACTACCGGGAAGTGAACTGATTTATAAATAAAGTCTTGTAAACAATATTTTACTTGCATTTCTAGGTTATTAGTGTGTTCGTGTGCATGTAAATGTGTGTCTGTTATCCACCACAGGACTCAGATGATAATGATGAGGATGCAGAGGATGACAGCGATCGTGAAGCAGAGAAAGCGAAGGTCAGAGAGAATATCGCAAAGAAGCTGAAGAAAGACAAGACGGATGAGGAGAAGTCCAGTCAAGACTTGGTGAAGAAGACCTCGCGCAGGTATGACAGTCAGATTGATGCTGTGTTTCCCTTCTGGTGATGTAATGTCTTTTTATTGCAAAGACATTCAAGCTGAAATCGCGTACAGCTCAAGTAGGTACTACATTTGGATTTGAATTTACTTCCTTCACAACCATTAGAATGGTATGAATTCGGACTACATTCACTATTTGTCATTGTCACATGACAGTTACAGAAATACTACTCAATTAATACTGCTAATGGCAGCTACATTGTGGGGAATTTCGAATGTTTGACAAAAATGTTTGACACACACACAAGTAGCCTGTACTGTCCCTCTTACATAAATGGCTCCCGATTAGAATCAACATGCAGATCAGGCAGCAGAGCATCAGTAAAGGACTTTTATTGGTCATTTTTGTAAATTGCATGACTTGCATACCTGCTAAGCTTCTGGTTTGCTCTATAATGCAGTGAAGTATTGCGCGTGTGTGTGTGTGTTTGTGTGTGCGCTAGCATTGAAGAGCCGCTGAGCTAACAGCTGACAGGCCGTGAACACACACACACACACACACACACACACACACACACACACACGCACACACACTGTATTTCTGACGGCAGACACGTGAACTAGTAGAACGTTTTTCTCTCGCTCTTGAACCACAACTGACAGATTATAACGGCTTTAACACACACCTTTCAAAGCTGTATTGCAAAAACACTCCGTAATCCACTCAAAACGCTATTAAAACCCATTTTCGGATCGCAAATTACCCGTTGTAAACACTGTAAATGGAAGTTCTAAACATTCTGGTCGCTATGGTGCCCTCCATGCAGCTGCCAGGAAAAAGGTCTATAACATAAAACAATTTAGTGGATACCTGATTAATTTATTACTCAAATAGGCAACATAAAACTGTTTATTATCTTGATTTTTTTTTTTGTCATTACATTTTTTACAGTCTAGTGGCTAAAGTGTGACCTCTTGGCATATTTAGTTGCGCTATGAGTTCTATAGTGAGCTTGAAATTGTCATTGGCTTTCTTGCAGCAGTTTTCTGTACAGCAGGTGTTTCAATGTGAAGCCTTACAAAGTTTAGCTCCTACATACCTGAGCTAACCAATCAAGGGCTGTGTTCTGTTGTGAATGGCTCAACTCTATAGAGTGGGACACACTTAGTTCGTGGTTTGTCATTGGACAGGTTCGGGCCATCGGTGAGCATGTGTCAGGCTTGTGTGTTTGGTTTGTTCCACACATCGGAGGGGGTTTGCCCAATTCAGTATGTAGCGAGCGCTCTTATTGGTTGTTCAGCTTCGAATCAGAGAGTGAAAAAACAGAAGTGATGAAACCAAGCAAACAACGCAAGTCAGGAGCGGGAACACAAAGAAGACACCTTATTTTTTTGGCATTACTAAAATGTTTGCAAATTATATGCATTATTAGATTATCAGGCATATTTGAACAAGTAAATTCCTCTGTGGTGAGCGAGAAGTTCTGTTAAAATGGTACATAAACCGTTATACTGACTTACCACTTGTGGGTATGGAAAGACACATTCTCTCTAATAGATGCAGTGCACACATTCTCAATTCAGTCAGATGTCGTCTGTTTGGTGTGTTCATGCACAGTTCTTTGGTCCACAATTGGTTTTCATCACTGCTATAGCTTTTCGACGATGACTACTTGGTGTGTTATTTCAACTCTAACAAAGTTTCAAAGGCATGAATATGTAGGGAACCAAAAAACAGATCTATGGACACACATATGTGACGTGTCTTGCGTCACCTGCATCAAAATTGATACATGCGCAAGGAATCATGCAAGTAAAAAGTGTCAATAACTTGCACTTTGAGGACCCTTTGAGGTGGCCAGTTAAAGTAACTATTTAGTATAATGGCCATGATTATCCTCTCCAAAGAACCATTCCATTGCAACGTTTCAGTTGTTGTTTTTTTGGATTACTAGGCTGTTTCTAAAAACATGCCCCAATCCACTGATTGACATTCTGTCAGCTGAGATGTCTTGATGAGATCCATTTTCGAAGGCAGCGTACATGTATTTTTAACTGTCTGCAGCTGGGTTTCCATCCTAATGTGAAGCAAAACTTTTCAAAGTTTTCAATAAAGAAAAAAATCCCAAATGTGAATTAGGTGTATTTGCATCAAGTTGTTCGAGAGGCTGACTGTAGTATTGGTAACCTAGCAACCGAGCAAACAAGACAAGTATAATAGAGTCACGCGAGTGTGATGTTCACTAAAACTTTATTTATCAAATTGTCTCCAATTATTTGCACGAACTCCTTTTTTTGGTTTAGATTCCAAAACCACCTCAAGCAAGCATAAAAACATTTGTGTTTTTTTTT
>CAIGQQ010038783.1:2418830-2432703 GCA_903798035.1 Danio albolineatus | reverse complement strand
TTTTTTTTTTTAAAGGAGACGACTTACAAACATATTGTTGTCGCGTGTTAGCAGACCACTGTAATCCACACATGTGAGTCCACACACTGCGCTCTCATCGCTAGAAAAATGGAAACAAAACCTTTGTTTGCGGCACATTTATAAGTGCAACACTGACGAGTCATGTCTCCCAACAATTCTACTTCTTCCACTTGTTTTAATTATGGTTTGCAACACAACTTGAGATCTGAAGCTACTAAAAAGTCTCAGACGTCTTAGTTATTAACAGCGGTTATCAAACTGTGGTCTACAAGTGGTCTGAAATTTATTATTTTATCATAAATGTAATAATTTGGCTATTTTAATAAGATTGAAGTAATTTACATAATTGATTAACTATGTAGAAATAAATAAACAAAACAGTTTAGTTATTCGAATAGTTATAATAATCATAGAATAATCAACACAGATGCTCAGCACTGTAATCAGTATACAGTGCTCAACATATATGAGTACACCACTCAAATCTCTAATTTAAATTTATATTTTCAATAGGAAGCTTTACAATATTATATTTGTGTATATACATTAGATTAGTCATACTCAAGCTAGTCTAGTCTAGGCATAGACTATCACAAAATATCTTATGATAACAGTCCAAAATTTGCACACCCAAATGTATATTCATTCATTCATTTTATTTTCGGCTTAGTCCCTTTATTAATCAGGGGTTGCCAGCGGAATGAATTGCCAATTTATCCAGCAAATGTTTTATGCAGCCGGTGCCCTTTCAGCTGCAGTCCATCACTGGGAAATGCCCACACACTCTTATTCACACACATACACTAGCGACAATTTAGCTTACCCAATTCACCTATAGCGCATGTCTTTGCACTTGTGGGGGGAACCGGAGCACCCGGAGGAAGCCCACGCCAACAGGGAAAACATGTAAACTCCCCACAGAAATGCCAACTGACCCAGCCGATGCTCAAACCAGCCCCCTTCTTGCTGTGAGATGATCGTGCTACCCACTATGCCACAATGACGCCCCTCCAAATGTATACGTTAGAGTAAAATATTAAATAAAAAAAATAAATAATAATAAAATTCAAGAGAAACAAAAAAAGTATAAAATTTTGTTTGAAATTCATTTTCCCCCAATGTTTCAAATTAATTTAAATGGATTGTCTTTCTATATTTTCAAGGTGTTCTGTGACTAAAATATTATCTTAATAAATATATCTGTTTAAGAAATCTGTTTGCACCAAAATAAAATATTTTAACTATATTTACTAAGAAACGGATAAAGATATTAATTTTATGTTGAGCAATGTATATATCAAAGTTCTCCATAGTTTCCAATATACAAACATGATTTATTTATGGTCCTATAACCTCCTTCTCTGATTATTAGACACACATGCATTCACACATCTGTATATTTCACCTATGGAATACATTAAAGGAAAGAGTAAATACATGAATACGCTGATAAAATTAGTAGAAAAAGTCAAGTTTGTTCCATGAATATTAGAAATGATGTTCACTCTACCATTTACAGCACAAGTTAGATATTTAAACAAGAAATTAAATCCATATTGCTTTTAGGAAGGTATTTCTCACATATAAATTTATATTTGGGTCCATGAAATCTAAAACTACTGATATTCCAGGCATCTCAATTATCATTGTAAGAGATCCTAAATTTAAAGATGGTAAAACAGGAATTGCTAAGCAGCTTACTGATGTTAATGAACTTCAGAAGGCTACAATTTAATAATAATAATATAAATGTAAATGCTGCACACTGCACCGTTTAAAAGCATCACAGTTTTAAAGAAGTTATGAACTGTTAGCGAAGGTTTTTTTCTTTATAATTTACTTTCATTCACTTATATCCCTCGTATTTTGAATGAACAGCCACAAATTGTTAAGCATAGATATATTTTAAAATAGGATAGTCCCTATTTTTAAAACTACAAGCTGTCTAAGTTCTGCATCAGTGATGAAGATGGTCTTTTCAATATAGCAAGCATTATTAAAGACTCTAAGAGCGTTTCATGTGACTGCTGAAAGAGCTTTCTCTCACGCATCCTGGCTTTTGGTTTGTGCTGTACTTCCTGTGAGGATTACTGCATACTTGAGATTTGCGCAGACAAACCTTTGACCTCTGTGGAGCTTTTGCAATGGCCCTGTTGTATATCACTGTCTTCACATTGTGTGTTCTCAGGGGGCAAAGGTGTGTCCCCTCACCCTGGTCATTTTCAGTGTTTTTAACGTTCAGCCAGGAATGTGCTATTTACAATTGGCAGCCAGTGCATGTTTGAGATGTGCTTACTTCTTTTTAGAAGAAGGACAGGATTTGGTGTGAAAAGAATTGCATGAAGCTGTCACGAAATGTTTCCCAGTAAATGTTTTCTTAAAAAAAAAGTGAGCTTCACACATGTGAGTGGGCTTGACAAACCACCCATAGAAACACACTCTCTCTCTCTCTCTCTCTCTCTCTCTCTCTCTCTCTCTCTCTCTCAATTCAATTGAAATGTACATTACAAATGTACATTTCAAATGTATTGCCAAAGCATTTATAAATTTTACATCTCTCTCTAGGGGTGGGCGATATGGAAAAAAAATCATATTTTTTCTGGGGAAATCACGATTCACGATTTTTATCCCGATTCTTTTTCAATTTTTTCAACTATTTTGCAAATTACAAAGGCACAATACAACCAAACTAATGTCCCCATATAAAAATATACTCTTACCATGTATGTTTAAGAATATTTTAATCAAGTTAAGATTTAATGCAAGTGCTATTCTCCAAAGAGAGAACATTCAACAAGACTTGCATTACAGTTACTGTACCATCAAAACGAACATTTAACAAATCTTAGTTCAAATCAGATAGCTTATTAGACATAGATCCTCAGCAACACCTTCAAAAATGTAAGTGGCTTTTTTTTACAAAGTTAACCTTGCGAAACGGACGAGGCTTTTTGCCATGTTCGCCGTTGTGATATTCTTTAAAACGACAGGGGGTGGTCAAAAGAAACTGACGTAGAAGTAGAAGTAGAAGTAGAAAGTTTCAGGAACTACGTCATATCATTATATCGATCAAGATTTTTAAACTAATTATTTTTATTATTTTATAAATTGTTTAAATGATTATAAAGTTTTTTTATAACCATTCAAAAAAATTTTAAATCAAACTTTAATGCCTCACTTGCTTTTGTTCTTATCTGGGACAGTTCTTCCTACTATGATTTATTAAAATATTAATGACGACAGAACATGGGTTGCTCTACAAATATATTTTTTATTATGGCAAGAATAAAAGCAAAAAAGTACACTTACTAAATAATACAGATTTTTTTTAGATGTAGCCTGCTCCACAATTCACACCTTACTGTCTGGCTTGTTTCTGTCCTCTACTTATGCTAAAAATGCAATAATAATCCAACATTCCTGACCATTATCACCAATAAAGCCTAGAAAAACAGGGCATCATGTTTTAAACCGATTGGTTCAAATGTTCCTTTCCAGTTATCAAAGACATAATTTGTTCCTTAATTATAGTTTTGAAACTATTAAATTGTTTTAAATTCAATTGTAATATATACATCAGTGTAAAACCCATGAATGGTGGAAAAACATATTCTGTAATTGTGTAGCTTGGTGTCCACTTCTGCCATGGCCTCTTTTGGCTTTAACAAACTCATCCCTCAGGTTTTTCCAAACCTTTTACAAAAACTTTCCTCCTTTCCCATGGCTGTTGCAATTTCCAGCCAAGAATTATTGATCAGCTGGTTATCTCTATAATCACCGATCATAATGGTGTCTGTATAGTCTTACGTGTTACAGACAAAATCTCTTCAGTGTTTCATATTCAACTCAAATCAGACGCGGCACCGTGCGCACTGTTTGCTCTAGTCTCAAAATAATCATGCGCTCCGCCAGCCGAAATTATGTTGCGTGCACTCAAAGTGAACATCCACAAACTCCGCGATGACGTTACATTCGCCGCGCACACTCAAGCGAACTAGCGGACGTGTTGAGTTTAAATCATGCTTATTAATGCATCCTGAAGTAAAGTAAAGCAGCTATAAACTCCAGCAAGAGAAAGTCATTGTATGCAGAACCACAGACCTTTATTTATAAAGTATATTTATGGAAACTGTTCATCTTAACTGAAAGCTACGCCTGTATGCTGGCCTCGCGCAGCCCTGTCAGCCAGTCTGTCCTTAAACATGTAACCTTAATGGCTTAAACAAAAAAATGCACAGCACTACTACGGTTACAGAAAAGTTCCCGCTGTTATAATTCACTTACCTTTTTAATACGTTTATAACCCGCTATTTGAAAAACAACAACGACAGACGACTGAATGAGATGATGTTTTGAATGAGAAGCTGTAATGTAGCCGTGGCGGGATGAAATTTGGTGTGGCGCCCCGTCATGGAAGAATGAATGTAGCGGAAGCACTGAACTATATACTGTATGGTGATACAACGATTTTTCAAATATCGTATTATCGCACATCCTTATCTTTCTCTTTCTCTCTTAAAAAAAACTTGACTTAAGAACCGCTCCACCCTCTTCTGCAAATCAGCAGCTCTTTTGCATTTAAAGGGACACACAAAAAAATTCTGCGTTTTTGCTTGCAACCATGTTTGATATTAGTATAATAATTAATCTGTAAAGTTGAAGCTATATATGCACAATATTGGAAAAATTTGACATCGCAATATTAAGATTTTCTGCAATACATAATACGATTAGAAATGCAATTACACCAGATAGCTTGAATAGCTCATTTTGGAAAGAACTATTTTATTTAGACTGATTGACTATTCTGGGTGGGAATCATGTATACAATATAATAAACAATTTAAAAGTATTGATAAATACAGTAGACAAAGGAAAAAAAAGTTAAAGCTACAGTGCTTTATGTTTCTTTGGGGAGTCAAACAGTATTCAGGTACAAAAATGTAATAATTATATTTACTGTAAGATAGCACTTCATATAGAACTTCATAGTCTTCATTGTATTAATGGGTAAATAAAAGAAATATTAATTAAAATTTTTACAATTTAATGCACAGTCACAGGCCTTATAAACACATGCAGATGTGCCACTCTTTTATGATTTAAAATCCACAAATCTCGTGTTTTTTTGGAATAATTGGTCTTGGTAAAATATAATACCAACAAATAAACTCAACAATGGCCATCCTACAATGTGACTATTGCATTAACTACATTGCGATATCGATGCTGAAACAATATATTGTACAGCCCTAGTTGAAACTTTAGAGCCAAATTCTAGTGACACGAGGTTTATTTTATAAAAAGGGGTATAGTATGTCCCCATTGAAACCTAATGCCCCTGATAATCAAAAGTTTAAACTAATATTTTGAATAAAAGTAGTTTGTTCCATTGCAAGCTCAAGTGAACAATAGTACTGAGGTACTTTCTCTCATTGGCTCTTCATTTGGCACTATGACAGATTCTTGACAAATGGCTAAACAGTCACTTGTGCCAGTCCAGTGTTGACTTTATCCACATTTTTGACCAGCCTTGGTTTATATTGTAGAATGTAAGAGAAATAAATGGAAATGTGAGCATGTCAGATCGTAACGCTGACAGAGATGCATTGTGTTTTAAAGACTGTCACATTTGTATTTCGAACGCTTTTCGTTAAAGACCCGTTTTTCCAAACTGTTAAAGACGCATGTGAAATCCTCGAGTCACTTTACTGAAAGACATGCAGGTATTTATGCGTTGATTAAATTATTTCTGACAATAAAAGTGGAGTGGCAGAAGTACATGTCTGCCCACAGCGAGTCATTTGTCAGTCTGTCAAAGGCAGTTTTGAAGGGTTTTTTTTTGTGTGTGATGTTTCTGCTGTTTTTAATTGTATAAAAATGAACTGTGCCTCTGAAACACAAACGAGAGACCTGCATTTAAGAAGTTGTCTAATAGTTATGAATCAGTAAAAACTTGCTTACTTTGTGTGAAATTTAATTAATTTGATTAAATATAAGAATCCAAACAATTAAAATGTTATTTATTTTAATAAACATATTAGATTGAATATAGATAATAACATTAATGCATAATAATTTTTTTTTAATTAACTTTACCATCAAATAGTGTTGTCACAATACTGAAATTTGATACCAGTCTGTACTTAAATTTTAAAAACGTCTAAGTTACACTCGGTAAACAGTGGTGTGTTCGGTGAACTGATGACCTTCACGGCCAATCACAGTCATTTCTGTTGAGCATGTGAACACAATGGCAAATCAGCGCTATTTAAGAACACGATCAAATGTTTGCGGAAAATGGACATTTTTTTATAATTTCAGTACCTTGGTATTGAATTCCAGTATCGTGACAACACTACCATAAATTCAATTTTGAGTTTAATTTAAGATTAAAGTCCATGCAAAATCAAAATGTACAATTTTTATTTTGTTATTCTTTATGTAGACAATTAAAGTTAATCCACTGAAAAAAAAAAACTTTTGTTTTGGTAATCTTCAATAAAAATCTGATCATTTGGTTCTGCGTTTGGAGTGGACCTCACTCTTTAATAAAGCCAGTTTGACTGCTTCATCCACAATATTCTTAGACACACCCCTCTTACCATTAGTTTGCTTTGAGGGAATGATGCACAAAAGTCCTGCCCCCTGCTCAGTATTCCATTTTAGTAAATACTGAAATAAATGTCTCAGCAACTTCAAGTTCATGCAGACAGGTCATTGCTTTTAAAGTTTTTTTCAATAGCTTTGTTTCCATCTAAAGATGCTAATTAAATTTATAGGCAAAACAGAAATATCGCATAAAAGATGTGCAAATAAAGCAGCGTTTTCATTCAAGTAGCCAAAGAGAACAAAATAGTCACTTCCTGATTAACTGGCGCCAAATATAATTTTTTTTTTTTTTACTGAGATAGGATAAGCTGCTTTTCTTTATTTAATAAAGGGCTTGCACCTCAAAAGAAAATGCCAACACGCAATGAACATGTGGTGGCCTTTGAAGGCATCAGACACGGAGCACAGACGCTCTTGACAGTTCTGGAGGTAGTTAATAATATAATAACACGAATACTGAAATGGTTACAGCGATTTAGATTGACCAAAACAACATTTCAGATGTTTTACAGTGTGCTCAGCCTGCTGGTTTATCCATTCACACATTGTTTTATCATCACATGATCTCTTATAACAAAATCACATGACCTTTTTTTAATGCACATATTGGAATTTGTTTGGTAAAAGTGTTTCCATCGTAGTTTACGCACATCTTTTCTTATCGAACAAAAGGTTACTCCTACTCAGTTATACGCATTTTCAACATTTCAGAATCAGAAACAATCAGAAAGAGCTTTATTGCCAGGTATGTTCACACATACGAGGAATTTGTTTTCGTAACAGAGCTTCTACAGTGCAACAGAATTACAGAGACGGGACAAAAAACAGATAATAAATATATTTAAAAAAATGGAAGTAAGTGTTAAATGCAAATATACAAATTGACAAGTGTGTCTATAGGTATATTACTATATACAACGTTATATGTGCAGCTGTTATGTGCAAATTGGCATGTAAAGTGGGTTGTTAAATAAGTGTATGTGTGTTTAAAAAGTGTATAGCAAGTAGTGATGTTGGTTCCACGATTATTATCATCAAGTGTTCATGAGATGGATTGCCTGAGGGAAGAAACTGTTTCAGTGTCGGGCTGTTCTGGTGCGCAGTGCTCTGTAGTGTCGACCAAAAGGTTCACAGTTTAAAGAGGCAGTGTGCTGGGTGTGAGGGGTCCAGAGTGATTTTGGCAGCCCTTCTGCTCGCTCTGGATAAGTACAGTTCTTGGAGAGTAAGGAGGGTTGTACCAATGATTCGCTCAGCAGTCCGAACTATTCAACGTAGTCTTCAAAGGTCAGATTTGGTAGCTGAGCTAAACCAGACAGTTATTGAAGTGCAGATGACTGATTCAATGAAGGAGGTGTAGAACTGTTTCAGAAGCTCCTTTGGGAGGTTGAACTTCCTCAGCTGACGAAGCATCTTGTGCATCTTGGCATTTTCGTCAACCATTTTTTTGTGTTTTTTTCCAAAATGTGCATGAAAATAGGTGGATAGAAACATAGTTATTGTTAGTTTATTAAACAAGCAGGACCTGATTATAAAATGTTCTGAAATTTAAATTTAATATTGTTAATATTAAACATGTTTTTGATATACAAACAAAATTACAATTCTAAGAATTTTCTGTATTTTTTTTTCTCAATTGTTCGCCACAAAATGCAATAAAAATACCAAACCATGTCTAAAACTGAACCTTAACTTCTTCCATCTCTGAGTTAAAGTGAAAGTTGTGTGTCTTGCCATCTAGTCATGTGGTCTCTGGCCCTAATCTCCTGGTGTTTGGGTTCGGGTCCGCTTCTCTAGTGTTCATATGTCCACAGAGGCCACTTCCAGCTTTGTGTTCAGTCCCGAAAGCAAACACATTCCTCCGCTCTCTCTAATAACAGCAGGCCGCTCGCTCTCTTGGCATCCGCTGTCTTATTTTAGGAAGAAGCCAATTGTCTCCTCTGCAATTCACTAAGCAAACTAAAAGACATTTGTACCTTTTTGAATTATTATTTTCGACAGACATCTCTTCACTTTTCGGGACATAAATTATAGCATGTTCGTCTAGTCTGGTTTTCTCTCTTTTTTTTTTGGCATGGCTGTCATTTGTGAGAGCCAAAAATAAGAGAGACATGCTAAAAACACTGTCCGTTTTATACCCACCCTAAATGATGTGGCAACATTCTTTCTACCACTCTGAGTTATTTATACAGGTTATGCCTGTGTGCATAGGGTGTTTTATTTCAATGGCGCCTTGTCAGTCAAACACGTTGACATGTAAGAAATTGTCAGAGTGTAATCTTATAAAATTACATAATCGCTACTTCATTATCAATAAACATCAGCATCATATTTCCTTTTGTTTGATGTTAAACTTTGTGTATTGTGTGTGTTGGATAAATTATTTTAGATCTTTATACTATATACATAAACCTGAGTCTTGTCGTTGATCCCAGTTGTAAGAGCAACAAAAAATAACTTGACTTCTAGTTGACAATTTAGATAAGTGGCAGAAGGTAGTATTTGCAGATGAATAATCTGTGGAGCTGCATCCATACCGCAGAAGACCTTTTGGAACCCGCATGGACCTAAGATTCTCACAGAAATCAGTCAAGTTTGGTGAGGAATAAAGTCATGGTTTGGTGTTACATTCAGTATACTCAAAGAGTGGATAACAACATCAACAGCTATCAGTTATCGAGACATTTGTGCTGCCCATTACATTACAAACCACAGGAACTGGCACATTCTCTGGCAGGATAGGGCTTCTCATACTTCAACCTCCACATCAAAGTTCATAAAAGCAAAGAAGGTCAAGGTGCTCCAGGATTGGCCAGCCCAGTCACCAGACATGAACGATATTGAGCATGTCTGGGGTAAAATGGAGGAGACATTGAAGATGATTCCAAAGAATCGATGAACTCCTGCAAGAGCTTTTTTTGCCATTCCAGATGACTTTATTAAAAAGTTATATGAGACATTGCAGATATGTATGGATGCAGGCTCCTAGGAGTCATACACAATGTCATACAAAATATTAATTCTTTTTCCACTGCAACACGACATCATATTCTATACTGTACATTATTTCTGTTAAGAGACAAGACTTTTGTCAAAGCAAAGTCAGACCTTCCTGTTCTAATTGAATAATTAAAAATCAAGGAGTGATCATATTTTATTTTGGTAAAATAAGCATTATCTAGAGGCCTTTGCCTTTCATATAAGCCACTTCAGATACCAAATGATCAAGAAGACAAGTTATTATTTGTTGTTCCCAAAACTTGCATAGGCGACAAGATTTTTGTCAGGCAGTGTGTTTTGTTTTTTTGTTAGAAGTCCTGTTGTGGAGCAAAGCATAACTATGGTAACATTTGATTATGGAACTTAATGCACAAATACGATTCTGATATGCTGATACAAGAATAAACAAGTAGTTTTGAGTAGAACTGGGTATTGAGACCAATTTGACGATTCATTTTTATGTTTTATATGATATTTATTTAATTTATACTTAAATTATCTGCATCACAGTCAAAAGAAATAAACACTTGAAATATTTCGTATTTATAGAGTGAATATATACATTATACAAGTTTCACTTTATTTAAATTAATAAGCTTTTTGAAGATTTTCTAATTATATGACCATCATCTGGGATGTGCATTATTTATTTTTGGATGGTCAAAAATGAGGAGGTGAATGCAAGGGTTCTTAAGGCTAATGGTAGTCGATCGGCCAATAGCAACTTCTTCATTTACATTTACTGTAAACATGAAAACGTTGTAAATGTGCAGCAGTGAAATTCATTTACTTGAAATGTGTCTTAATATATAAAACTTTTTTTCCTTTTCAAAATTGACAGTATAATCAAAACAGGCTCATGAATCATTTGTCTGGAAATTGTGTATACAAAGCATACTAACTGTGAACTTTTGGGTTGTTTGCTTAATCACCACACTGTTGTGTGGCAGTAGTAATTGGAGTTTATCAAAAGTATCACAACTGGTATAGACGGAATCACTGATTATTGTGGCTTCTGTTATAGACCCTTTCACATTTCCTTGTTTCTCAGTAGCGGAAGTTATCATGGTTGGGTAAACTAAGGGTGCTTTCACATCTAGACGTTTTTTTTTTCGCAACCCAGTTTAGGCGCTCTGATCCATGTCTGAACAATCATTCCGAAAGTTTACAGTATATACTGCATCAATATCTTTTTCATTAACTCGACTTCTGATATAGAATTGATATATATTTTACCCTTTACGACTGAAATTCTTACCTCTGATTTATATTTGGCGATGACTGTCTGTAGGTGTTACTATTCAGAATTAAAAAGCACCTTTTCGCTTATAATGTCTTATTTCTCATCATTTAGAAACTTTGCGTTGTGAAAGTGAACTACACAAAAAACTAAATTGTTACAATTTGTATCCCCGTTTCCCAACAAAACAATCGATCAGAAAGAGCAGTGAATGGTGTAGTACAGGAAATATATTTTTGCATTCAAATGTGGTCAAATAACAAAAGAAAAAGTTCACAATAGTGTTATCACTATTCAAGAATTGTGTGAAATAGATGCTGCATAGATGCTGCATTAGAAAAACCTTGCATAACTGTGTGCATAAAGATGATTAAATGCAAACCACAGCTTTATAAATGTCCATACAGAAAATAATAATAATAAAATAAAAATATTAAAAACTTTCAAGGATTTAAGAAGCTGATGACATCATCAATGTCTTGAATAAAAGATCTATTTTACTTCTGCTTCGTGCATCTGGTGTAGACCCACCATCAGAACTTATGGGCACAACTTGCAAACTAGTGGTTTTGTCAATCTCTGCTTTACCAGCATTGGGTTTAAATATGATATCAATTCATCAGGCATTTAATTAGATATACAGTAAGCCGGCACTTTATAAAATATTATTTATTAAAGTCTTTTATGTGTAAATATCTATTCAATTTTACTTTGCTCCAACAATACAATGCTAAAAAATTAAAATAAACCATTTGATAGCTTCATAAATACACAAAGCTTCAAAGTTTCAGTACATTTTAATGTGATTTTATACAATTGTGAACTTATTTTTTTCTCCTTTTATTTGCTCCAAAAATTGGATTCACCTCTATTGCATGTGTCTCACAATTCAGTTTATATATGTGACAATCCACCATTGTGGTTAAAAGTATGTTGCAATAAAACAAAATAAGAGCATAGATTATTACTGAAAAAAATCTAAATGTAAACATTGGACTTTAAAGATTGGAAGTTTCTCACAATGTTGTTTTGCAAGGTTCTCGCATGTTTCTGTCTGCATCCCTGCAATGACGTGCTGTAGTTGCCCTGGTACAAATAAGGAAAATGTATTCCTGTAAACCATGCATTTTGCAACACCACAATATGAACAATGCAGCCTAATAAGATTCTATAGATTTTTAAATTTGACCCTGCACTATTTTTTTTGTCATATTGCACAGCCCTACCTTTAGCATTGAATTATAAACTGTAATGCCAAGCAGAAACTCTGCACTGCTGAAGAAGTTGCTATTGGCCAATAGACTACCTTTACCCTTAAGAACCCTTACATTTACCCCCTCATTCTTGACCATCTAAAAATAAATAATCCACGTCCCAGATGATGAGGTGTTTGCTGTGCCCATCAACCCCCTGTAAGGGACGGCATGATTTGTGGCTCTTTTCGGCGTTCCTGACAGGCGAGGGATGGAATGTTGTTAGAATAGCCGTCAAACTCAAAGACAGTACTTAGCAGCACCAGCTGGAGTAGATGGAGTGTGCTGCTGTTGGAGGCCCTCGGGGTGCCATCATTCAGCAGTCCCGCATTCTGCGCTCTGCATCTGCGCAGAAGTGCGAGCGTTCAGCCAGCCCAGTGCAAGGCATCCCTTTTTTCTCTCATAAATCACAAACGAAAAGGTGATTTCAGAATTCGCGGCATTCGTGTGTTGAATACCTGCGTAAATGAGTAATTGCATGGTGCAAGCGGTTAATGACAGCCATTCGGTTCAAATAACGTGTTTCAGTCAAGCGTTAGTTACTCAATTATGTTCCACTCGACCTGAATATTAGAGCTTCAGGGCCATATTCAACCCTTTTTTATTTTAATGTTTAATATTTTGGAGAGATGGTATACTGAGTCCCTTTTATTGAATCACTTTGATAATCCAAGTAACTGCAATTGAGATTAATGTAAATGCAACAGAGAAACATCTATTATTTGTTTGGAGCAGAAAAGTCGTAAGTTAAGAGAATCTTGTTTTTGAAGTTCGGGTATTTTAATAAATAATAAAAAAATATTTCAAAGACAATACTGTCACAGTTATAGACAGTTTTTTGTTTTTTGTTTTCCACCTAGTGTTTCTTTTGTTCGGTTTCCCTCCACTCATCGGTTGTCATGGACATTAATTCCCAGCACCTGTTTTTATTTTGTTAATCAGTTTCCTCAGTCCCTGTTTCCTCAGTTCTTTGTCTGGTCTTGAATGTCATGTAATGTCATGTAAATATATTCTTTTTAAATGTCTGGGTAAACAACAACAACAACAACAAAAATACCCTTTGAACACAATATATTTTAGTTTAAGAAACATTTAAAATATTTTGGTACAGTAAACATGTCAGGATAAATAATTCAAGTGAATCGTTGACTTCTGCTGTCTTCGTCTTTGATTATCCTTTCTGATATCAGTATCTTTCACCGTTGTCCTAAAAACATTACACATACCCAATACATTTTTAATCACCCCTTTTTAACTTTTTTCTGCTCCATTTTAATGGTTCAAATAATTTATTCACATTGATTTTAATTTTATTGTTAACTATAGTAGCCCCAATTTAGGTGATCAGCTTGGTTAATTGAATTAAATTATGCATTATGCATATGCATCGTTATGAGCTGGATATTCATTTTATATGATGTCCCAGGCTGCAAGTATTTCCAATTTAATTGGGAAAATACAGTCAGTGTCTCATGATCCTACAGAACTCATCTTGATATGATGATTTAATGTTTAAGAAATACATTTTCTTATTAATATTGTGCTATAATACAATCATGCTGCTTAATATTTTTGAAGACTGTAATAGTTTTTTATTTGAAATAGATTTTTCTATTGCATTTTTATTAATGTAATGACACATTAGATTAATCTTTTATATTCTTGCTTATTAATTTATTTTAAATAACAAGCCTTACTGACCCTAATATAATATAATATAATATAATATAATATAATATAATATAATATA
>CAIGQQ010038783.1:2275949-2342702 GCA_903798035.1 Danio albolineatus | reverse complement strand
ACAGAACATGCATTTGCAAATAATATTGATACTAAATTCATCCCATATCATAGCAGCGTCAGCCAATGAAGTTACTCAACAATCGACTACTGAATGAGCTGGTGTATTTGCATACAGCGATCTGATTGGCTGACGCTTCCGTTGGCGCTTGAAAAGTTAAGAAATTCCCAACTCCTGTAGCGAGCAACACCACTGAAGCGGCGCCGATGGATCCAGAATGTAGTTTGGCAACGCCTGACGTCACCCATACAAAATGAATGGGAAGCGTTGACGCTGACGCCCCGTGTGAATGGGGCTCGTAGTGGGCAAAAGGAAAGCCTGTCTCACCGTGCACGTGATCCTTTGCTCGCGCGAAAAGCTGTTTTTGTCAGTCAAGCTGCTTCCCGATTCTAAGATCACATTTACACGCATATAGACAAACGGTCATAAGCTAACAGGCTAATCTGTTCTGACGAGCCAGCACTGGTAATTTAAAATGAGTTTTAGCCAGCCAAAGTGGCTAGTGGGAGTGGCTGTCTAACGCGCCACAACTGAAATCTAATGTAAATGTATATTCGTCGAAGACAAACAACAAACGCCCGGAAATTATATCATATTAACATATAAGAAGCCTTTGCTAAATATCACACAGTTTGCATATCAAAATCATTCACAGAAATAAATCCATAAGGTTAATTTTTAAACCTTGACAGATCAGGGTTAAAATTCACAGTTCAATTGAAACGTCCATGGACGTTAATAACTTACAAAGTTAGCAAAAAAAATAGATAAAGTGTCTTAAACAAAAAACAACAATCTTGGAACACTTACTATTAAGATCGCTCTTCCACGCGTTGCCTTTTCCCCATCGAAGTTCAATCCTTTAGAAAGTTTTCCCGCACTGAGACGTTGACGTTACGTAAGCACAACCATCGCGTAACGAGGGCGTGGTTTAGCTCAGAGAATGATGCGTAAACATATTTTGAGTGCTTGGTTTATTTATAAATATTGGATAATAAAAGTATGCTCCATATCTTTTTGTACAGGGTACTAAGTAAACGCGAGATGAAAATGTACATAACTGCAGATGTGCACCAAATAAAGTTGAACTGCAAATTAAGTTTCAAATGAAGTTACTATAAATATTGTAGTGTTTTTTTTTGGGTTTTGTTTTAATAACAATGTGAAGAATAACAATGGTTATTATTGTATTAATAATAATAATAATTTTGTATAATAATATATATTATAATAATATTATTTTCACTCAGCATTTACTTTTTAATACAAACTATGAAAGGTTCTATACGGCAATTGATTATTCTTTTTTTAGAACATTTAACATGTTTAAAACCTTTTTTTAATAAACAAAAGGTTATGTTACTTGTATGTTGCATAAAAAGTCAGAGATTGACTTAACACAAAAAAACAAGTTGGCAGAAGCTTTTTTGGATGAACTAGCAAAGTGTTGCTCACAAAACTCATCTTTTTAACTTAAAGAATAAAATCTTTGTTTAAGTTGATTGAATGTGTTAAATGTAGTTGTACAGATTTTTTTTTTACAGATTTTTGCTGAACCAACAAAAAAAACCAAGCAATTTCAACATTTGTCAAGTTAGATTTTTTACAGTGCATAAAAGAAAACTTCATTGACATTGATGACAATATAACTTTTTATTTCAGCCATAAAAGTTCGAAAGTTTCAATTTTAGTGAGTGCCCTTTAAAGGGTTAAAGACACTAAATGTAATTTCCGCCACCAGAAGGTGCATATTCACAACAAACAAAGGTTTTTTTTGATGACGCGGTGACTGACCTGCCGAAATCATGTTCATGGATGACCTAAAGCAGGAGTCATCAAATATATTTGTCAGAGGGCCAGAGTTTTATCAGACAGTCTCCTTGGGGGCCGGACCCCCAAGAGGAAAATCAAATAAAAATCTAGTTTTGGCTTAACATTATGTTTAAAGTTTATTTCATTTCATTCAGGCTCCCATCACCTATACCACAGTCAACCACTAGGAGTGATAGATATTTTGCCACAACTCAAATAGGCTAAGTCAAGCCCACTTAATGTTTCATTTGATGTGCAAACATTATTTGTGACCTGTTTTGTTCTGGTATACCAGGTTATTTATTTACCATGCTATTTTAAGTTGTGCCAGATTGTTTTTCCTTCATTTTTTTAGTCCTGAGGCAGACATCCCAAGTATCCCTGAAGTTCCGTGAGTCTCCCGCAAATGCATACAGACTCCCAGATGAATGAATGATAATCTCCCGGAAATCGCGTTTCCCTCCAGCTCGTCAAATACGTCATGCACCCCTTTCTACCGCATCTCTCCTTTTTCTTTACCACACATGTTGTGTGCACTCTGCCTACACCCCACCCAGTCTTCACTAACACTATAACCTGTTTGAAACAATATATGGTTAACGCTGCATAGTCTGTGCGAGTTTGTCCTCATTTCGGAGTGTAGCCTAAATATAGTCATAAATGGTGGTTATTCTGACAAGAGACTCAGTTGTTGTTATTTTTAGTTGCTTTAATAGTGTGGACCACTATTTTATTTTTTGATCCTCACAGTTTTGGAATCCAGTCACGGGCCGGATTGAACGGCTCAGCGGGCCGGATTTGACCCACAGGCCACCAGTTGATAATCACTGACCTAAAGTATTCAAAACCTATTATTATGGTAGTATAAAACAGAGTATGGCTGAATGCTCTTCAAGGGAAATGAGAGGTCTGTGACAAAAGAAATGGAGCTTTTATTATGCCACAGTAAACCACTTCTGGATCTTCTAGTCATGATCATGTGGAGATGCAGCAGCACTGTTTTATCATTCTATGTACATACATTTTAAGGTCATTATCCTGCTCTGTGCAGGCTAATAAGACACAACATATTAAAGCGTATTTGGTGTTTCCATTTTCTATTAAACCAAACTGGAAACAGGCAACGCTCCGAGTCACTGCTAAACATTATTCAAAACATTTGGGATAATGTAAGCACACAAGTCAGCAGAAATATAACACTGTTCTTGTGGTTTTTGGATATTTTGATGAAAAAACTTGTACATGTTGTGCCCTTAAATTTGTTTGTCCACCTAAATGTTTTTAGCCAAATGTTTTAGCTCATGGAGAACAAAATGTTCCTCTAAGCATTATGTTTCATATTTTATATTAATGTTGTCTGAAGTTGTCATTTAGTTCAGACAGATTGCAGACTGCAAACATTGCTGTTCAATGGTTTGTACAAGTACAATGGGTTGGTGATATTTTTCCACAGCTGGGTGAAAATTGACATTGATGAGTGCTGTTTTACTCGAAGTTTTAACATTTTCCAATTGGCAATCAAAAGAATGCAGAAGCAGTCCTCAACTCTCAACCATGGTTAAAGCTGGTGACATGTTTGTGGCTAACGATTTAAAGGGATTGTTTACCAAAAAGGAACTTTCTATCATCACTTATTCATCATCATCATCCACTTGTTCCGAACTTTTCTTTCATTTGAATACAATGGACCACCTTCAGAAGAATGTATATGTGAAGTTTATTTATAAACTAATTTCGAGAGTATCATGTGCTTATGATTGCTTGCGGCTGGACCAGCATTATTCAATTTGCAATGCACCAATCAGACGATTCCTAAGCTACTATAAATTCCCTAGGTTATATATCACAGCCAACTTCATTTTGAAGAATCCCCCCTTCCACCCCTACTCCAACTACTTCCTAGATGGGTGGCACGGTGACCTAGTGCTTAGCACTGTTGCCTCACAGCAAGAACATCTCTGGTTCCAGTCTTTACCAAACTAGCCGACATTTCTGTGCAGAGTTTGCACATTCTCCCCGTGCTCACATGGATTTTCCCTGGGTCCCCCGGTTTCCTCTCACCATCCAAAAACATGCAACTTAAGTTTATTGACAAATCAACACCATAGCAATGCTTTTACCAAGTACTTATCTCTGTAAAGAGCAAATACTATCTGCTCTTCAGCCACCATGACAGGGGAGATCTACCTGAGCTCAAACTCCCCTCTCCCGTTGCAACAGGAGGGAGCCCCGGGCTTGAGGATCTTATGAGCTCAGGGCTCTCTCCCGGGACAGCATGCCAAACTAGCTTTATAATCAATCATCAGTTGTGAACTCTTGAAATGGTAGTTAGAGGGATGTTGAATAAGCGTGTGAAATTACCTGTTTGTCCTTTGATGTATGTGAGGGTCGGTGTATGGTGTATATGATGTGAATTTTGTCATCAGAATAACACAAGTGCGCTGTATGCAAAAAGTGCTGAATTTTTGCTTTGTATGCACCGTTCACATACTACATACACACATTTGTTTCCAGTAATTTGTTTATTCACAAGTTGGCAACTGTCCCTTGGAGGCATCAATTCACAAGGTACTAAAACTGCACAAACACACCAGATATGTCACAATAAGTGTTGATAGATGCTGCAACACTCGTACGTTGAGTTCATAGTCAAATAGAGTACACTTTAAAAGGAGAGTTCACCTAAAAAAAAAACACACAAAAAAATCGACACTATTTATTCATTTTCTTTTCAGCTTAGTCCCTTTATTAATCTGGGGTCGCCACAGTGTAATGAACCGCTAACTTATCCAGCTAATGTTTTACGCAGCAGATGCCTTTCCAGCTGCAACCCATCACTGGGAAACATCCATATACACTGCTGGCTCGAACCAGCGGCCTTGTTGCTGTGAGGTGATCGTGCTACCCACTGCGCCACTGTGACACCACTCCACGCCGTTTACTCACTCTCAATTGGTTCTGAACTTTTATTCTTTTCTTTCTTCTGTGGAACAAAATACATAATGAAAACAATAACATTGACATCCATAGTAGGGAAAAACACACTATGGAAGTCAATGGCTGTTTTTATCCATAATTCTTCAGAAGATCTTTCTTTGTGTTCAACAAGAAAGAAACTCAAACATGTTTGGAACAAGTGAAGGAAGAGTAAATGATGACAGAATTTTGGTCAACTGTCACTTTAAACGGATGTTTGTTTGACTGTGCAAACGATAGGGTGCATGTAAAAAAAGTATACCTTGTTCTTAAGTGACCCGAGCAATAATTAAGATGGAATTAGTAAATAAACGTAACTGACCTGAAAACATATAAACAAGCCATAAGAGCCCACATAGCAAAATATCTCTAGCCCAGCTCTGGCCCACACAATCAGCTTTTGCGTGGCCCACATGCCGCAGTGAATTACGGGACATGACAGGACCAAGTCTGGCTTCCAGACAAGGGCCAATCATGGACCATATCTGGGCCAAGTTAATAACCCATAACTGCGCCTGAACTGGGCCAGATATGTTGGTTTGTCACGACTGCAATAAAATTGATAAACCCATGAAGCATTGTACTTTAGGCGTGGTATGGGCGTGCTTTTTCTCAAAGCAACCAGATTGGTAGAATTTTTTTTCTTGATTTGATAGTAATAAAAATGTATTTTAAACGTGGATCAAAAAAAGCAAAACTAACATGGCCCATATATCAATTATTAACATTTGGGCCTAATATTACATTTTACATTTGGCCCAAGTATTGTGTGCCACCTTAAAAACCAAAAAGGCCATCTCTGCCAAACCAGGGCCATGTTTGGCCCATATGCTGTATGCCAGTGGCAGATGAATGCCTGCTGTGCCAGAATCTGGGCCAGAATTCTTTGCTACCTGGGAGTGGAAAACAGGACATTTCAAGCTAGCCTTATTTACATGAGAGGTTAGGCATTAAAACTGCGGCTCCATTTTAAAGTTCTTATGACAAAGATTGGCACATTAAGTTTTTTTTCACCTCTTTGAATCTTGGAGTTTATTATCATCCCATAAATCAATGGAGTGGTTTCTGGTTATAAGATTGCAAATATATATCACTGCACCCCAGAAACATCCAAGTGGGAGGGACTTTGTGCTGCGAGTAGGTTGGACTAAAGCTAGAAATGCTTAATGCTGTGGCTACTGAGCATGTGCAAATCATATATTGCATCATTTTTGTGAATCTGTACAGCACAACAATAAATAGAGGTTTTTTTATTACTATGAGGGGGAGGTTCAGGGTTGGGCTAGGCGTAGATGTTAATTAAACACAACAGGTAATGGCTATGCTTAATGTCCCAGTTTGGTCCTTCAAACTAATTCGAAGAACAAACTGAAATGATGTCGTTTAAAGACGTAATTTGTTTCAGTAGTTTGAAACGGCTCACCAAAGCGCACTTTTGGGGCAGTTTGTTTTGAGTCCTAAACACCTTCGAGCTACCATTGGTTTACCCAATCAGTATGTGTGTTCAGGAACTCCGCTTACTTTGTCATGCTAATTCATCCCCCAATTCAGTTCTCATTGAAGGAGGTCAGACAGGAAAACATCATCCAAAACAACAACATTAGCCACATGAATACACTGGAGGATCGAGTTACAGAGCTGGTACAGATGTACAGTGCATCCGGAAAGTATTGATAGCGCTTCACTTTTTCCACATTTTTTATGTTACAGCCTTATTCCAAAATGGATGAAATATTATCTTCTGTGGAGAGTGGAGAACCTTACAGAAGGACAAACATCTGTGCAGCAATCCACCAATCAGGCTTCTATGGTAGAGTGGCCAGACGGAAGCACCTACCAGCACGCCTGGAATTTGCCAAAAGGCATCTGAAGGACTCTCAGACCATAAGAAACAAAATTCTCTGTCTGATGAGGCTAAAATTGAACTCTTTAGAGTAAATGCCAGGCGTTACGTTTGTAGAAAACCAGACACCGCTCATCACCAGGCTAATACCATCCCTAGAGTGTAGCATGGTGGTGGCAGCAACATGCTGTGGGGATGTTTTTCAGCAGCAGGAACTGGAAGAGTAGTTTGGATAGAGGAAAAGATGAACGCAGCAATGTACAGAGACATCCTAAACGAAAACATTCTTTAGAGTGCTCTTGACCTCAGACTGGGGTGACAGTTCATCTTCCAGCAGGGCAATGACCCAAAGCACAACGCCAATATGTCAAGGGAGTGGCCCAGCCAGAGCCCAGACCTATTCCTATTGAACATTTCTGGAGAGGTCTCAAATGGCCCGTTTCCACTGAGTGGTACGGTACGGTACGGTACGGTTCGGTACGCTTTTAAGGCCGTTTCCACTGTCTAAAAGCGTACCGAACCGAACCGTACCGTACCCCTTTTTGGTCACCCTTTCGAAAGGGTACCGAAACCCAGAAAGCGAGCCGTAAGGCGGAGCTACACGCGCAGCTGAACGCCATTGGCTTACAGAGATACGTCATTTGCTCACGCAACAAGCAGAATCAAAACAAAGGACCCGCCATGTTTAATACTCAGCCGAGAGACAATGCTCCGAAATAATATCAGCATATAATAACAAGCCATGGTCGACCCGAGCTTAAACAAACATTGTCGTCGTCTTGAACGGCCACAGAGCTGAGAGAAGAGCAGATTCTTATGGGTTACGAGCCCATAAGCGCGAGGGCGAGTGCTTTCGCTTTGTCGCTTGTGATCGCGTGCCCGTCAATGTTTGAAATAACAAAGTTCTTAACCTGGACTATTATAAACTGGGAATGACGGAGTTACTCTCTAACGAGAGAATAATGACGGAGCTGCTACATGTACTGGTGAAGATGAAACATACAGATGAGAGGTTTGCACAGACGGGGCTCTATTTCGTATTGTTTTTGAACCTAAATAAGGCATACATGTCTGCTGTGTCTAGTTTTTCTGTAATTTGGTAACATCGGAGACTGTGTGGGGCTGTGTTCATATATGCTGCATTTATTTATTTATTTGATATAATCGCGGACCGTAGGCTATTTCACATCATTGATCTGCAGTTATAATCAGAACATGTTCAGTCAGTAATGACATTTTTACACCAATGTTTTTGTGTATAATAAAGCATCTGTTTTGTGAGAAGTGCTTCTCGTATGATTTTTGAACGACCCATAAAGCTTTACTGTAGACATTTCCTCGAGCGAAAATGACGTCGACAAACTTTCTGTCGTGCACCACGCCCACCAAAAGAGTACCCTTTAGCAATGGAAACGCAAGCCTGATAAAGGTGACCCGTACCGACCCGTACCGTACCGTACTGTACCACTCAGTGGAAACGGGCCAAAAATGGCTGTACATCGTCGCTTCCCATCCAACCTGATAGAGCTTGAGAGGTACTGCAAAGAGGAATGGGCAAAAATTCCCAAAGACAGATGTGCCAAGTCATTATAGGGTATTGTGTGTCCAATTTTGAGGAAATAAATTAATTAAATCCATTTTGGAATAAGTTGTTACATAAAGAAATGTGAAAAAAAGTGAAGCGCTATGAATACTTTCCGGATGCACTGTAGGTTTTCAGTTGGGGTAGCTGTAGACATGAATAAAACACAATAAGGTTGAACTCTGTATCATTTACAAGACATAAATAAACCAATTAAAGCCCCAGGAGGTTTGTACAGGCCACCTGGAGCTCAAGTCCCACCCATTTGGGGCTGACCAGTTCATTTGTAGCCTTTTATACCAAACACTAGGATTAGAGTGAAGAATGTATTGCCTGTTTTTTCTATTGCTGCAGTAGTGTATGAAAGTAATACACAAGCTTTGTAGGGTTATTATTAGCCACAAAAGAAATATGGAGATGAGATCGAAGTAATAACAAAAGGGCAGACAGTGTCAACAGAGACGAGTTGGCCAGAATCCGTACCTGCCAACATGGTTTAACTCCCAGATTTAAATCTCCATGGCAGTTCATTGATTCCTGTCAGCTGCTTTCAGTGTATCAGTTGCCTCATACTTATGAATGCCAGATCTAATTTACCTTCTCTTTTCTACCGTCCTCTAAAATCAACTTTACAAATGTGATAACACGTATAGAATGGCACAGCCTAGCCTAAACGTCTCTCAGAAAAGAGCAGACTACTTTAGGAAAGTTAGCTTAAGAGTGCAAAGGCATTTGTAGGGTGCCGGACAGCAGATCGTCTTCATGTCATACTGAGATGTCTGTTCCATTAGCAGCATGTGCTTAGAGAGTCCTTCACCCGCTCCGGTGTTTTTACCGTCCATCCTTCAGGCTAAGTGATTAGCTATTGATTTGCAGTACAGTTAATCTACTTACCTGTGCTCTTCTCAAAGTCAGTAAAACATATCATCAAAAATGAAAGACATCAAGGTGACCTTCTTGTGCAGCTGACGGCCCTATTGCATTGAGTTATGAATTTTGAATGTTGTAATGTTTAAGGAGTCTTTTTTTATCATCTGTGCATCATGTCACAAAATAACAAAATACTGTAAGTTAACTAGCAGAATGTGCAAGCTGGTATTTCCAATGGAGTAAAAACTTCACAATATTTGACACAAATGATTGACTATTTCTGAAACCAAATACTCAATACCAAATAAAATACCAAATATGCCAAATAGAAAATAAATCTACAAAACTGTATATTGAGAGTTTTCCAGGCTTTGTTAAATTCTAAACTGGTTAAAAATACAAGACTTTAAGCTAAATTGACAATTTTTGATAAGCTCTTCATAGAAAATAATTCTACGAAGTACTTTGTCCTTTTGGGTAGCTAAATTGTCTGTAGTGTATGTGTGTGAATTAGAATGTATGGATGTTTCCCAGAGATGGGTTGCAGCTGGAAGGGCATCCGCTGCGTAAAACAAATGCTGTATAAGTTGGCAGTTCATTCCGCTGTGGCGAGCCCAGATTAATAAAGGGAATAAGCCGAAAAGAAAATGAATGAATGAATTAATTAATTAATTAATGAATGAACTTTGTCCCTAAAAGTCCTGTGAAGTGCTTTGAAATGTGCATTTTTATTCCATGTTTGACGTAATCTCAACTGAAACAGGAAGAGAGGGATATAGTATAGCTCCTCCTCTTTAAAAAAAAAAGAAAAGAAAAGAAAAACACAGCCAAAAGTGTTTTGTTTTATCACTGCTCTGCCAGTGAGAGTGGTTGAGCTCAAGCGCATTAAATGAAAAGCAAGTGAGAAGGCTCTTTAAGGGGGGGGCAGGGCAAGTCAGATACTGGAGAGCATTTGATTGGTTATGATTTGATGAAAAACTGGAGTATGAGGTGATGTAAATAAAACGGTCACACTTTATTTTGATGGTCAGTTTGTTGAATTTAAATTACATTGCAACTAATTCTCATTAGATTATAAGTAGACTGTTAGGTTGGGGTTAGGGTTGGGCTTGGGATTAGGGTTAGTGTAAGCTGAAATGTACTTGCAAAGTTTCTTATAGTCAGTTAAATGTCTGTTGAATGTCAGAATCTACAGATATTAAGCAGACAGTCTACTAATACTCAAATGGACCATCAAAATAAAGTGTTACTAATAAAACTGTTGATCCATTTAGGTGGAAGTGACAAACTTCAAGCTTTACATGTGTATATCAGTTTTCCATCTTCTTTATGCGGATTTTGTTAATGTTTTGGAGTACACTGGCTTATAGGTATCTAAAAAAACAAACAATAGTGATACTAACATCTTAAAAAAGGTCATAGGACCTTTAATATGTTCATGATAACATGAATATTGAAAAAAATCAATGTTGAAAAGTGATAAATTCTTTCAGGAATAAAGCATGTGACTGCTTTCATGAAAGGATCATTGAATTATTCTGCTGCTATCTTCAAATACATGGATTAATGTGTGTTTCTCAGTAAAACCCAATGTATCTGTTTTGACTTTGTGTTTTTGTGTTTGCCGCTATATTTTGAATTCTGGATGCATTTTTATGAGGTTTGATTTAATTTTTCTTTCAAATCCTCATTCATTTTGGACCTTGCAAATCAAACAGGTATAATGCTTAAGCAGCATTTTTGCCCCTGTTTAACAAGCAAGGTTTAAGCCTAGTCCCTAACAACTTAAACATAAGTTTGAGCTGTTTCAACTGTAATAATTTTGTTTTGTCTCAAGGTTGACTTGACACCAGTAAATGTTTTTTTTCTCTCTCTCTCTGAGGCACATTTAAAAATGTACTTAAAGTCTGGCTGCATCCAAATTCACTTACTACCTGCGTCTACCTGCACTTTACTCCAGTTCACGAATTATCTCATAAAACATGAGAGGGATAGTGTAGTGTCCACTTCAGGTTCTCACCAGAAGTAGGTCATCTGGGTACTTCTCACATACTGTTTTTCGATTTATGAATATAAATATGAATTTGAACATATTATGAGGCTCGCATACTGTTTTTAGCATACTATATAGTATGGAAATATGCAATTTTGGACGCAGCATGTGTGAAATCAAAACTGACAATTTTTACTTTCATGAAGTGAATAAATAACCTGTGCACTTGAAAGTCTGACTGTCTGCTTCCGCTTTTGGAGTGGCGGTCCCTCTGATGACGTCAACCTGAGAGACTCCATAACAACTGTAAATCAATTTTCTTAACCACGCCCCTCTTACCGTTAGTTTACTATAAGAGAATGATGTGCAAAAGAAAGCCCTGCCCACAACTCAATATTCTGTTTCAGTTGGAAGTACATCAACATACTAAAATAAAAGTCTCAGCAACTTCTAATTCACCTGAAATTTTACACATGTATTTGCAACACTAACATGATACTATTGGTTTATGAATATTAAATAATATTATTGTGAATATTAATGAGCTCTGCTCTGATGTTCAAGCAGCTCATATCAGTACCTGATGCTGTCTCACACACACATAAACAGACAGTGCGATGTACTCAAATCACAATCTTTTTAAATGAAGTTCTAGAGAGGTTTGGTTTAGCTAAAGAGTGACAAAGCTATCATGTCACCAGAGTAATCTAGTTTGCTCCTTAGTTGTGTTGTAGATGAAAAATAGTCTATATCATAATTATACTCAACAAAAGGGACTGACAGAGATGTATTTTGCATTGTATTTTGAAGCTTTTATGTATATGAAAACAGGAATCAATTTGCAAAGTGTAATGGCATCCTTTCAGCTTTCAAGATGCCAATAGGAATATTTAACTTTCTGCTCTACATACTGAATGAAATGCCATTTCCTAATGTACTTTAAGAAGATTCTACCCTCTAAGAGGCTGTTCTTTTACTGTGAGGCAAGACTGATGCTGTCCAGCTCGTTGGCTCAGTAGCCATTTGGCTTTGATCTTCTCTAAAGTGCTGCAATATGGCAGTCAGCTGTGGGAAAGGAACTGGGATCTGAATCCGGGAGAGCCTCTGCAAGGAGCTCAGCAGATAGCGGTGGCTAATGATATGACCCTCCATCCACAGGGCAACATTCCTCCGTGTCATGCCTCCAGTCGTGGGTGCAGTGTCTCCAGCAACACCATCTGGGCTGTTGGCGGAAGCTAGTTTGTTCAAACCAAGTTCTGTTGGAGCACTTGAGAAGCTCTCGACGGGGCTGGGAAAACTGGGTGGCGATTCTTGTTCCTGGCGAAGACCTGCTTTTCATTCGGCTGTTATTTTTCACACCTCTTTATATCAGCCCCAGCGGGCACCTTGATGTCAAAACGACATCAAAAACACATTAAAAATGCAAATTGATTTGATGTCAAAACCTTGACGTCCATTTAAAATCCACACATGGGACCACCAAAGTAACAACACAAAAAGTATTATAGTATAAGAAATGTTTTATTTATCTGAAAGCTTCAATTACAAATGACTCATTTATACTGGATACTACATACTGTCACATATATACTACTACTGTCAAAATGACATCAAACTGACATTTATCATTAGAGTCAAAAATCTATTCCTTATGATGTGCTTTTTTTCGTCATTATTAGATGTTAATTTAATGCAATTTTGACATCAAGGTCATCAATTGACATCAAGTCTCATCTCGCATTCCCTTTCAGAGTCAGTTGCATCGCGCCATTGCGCATTTGCTTTTTACATTGAGACTATTTTAGTAGAAAAATTGAATGGACAAACTGAACGCTTGACAAGTGAAAAAATAGTTAAACAGACCATCTGTGTGAGGATAAAGAATGAGCCTCCTCCATTCGCTCTCTTTACTTTCTCTTTACTTTTTACTTTACTCCTTTATTTTCGTGGATGTCTTCACTCCACTGAAGGCATCCATTAGCCTACATATTTAATTTAGTTTGTTAAGTGCAAAGATTTGTTGCAAAATGTTGTTGTTTACAAGTCTATACTGGGTTTACTCCCATTATACCTACAGAATTACATTTGTAAAAATCCTGTCCTTAGCCTTCGGTCAAAGGATATTTATTTACTGTCTGTTCCTAAAGCGCGGACTGAGATGGGACAAAAAGGCTTTTAAATAAATACACAGCACCTTTTGCATGGAATAATTTAAAAACAGAGTTGCAGTTTAAAGAATTGATTTCACTAAATACTTAAAAAAAAGAGTATAAATGATTCTAAAATTGAAACACAGGCTTGTAGATGTTTTGAATAATCTGTTTGTCAATGTGTGATTCATGTTAACTGTCAATTGTTTTTTGTTTGTTGTTTGTTGTTTGTTCAATCTATGCGACATATATACTGCCTAATCTTGGCCAGGACGCTCTTGCAAATAAGATTTTTAATCTCAATGTGTCTTTCCTGGTAAAATAAAGGTTATAATAATAATAACAACAACAACAACAACAACAACAACAACAACAATAGTAGTAATAATAATAATAACAATAATAATAATAATATTAATAATAATAACTATTTCTAAATTCAGTTTTAATTTCCAGCAAACCAGTAAATGAACAATAATAATGAAGTGTGGTCAAAAAACTATATCCATCACCTGTCCTATATTCTGCTCCATATGGTGATGCACACGTCTCCAAAACCTGACGAATCTAAACTTGTTTTTATTCATTCATTCATTTTCTTTTCAGCTTAGTCTCTATGTTAATCTGGGGTCGCCACAGCGGAATGAACCGCCAACTTATCCAGCATATGTTTTACGCAGCGATGCCAGCCGCAAACTTCTCTAGAAAACATCCATACACACTCATTCACTACGGACAATTTAGCTCACCCAATTCACCTGTACCACATGTCTTTGGACTTGTGGGGCAAACCAGAGCACCTGGAGGAAACCCACGTAACCACAGGGAGAACATGCAAACTCCACACAGAAATGCCAACTGACCCAGCCGGAGCTCAAACCAGCGACCTTCTTGCTGTGAGGCGAACGTGCCACTCACTACGCCACCGTAGCACCAACTTGTTTTTATTAAAACAAATATAAATATGAATATAATAAATTATACTGCTAATAATATTGACATTATAATAAAAATGCAAATTGTCATAAATAAACTGAAAGAAGCCCCCCAGGCATGAAGAATACATGAAGGTAGTGTTTTTTTTTTTTTTTTTTAAATCTATGTAGAAAATAATAATTTTTGTTTCGTTTTTTCTTATGTAAAGACATTATGGTGCCGCTAGGGCTTCTAGTGTATCTGATTCGTTAATGTTTGAAGCCTTGTAGATCTTGAAGCCGTGGTCTTAGTTTGTTGTGTTTTTTTTCTCAGCATATCTGGCCCTGTATCTTTTTACAGAAGCAGACTACAGGGGCTCGGGGCTTTTTGGTGCCACAGATCAAAACCAGCCCTGTGTGATTTATCTGGTTGTTCAAGTAGAGCCGAAGTTCTTTGAAGCACGTCATGAATTCTCTAAAAGGGTCCCAGACATGTTCCTGTGCCATTTAGTGCTTACATGTGCACGTGACCTCATGTGGATCTGCAGTTGTGGAAATTACAGCACTTTATCTTTCTTGATTGGCATCAATGGGCAACCAGCATGATGCAGATCCCGTCAGTCGAGTAAGTAAAATTAGCCAGGAGATTTTAAAGGATATTTCACCCGAAAATAAAAATTCAGTTACCCTCATGTTTTTCAGTCATGTTTTTCATGGTTTGTAATTATTGTTTTCCCACTCAATGAGTGTCAGATGGGTCCAAAATGTATTTTTTTTTCATTAACGCTGTTAAATCTTTAAAATTATCTTCATATACTTCCTGGAGAATGATGTAATTTATTCAGATTTACAACACTATATACTGTAGTTACATTAGTGGCGAGGGGTTTGAACTATCCACGTTTGGAATAGTTGGGGTTGGATAAGTTGGATAAGTTGGATAGTTGGGGTTTGAACTTTGTGTCTTTTAATCTCCGTTATGTTTCATATCAATGTCTCCTATCGCTCTAAATAATATGAGTGTCTATATAAAGTAATCCTCTTTGAGTTAGTACATTCTGGTTCTCATCCCTTTCACACCTTTTTATCAAAACCGCCTGTAAAGTGCTAATGAGTTCCCACCTCAGTGAAGCCCCCTGTTCTTGGAAAGCACTTGTGCTGATATTTCCTCTGTGCCTTCAATGGCTTACCAAACTGGATTAGTTCATATATTCATTTTCCTTCGGCTTAGTCCCTTTATTCATCAAGGGTCGCCACAGCGTTTTGAACCGCCAGCTTGTACAGCATATGTTTTACACAGCAGATGCCCTTTCAACTGCAACCCAGTTCTGGGAAAAAACTGGATCAGTTGAATTGCAGATTTATCATTATTTAATTAAATTAAAATCACTGCTATTTCTATAATGCTTTTACAATGTAGATTGTGTCAATGCAGCTTCACATAGAAGATTATAGTAAATTGAAACAGTGTCAGTCCAGTTTTTAGTGTTGAAGTTCAGTTTAGCTCAGTTCAGTGTGGTTTAATATTCAGTACTGAGAGTCCAAACACTGAAGAGCACATCCATCGATGCGTACCTCTACACAGTAGGTCCCGAACCATGCAAGCCATTAGCGACATCGGCGAGGAAAAAACTTCACCAATTACGTCCATTTCTCCTATGGCCAAACATCTTGTGCAGTGCTGCAGTTTAGGCGCCGAAGGCTCAAGAAGCTGGACGTCAGCGAGACTCGTCTGTCCTTGGAGCATTATCACAAAACACAGAACCAAAACATGACTTCGACCATGACATCCTCCATCCTCTGGTTGTTGATTTTGATAAATAAAGCATTTGAAAGCACTGTTGGCAAGCTTACAAGATCCTGATAGTGCGAAGGCAATTCAATTCTGGGATTAGTTCCAATAACTTAGTTCCTATAACTACCTGTTTTGAAAAACCCCTTCTGCCGTCTAACTTGTCTCACTTCAGTATATTATGAGATTTACTTATCTTTGGCCAAAGAACAGTAGCTATCTTGAATGGTTTTTACAACGTTATCATAGTTCCTAGAACTATTGGCAGAAATACCCACTTTTTTGCCTGTTTGCTCTGCAAGAACTGGAAATAATTTTAGTTACAGGTACTACATTGTGCCACGTCTTAGTAGGGTCTATTCTGATAACATTACAAGACATTATCAACAATTACCTGTTGCCTTTGCCATTGAGGTTGTGTTCTTTTCTCAGCATCAATGATTATGAGGAGTACAAGTTGTGATACAACACTAGTTTTGTTATTACAATTCAACTTATACATCAAATTTTGTCCTGTTATCACAAAACCTGCAAGACCACAGTTTTAATCAATGTCCTTAATCCTCAGTTGTTTAATTTCTTCAATGCAGTGCTTCAATCAGATTAAACATACTTCAGTGATCCTCTTCAGTGATGGTGTAAATGCAGCTAGTAAAATATAGCTCTCTGGGAAACTTCTTTGGGACTAGTTACTAGAACTCAGACCCTATTGGTCGGGAACTCCTTCAATGGTTTCTAGCTGGGACACTCTTCAGGTTTTAGAACACAACTGTTGTTATTTATCATTGTTACAGTCTTCAGCATGTGGGTTTTTGTTTCCAACGCTTGTTTACTCTGCATAATCCGCTGTAATCCCAAAGTACAAATATTATAAGTGTGATACAAAAGACTGGTAAACTTGTTTCTGTCATCCGCAGCAGTGAAGAAGCCCACATCACTGGCTAGTCCACATTGGGGAAAAGACCACATAGGGACAGCATTAAACCGCAGTCCCCTGAGGTCAGGCACTTTCAGGCGAACACTCAGCCACATACTCCTGAGTAAACAAAGCCTTTGTTCCTCTCTGAGAACCTTCGAAGATAAACATCTGTTTTGGGTAAGTACAAAACACAAGTGCAATCTTGCCATCAGCGTGTCTTTGATCACCATTGCCTTATGCACATCCCCCTTTACACTAACAATGGGAAAAGCTGGGCTCTTAGGGGCACAAAAGTAAATGCTGTTCGCAACATTTTGCCATTGACTTTCATTAATGCTGCCATTGTATCATAATGGCTTCAACTTAACCGTTTTTGGCCTTCATTCGTACATCGGACTGTTATGCTATATCATTATTTCGTTTGACATCTCAGTCTGTCTCTTTAGTTTATAAAGAGATAAAGAATGGAATTGTTTCTTGGCAAGTGTCTCCGCTGTCTTGCTTGGTCTTTGTTGTGGCTATGCTGAGAGTCGACATGTAAACAGCCGAATTGTAGCTGACAGTTGCAGCCAGCTGCCGAGGCCTTCTTAATCTTCTCTCGGTCTCCGTTTCAATCGCTCTCTTTCTTTTTCCAAGTAAACCAGACAGAAGCTCGAGCTCTCTTTCAGGTATTCAAAGTTCTTACATTTAGACTCACCTAAACCTTTATGAAATAAGAGATGGTTCTTTAACTCGCTAGCATTTTGTCAGCCATTGCTAGGATCTTTAACAATTTTTACTGAATTATTTAGCAGAATGCTTGTTCCTGCTACCATATTTGTTTTGGATGTGGAGATTCTCTACTATTTCAGAAAATGTTTCATATTTATTATTGCCAGAAAGTGTTATTTTAAAAATGGAAAATGGTGGGTGAGACTTTTATAGTCAGGTGGTCTGGGATTCCAAGGTTCCATAATCCTGGACCACGCTGTATCCTGAGCAGCTGCTTGGTGCTTGGCGTAGTAGCAAGCATGAGACTGATTCCTGTGACCCTCCAAGGACAGAGCCTCGAGTTCTCCAGCCTCCGGTGCCTAGACTGCAGCTAGAACTGCACACCGATGGATTACTCTTCTGTGTTTGTACTCTAAGTAGTGAATATTAAACAACACTGAACTGAACTAAACTCCAACACTAATAACTGGACTGACACTTTCAATTTACTATAACCTTCTATGTGAAGCTGCTTTGACACAATCTACATTGTAAAAGCGCTATACAAATAAAGGTGAATTGAATTGAATTGAATTGGTCATTATTGCAAATTTAGAAATACAGTAAGTGTCTCTGTTGGTGGCTATGACCACCAAACAAATAAATAAATTGCTATGAGATTTATTTTTTGTGTGTATTCTGGTGAAGCTTCTACCAAGATAACATGTCACATGTATATTACAATATAATAATAAAACAAAAATATTTTTTCTATTCAACAAGATGAGCGTAGTGACAATAAAAACACTATGAACAGCAGCTTTGCTAACTGTTTTCTTTGTTCTCTATTACCACCAGGCTTTTAGACAATGTTCAGCATCACTGATGTGATCCAAGTCCTGTGAAAAGATGATGCCAACCATAGAGGACTTCTATAGGTCTCCATAAACTTAGACCAGGCCGTATCCTGAGCAGAAGCTGTGGCGGTCATGGAGGAGTGGAGAACATGAGACTGATTCCTATAAAAGACCCCGGTGACAGACAAGTGTACGAACTGATCCCGTGGGCCAGCCTGAATACCTGTCAGTGGCCTAGTCACACCTGCAGCTTCTGTCACGATCACCAGTGATCTCTCTCCCTATCAGAGATCGCTGGTTCACTCATGCTTCCGGGAACTACAGATCGGCCATGCTTGGACTACAATTCCAGTCATGCAGCACACACACACACTCCTGCTCCATATCACAACTGATTGCACACACACCAGCAGAGGACCATCACGACTGATTACTCTCACTACAAAAGCAGCACACACACTCACAGTGCTTTGCAGCGACATTATCATCTGTTACCTGTTAGTATTTTGTTATCTGGTTCCTGTTTATGACGTTTCAACGTGTTTCCTTTTTCCGTGTTTTTTGATCTGTCCCCGTGAGTTTTCTTTACTGTTTAATTAAAATATCTGCAATTGGATCCTCGCCTCCGTTGTCTTCGTCACATCTCCACCCGAACGTAACAGCTTCTCCACGATGGACCTCCAGCATTCTCCAGCCCCTGACACCTAGACTGCAGCTCTGCACAAGAAGTTTGGCCAGAGGAGAAATGATCATACCTAACTAAGTCTGGTCTCTGGCTAGGTTTTTTTTTTCCTTCACTTTTGTCAATTACTGAAGTTTTTTTCCTCGTCACTAGCTTGCTTGATTTGGGACTTGTGGAGCTGCACATCGATAATTTTGCTCTTCAGTGTTTGGACTTTCAGCTGTGAAAATTATACCACACTAAACTAAACTGAACTGAAACTCTGAAAACTTGACTGACAGTTTTGATTGTAAAAACACTATAGAAATAAAGATGAATTGAATTAAATTGAATAACTAATTAACAGTTGCAGATGGCTCGTGATTTACAAGTGATTTTCATTTGTTTGCAGTTGCGTTATGGGATCTTGATCTCTGCTCTGACGACTTTTGATGTTGAAAATGTAACTCTGCAGTTAGACAAAGTGACTTTATTGATATGTTCAGTAGTTTGAATCAATATATATAGAAATAAATCATTACAATAACAGATGAAGTAATGGCAGCTCATTGCCTCATTGCACAATTTACTAAATCAAACCAGACAATATATTGTTTCAAACTACAAAAAATATCAATAAAAGTCACAGTGATAAACATTTCATCATCAAGAGTTGTTGGAGCAAAGATTATTGTCCTATAAAGCAATTCAACAACATATATAAACAGAAAATACTCGAATCACTGGCAACTGTTAATTGACAAATATTTGCTTTAGTTGTCTTTTTGCTGACTGAGACTCAAGATTATGGCATTTGAGTTTGTAATGTATAAAATATAAAAAGCCAGAGAAGGGATCTGAGAGAGGCTTTGGCTGTTTTTGTTACCCAGATGATTGGTCAAATGAACACTGTAATCAAGTATTTAACAAAAAAAGAAAAAATTAAAATGCTTAATGTTTTTGTAGAGTCATGTTTGATCATCCATAAGTGAGAGAGAGATCCACACCTTTACGAACTTTGATTTGAAGCAAAGAAGTATATAACAAGTGGAAAAAAATTACAGTATTAGCTTTAGTATCTTTCATCGGAGTAAATGGGGTTAAAGGTCTTTTTTGCTCATCACATCTCTTTGATCAGTGGCATTTTCTTCACAGCGTAATGCACATATACTGACAATAAACACAAATATATATTTTTTAAAACATGAAGCTGAATTAATGCAAACAGACAAGATCAACAAAACCAATATGTAAGGATGGAGAACATCCAGGTTGTTGTTCTTGCAGAATAAAACCTGAAAGGCTATTTAGTCCTGCTGAACCCTAGTGTATCAGTGTATTCTAGTGTATTCAGTCCTGCTGCACAAGCTTAAACCATCCTCTAAACCAGGTTTTAGCCAAGTCAGGCTGGGAGACCAGCTGGAAGTACCAGCTGAAACTAGCCTGGTTTACGCTAAACATGGATGGACTCCTAGTCTAGTCAGGCTGGCCAAGCTAGATTATGCTAGTGGTTCTGGTCTCCCAAACTGGAAATGGCTGAAACAAGCCTGGAAATGGCCCAAATTCCTCTGAAGCCAGGCGGGTTGACCATCTAAAACCAGCCAACCAGCTTAGGCTGGTTTAAGCAGTTTTTTTCAGTAGGGTGAAGGGTTTTTACAAACACATCCACTTACTGTATACTATATGATTAATGTGCCACTTATTACATCTATTACCTGCCATAAAAGCAAACAATTACACACAAAACATTTATCTGAGCTGTAATAATTTACAAAACCTTTAATTAAACGTAAAGCTTGCAGAAAAATGTATTATTTATTATTTAGTCACAAGATGGCGGCAAACAGTCAAGAACAGCAGTGTGACATGTATACAGCGTATATGAATATTCACTAACGATCTAGATCATTCGAAGTACCGAGATTAGCCTGTCCAAGTCCAACGTATGTTATTCTGAGATAACCACTGTATAATTCACATTGACTAATACATTCACATCCATAAACGTACATCCACATTTGTATCGATTTATGTGCTTGTCTGTCACGTTGCTGTTTTTGACTGTTTGGTGCCGTCTTGTGACTGAATAATATGTAGGTTAGTGTATGCTCCATCAGCTCCATTCAGCATTTTTGTTTCTGTCAGCTTTCTGTTTGATTAAAGATTTAATAAACTGTTATGGTTTAGAGCAATGTTTTGTGGCAAGAATGAAATTGGCTGTTTTCCTATATTATATGTACCTATACGTATATGTACATATAATATAGGAAAACAGGCAATTTTATATTTGTCACATTTATTCAAAAACCTATACCCAAACCTATATTAAAACCTTTATGTATATATAGGTTCCTTCCAGGTGGGCTCACTTATTTGCCATAGTTAAATTCCATAACATGCCAATTACATGTGATACCAATTTGAAATCTTTGCTTAAGATTTTTGCATTTTTTTTGTTCTTATTTAGCTAGTTCTTAGCCTTGCTAATAGAAAATATGAGCTAAGCATTATGAATAACTGTTGCCAAAGTGAGATATGAGCTATATTGGAGACATATCTTGTATGAACATATAGGGCTTATATATGGATATAAAGAAGCAATACAGGAGACCTATATGGTCTGCACATATATGCAACTTAATTTTGCCTATATGTGACATATATATTCAGGGTATATTATATCATATAAGTGCATAAATACTGCATATAGGTTTCATATATGCACATATATCATCATATAGGCTCTTTCCATGTGGGACATCCAGGTGGATATTTTTACAGAATAAAGCCCTGATTCAGTCTCAATCAGAGAGTCATATAGGTAGTAAAATCAATTTGCCACCTCAGAGCAGGTCTATATTTGATGGTTTATTAGTTAGTTTTATTGTGGAGAAAAATAATGGAGCTTTCACTCTAAAAATCTGACTATAGTCCATTATTAATCAGGAAGTATTCAACTCACTTTAAAGCAGGGGTCACCAATCTCGGTTCACTGATAACCATTGACAAGTAGAGCTATAACATGCCTTAATATCTTCTCAACAGAAGGGGGAAAAAAAAGGGTATTTGGTTCTGGAAAGATTTAAGGGTGAGTAAATGACAAAGGTTTCCTGTTGGAATCCATTTAATGAATTAGCCTGTTATTCTCAGGCAGTAAACTCATTTAGTATACCGTACTTAAGCCTTTTCTGGGAGACCACAGAAACAGAAAATTCAAGTAAACACAACCCTTTTATAGTCATTTTATTCAGGATCTATTACATACTGTAGGATTCACCAAGGGTACAAGCCAAAGGACTGAGAATGTTAAAGTTACTATGGAGATATTTTTTTCTTACCCTTTGACACCATTATTCATTATTATTATTATTATTTTTGTGAGCACTGGCCCTCAAGAAACAGTGCAGTAATACCATACCAACATACACTCAAACGCACAGACTCACACAAAAGCATTCTGACGTAGTTTTAAGAGCGCTCTAGTAGCAAAGAAGACACATTCAAACTCACATTTTACTAAGACTAAAACAAGATTGTGAGGGGTGTTATTCCACTGCATCGTTTTCACTATACTAGATTTCAGTTCGCATGCAGTGAAACATACATAAGACAAGTGACACATGGCAATAAATTAGCATATAATTTACAAATGAAAGAAAAAAAATTAGTAACAGTGTACCAACAATTATAATACTGAATATAAAATGTAAGCAACTATTCACAAAATGCAAAACTCTCTTCTATAGGTACAGGTTATACGATGTGACATTCAAAGACACAAGTTCACAGCGATCAGTACCAGTTTCATTGAGTGTCTTATTGAGAGTCCGTGTCCCAAAGCCAGTAAACTTGTACTTCAAGCCTTAGGATTTTACAAAGTACAATATCAGGATGCTCAGCATGACGGTTCTGCCGTTCATTGTTCACTGTCGAATAATCCCAGTTTTAACATTTCATAACAATACATAACCCATTAATGTTGTATTTGTGGCTACAAACGAGTAGCAGCAGCAAAAGTAGAATGGTTGTATGAATAAACACATAAAACTGTCCCATAATCTCTCAAAATTTCAGTCCCAATACAAAAAGTGACATTTATTATTGAGGCATGCTCTATCGTTTGATGTTCCCTTGGCTAAGAGAGTCGAAAAAAGTCATGGATGGCTTGGAAAAATGCAGTGTAGTTGGTGGAATGTTTACATACAAAGTTAAACCAGTGTGAGGTAAAAGAAAGATATGAAAATAAGCTCTGTTCCAAAACATAGCAAACTGCTTTTCTGTCTATGGCTTACATAAGTGGCTGCATTATACGTCAAGAAACATAGCTTGTGCAAGTTGATGCACTTGCTGTCGTCCTGGACATACTTAATGTTAAAGTATGTGCACTGAAATGTACATTCTTTGCAACTCCACAAGATTTTACACAACTGTAAGGGCTTTTGTGATAATACTAAGAATGCAATGAGGTTTGACACATTTTGTAATACTACTTGTAAAATTGAGCTTAGCTATAACTAGCATTTACACTCACTGGCCACTTTATTAGGTCCAACTGTTTGTTAACACAAATTTCTAATCAACCAATCACATGGCAGCAATTCAATGCATTTAGGCATGTAGACATGGTCAAGACGATCTGCTGCAGTTCAAATCGAGTATCAGGGTGGGGATGAAAGGTGATTTAAGTGACTTTGAACGTGACATGGTTGTTGGTGCCAGATGGGCTGGTCTGAGTATTTCAGAAGCTGCTGATCTACTGGGATTTTCATGCACAACCATCTCTAAGGTTTACAGAGAATGGTCGGAAAAAGAAAATATCCAGTAAGCTGCAGTTCTGTGGGCGCAAATGCCTTGTTGATGCCAGAGGTCAGATGAGAATGGCCAGACTGGTTCCAGCTGATAGAAAGGTAACGGTAACTCAAATAACCACTCGTTACAACTGAGGTGCAGAAGAGCATCTCTGAATGCACAACCTTGAGGCAGATGGGCTACAGCAGCAGAAGAACACACCGAGTGCCACTCCTGTCAGCTAAGAACAGGAAACAGAGGCTAAAATTCGCACAAGCTCATCAAAATGGGACAATAGAAGATTGGAAAACGTTGCCTGGTCTGATGAGTCTCGATTTCTGCTGCGACTTCCGGATGGTATGGTCAGAATTTAGCATCAACAACATGAAAGCATGGATTTATCCTGCCTTGTATTAACGGTTTACCTATCTTCTGATGGCTACTTCCAGCTGGATAACGGGTTACTATATGTCATAAAGCATGAATCATCTCAGACTGGTTTCTTGAATATGACAATGAGTTTCCTGTACTCAAATGGCCTCTACAGTCACTAGATCACAATCCAGTAGTGCAGTTTTAGGATGTGGTGGAATGGGCGATTCGCATCATGGATGTGCAGCCGACAAATCTGCAGCAACTGCGTGATGCTATCATGTCGATATGGACTTCTTTGAAGTCTTTGAAGAATATTTCCAGTACCTTGATGAATTTATGCCACAAAGGATTAAGGCAGTTGAAGGCAAAAGGGAGTCCAACCTGGTACTGGTAAGGTGTACCTAATAAAGTGGCCAGTATGTGTATCTAATTATTGTTGAGTACGTTTCAGGCCTAAAACAACATTGTAATGAAAAAAGAACCTTCTAACTGACTGATCTAGTTTGTTTTACATAGACGACAACACAAGCCACATAAGCAGCAATCATAAAGTGCACAGGAAAATTGACTTTGAATTGATTCCGGTAAAGATTGATGTTAGCATGTTGCTAAGCTAGTAATGCAATAGTCCAGCAAGCTTAAAAACACACAGCAAATGAGTACTAGGTAAAGCAGTGTTTTTACATGTTTTACACTGATTCTAGTGTCATTAAAATAGCCGCTTTCTGTAGCACACCAGAAACACCTACAATGTATTGAAACGCTGATCTTGGTAGGAAGGTGGCTAGGATTTGGAACAGAGCTGAAGTATTCTTGGTTTTCTATCAGTTGCTTTGATTGCATACCCAGAATGCGTTAAGGTCTTATAGCACCATGGGGCCAGAAGAGCCGCCCACTCAAAAGATGAACAGAAGAAGGGCAGTGGAACAAACAGTCCTCCACTGAGGGGAAACAGCACCATTGAGTGTGGAGGGTTAAGGAGTGTGGGCTGGAAGCACTGCGATCTCAGGGAAGGAGGAAGAGGGGGTGTTTTGGAGGTAGTCAATGGCAGACCGGATCTGCGGGGTCTGGCAGGTTACCCAGGCACTGGCCCTTCACTTAACTTCACTAATGCATCAGCGTCACAGATCTGGAGATTGCCAAGCAAGTCATTCCCCGTGTTGATGAATTGTCTGCGTACACTGCTGATAATGTGGCAGAGTGTTGCTGCAGCACGCATTTTATGTGAAAATTATTGCGTCTGGAACACGCCAGGCCCCGGAACAGACGCATAGATGTCAGAAACCCAGAATTTAAAGCAGAATACGCATCCATAAAGCAGAGTCACGTCAGAATCACAATTAATGACCCTCTGGTGTCCACAATAATTCTGGAGACACAATAGTAGAAACGTCCCTTAGGAACTGATCTGATTTTCAGGCCTTGTTCGAGTGTCAGACAATGGTGGAATTCTTTGGCCTGTGGTCATGTGATTCAGCTCAGCAAAACAGGTGGCTAACTCAGCTGAACATCTGGACTCTGAAGCCCTAATTGAGTTTTCTGTTGCAAAAACTCAGCACCAAAACATCTAGTTGCACAGCCCTGTTTGTCTTTGCCCCTTGTGTCTTTATCTTTTTTTTAAGCTGTCAAAAGTATAACAACTGGAGGTTGTCAACTATAGATGGTGTATCCTGGAGATAGCAATGCCAAGGTCAAGGTTTGCAAACCTTATATGCAATGTAAGCTACTTTGGATAAAAGTGTCTACTGTTCCAAATGAAAGAATAAACACACAAGTTGTTGATTTCAACAAAACCATGTTGTATGTTGTAAAGCGCCATCCAAATAGTACAGCTCAAACAGACAAACATTTGCTCTAGCCATCTATACCAGGGTTGTCCAATCCACCAATCTCAGAGTGAATCTCGGTGTCCCTGCAGAGTTTAGCTCCAACTTGACTCCCTAGGAAGAGTGTGGAGCTAAACTCTGCAGGACACTTTCTCTCCAGAAACATACTTGGTGACCACTGTCCCAGAAGATCACTGTCTTGCAGAGCTCTTACCTCAACTAAACGCACATGTACTAGCCAATCAAAGACTTCAGGATTAATGGAATCTTCCATGCAATTGTGTTTGTGGAGGTTAGAGCTCTGTAGGACAGACAGCCTCGTCGAGTACCATTGAGTATGTCTACTTCAATCATTCACTTTATAGAACAATTTACATTTGTGACAGTTTTTGTCATCAGAAGTGTTTGTCAGGCACAAGTTGAATGCTCAAACAAAATGAGTCCACTTAATGCTACTGTGCATATGTGAAACCCATTAATCCATAGTTGAGCATACTTTAAAAGCTCCATGGACATAGTTGTGCATGTAGTTGTATACCCAGGCCTTTAGACAACCTTCATCTGTACCAGGGGTCTTCAACTGCTTCTTGATCTGATTCTTAGATCCAACCCCAGTCAAACATGCCTGAACCATCAATGTGTCAAGGGTTGTTTGGAAATTACAACAAGGTGAGTTAGACCAGGGTTAGAACTGAACTGTGCAGGAAGACAACTCTCCAGGAGCAGTTGGAGGCCTCTGGTCTATACTTTTAAAAATCAATTGTAGATTCAATCTTTCCAGGAGCTACCATCCTGCAGAGTGTAGTTAAAATTACAGGCAGGTAGCTTTAAGTCTGCAAAAAAGGTATGTTTCCAGGACCAGCATTGACTACCCAACCCCAACACCCCCTACCCCCCCAATACCAGGGATGGGCGAGTTCAATCCAAGAGAGGTCCTGCTGAGTTTTGATACAGTCTTTATAAAGACTTACATGCCTGTAGCTTTCAAGTAACCCTCAGACCAGGGGTCACCACAATGCGTCCTGGTGGACTTCAACCCCAATCCAATACCTGAACAAGCTATTCAAGGCCTTGCTATATATACTTTAAACTTCCAGGCAGGTGTGTTGAGGCAAGTTGGACCTAAACTCTGCAGGACAACAAGTTTGGTGACCCCCGCTTTAGATCTTGATTTCCTTGACTGACCCTTTGTTTGATTAGGGTTGTAATGCAACCCTCCATGACTGTGGCTCTCCAGGGCTAAAGATATCAAATTATTTAAATTTTTCAAATCTTTATATCCTAAAAGGGGTGTTCACATTGTGGTCACCAAGCAATTGTTCAGTCCATTGCTTAGCATCTTTCCATTTGAGGTCTCCCATCAACAGTCTTTGTGTCCCTCATTGTGTCCCTAATTGATCACTCTTATAGAAAACCAATGACTTCCACTTGCTCCAATGCTGCCTGTATGAGCAACCAATGTTGGTTTGAATGCAGAGTTGCCTACAGAACTGTGAAAGAAGTATGCATTCAAGACCCAGAGAAATATCAATGCCCCGATTTCCTATAGGTGGGTGCCTTGAAGTAAACCTTTGCCATTTTACTTCTGTGAGTGTTGTGTCCAGCACTTTGGATTATAACAACAGAAAGACATTGATAATAATAATAACCAATAGCAATTATTATTATTATTTTAAAAATAACAACAATAATGATCATTTTATACATTCCCACTTCACAGAAGTGAAAATAAAACAGGTGTCAGCGCAGTGCTGAGCAGTGGTTTGGCTTCCACAGGGCTAAAAGCAGTTGTGTGTATGTGTGTGTTGGTGAGCGAGAGAAAGGCTTCCTTCTCCATGCCCAGTGTTCAATCGCGCAACACTGGTCTGCTTTTCTCTCTGCCAGTTTTCTCTTTCTTTCATTGTTGCAGCATCTGTCTCTGCTTCTCTCCACAGGGTCAGTGTCCTTGGCACGTCTTGCAGCACATCTGCCTGAAGTACGCACGGCTGCAGAACTTGAACTTCAGCACCAATGGGCAATATGCCACCTTATTTACGTCTTTGCACTCTAGGGGAAGAAAAAAATAGTGGAATGAGAAAAGACACATGAAGGCTTGTGACTTGTTTGCTTCAGTGGAACACAAAAGATGAATTCGACTTGGGTCTGTGAAGCTCCGAAATCGGAATAATGCATGAAGTACTTAACACAAGATGCATGCTGTCTTGTCTTATATAGCCATATAATAGATTTGTGTGAGGAACACAATTAAATTTGAGTTGCTGTTCACTCAGAATCATTTAAAAGTAATGTTCAAGCATTCACCCTTTGTGTTCCACTGGAAAAAAACAAAACAAAAACTAATGCATTGAGGAAGACATGAAGGTAAGTACCGATAGCAGAAGTATTCTTTTAAAACAACCACATTCCTGAAGTGCACTCAACTCTGCACATTTGGCATGACTCCTTAACTAAGCACACCATGTACACTCACTAGCTGATTAGTATAGACTATAAGAACCAAAATGGATGTGCAATACAAAGGAGACATAAAAAATGCAGTGTTGGGGGTCCTCCAGGAATGTGTTTGGGAAACGCTGTTTTAAATGACGGGCAAGTCTGTGTGGAACAATGACTCAGGGTTTTGATACAGAACCCAAAGCCTGTTGGATCTACAATTTCCCCATTGAAACACCAGTTTTGGGCAAGCTATACTACGAAATTGAACATGCCTCTATGAACATGCCCCCCTTTCAAAATGAGCCCTTCATTACATTTCAATATTCACTATCTTGAAAGTTCTAGTCATTTCATTTTTCATTTCACTTCATTTTTCACAGCGTTTTTAATGAAAAGCATGTTGACATTTCCTCTGTGGACAGCCTTTTGGGGTCATATTTCAGATGTGTGTGTGAATCCAAGCAGTAATCAGTGCACGGGTGACTGGCTCAAGATTTTATACACTAGCAAAAGGTAAAGTCAGTGGAAAGACTGATCATTTGTCATCTTCATCGCATGGATGATAATAAATAGCCCATATACGTCTCACTCTCCTCATGCTTATGACACCAAATGTTGGGTTTTACAAGTAATGTTCATTACGTGTCAACATGTCCAACATATTGTTACATTTTGTCCACATTATCAGATGTAGCATGACACATTTTCACTAAATAAACCCTCTGCAATAAAAAGTGTACAACCATTATACACAAAAATGTTTTTTTTACTCCTTTTGACATGTTCCAAACCATTTTAATGTTTTTTTTTGTATTGTTGAAGAAAAATAGGATATTTTGAAGAATGTTAAAATTCTGTAACCGCGAACGTCCATAGTATTTATTTGTCCTTCAATAAAAGTCAATGGCTTCATGTTTCCAACTTTTTTCAAGGGTGATTAAATGATGGTAGATTTTTTTTTTGTTAAAATATCCTTTAAATAACTAGAGAATAGACTACCCATAATGCTCTATGAGTGTTGTAATGAATTAATGAATTAATTCTCGTGTCTTGCCAGAAGACTTGCTTTATTTAATTGAACATTATACATTATACATGCCAGCTTCCATGAAAGTGTTCAAGATAAAGTTGATCATAGTCCTAATTCACTCTCAGTTCTTCATTTACTCCTTCAAGAGGACTATATTAGTGGATTCATGTAAGGAACAATGAATAAGGGGGTATGCGGTTATGTAGAGAGTGATTTTGAACACAGCCATGGTCTTCAGACTCAAGCTCTGTACCAAATAGAACACTTCAAGTGCAGTTGCTGTCTTGAATGGCAACTGTTAATTCTCTATTAAGTTCCTAAAACTGTAAGGGTTTCCCATTTGATATATTAGCTTTCACAAGTGTGTACATACACATCCAATTTGTGGATTCTGACAAATCTGCATTGAAAAAAGCTCCAAGCAAACTTCTATCTGACAGTCATAGGGATGGCTTCACAGATGTCTGGACCACAAGGGTTCAGGATGTCATTTGGGACAGGGCCTTGTTAGAAAATCCCAAGGCAAGTGTGCTGTAGCTGGTTGCAGCTCAAATCTGTGGGATGCTGGCCTTCTTGAAGCAGGATTGGACACCCCTGATTTAGAGCTTTGGTTATATGATGCTTGAAATATAACTCATAAACTTTGTCACATGCTCTATTTATCCTGACTGTTTTTATAGCACATTAAATCAAAGCACATCTATGGAAACAGTCATGACAACGCACATTGAATACAGATTGTTGGTCGCATCCTTGATTTTTGAAACGCTTAATGAAAAGTGATTTTGTTGGAGTTCTGACCTGGGACTGGATAAAGTACCAATTAAATTTTCTTTGGGGCCCAATGGGGATTTTAGATCTTGCACTGCCCTGTAGCATTGAAAAGCTAATAGACTTTCTTTGAGTCAAGGCCAAAATTGAGTTCTCCTCCAAAAGAGGCCAATGACTCAGGGCCTGGACACGATCCTCTTATGGCAATTACTAAGCATAAAACGAGAGAACGACCTGATCCACAGCACAGGCAGACGGCCATCTGCATTAGCATGGCAGCGTGCTTTTGGTGCTAACTGGCCCCGTTTCATTTATTGTGTCTTCCTTATTAGGGACTTTAAACTGCCATAGCTGATGACAATGAAAGTAGACATTCCGTCACTGCTGTTGATTAAGATTCAACTAATCCCATTAGGGTCCATTAGGAGGGATAATCTAAAGCTGCGGTGAAGAAATCTGAATAGGGATTCATCTTGCAAGGGTCACAGAACTTTTATTGGATCCAGAATTGCTTAAATAGCATCCCGCCTTGATTCCAAACAGAGGAAGGTAATAACGGGCAAGAAAAGAACAATATAATCCTTTGTTAATTCAAAATTGAATACAGAGTCTGCAGACTTTGCAAATGTCAACACAGTGATCAAAGCCACATGCAGCCCATACGAAGCCCTCATAAGTCATCATCGTACGCAATGAGGAATTAGCAAAAGGGTAATTGGCTTACCGTCGCCACCAGAGATGGGTGTAGCGTCACACTTGCTTTCACACTGCTGCATGGTGTTGGGCCGCAGTGAGTCTAGACATTCGTTTGAAGGCTGTCCCGTATATGACAAACACTGAACCGTCCGCATCTGCTGTCCTAGTCCGCACTGAGCAGAGCACTGTAAAACACACACAATGAGCTGTTAGCACAGCGTGTAATCCATATTTCAGAATTATGGGATCCAGGGATATTACAAACAAGTCATTTATTTTGCAACAAGAAATATTTTTTAATAACATATTCTAGCCAAGAAACATTGACTGGTCACACTTTATTTTGATTGTCTGTTTGTTGAATTTAAGTAACATTGCAACTAATTCTCATCAGATTATAGTAGATAATCTGTTAGGTTGGGGTTAGTGTAAGTTGACACGTACTTGCAAAGTTTCTTATAGTCAGTTAAATGTCTGTTGAATGTCAGCATCAACAGATATTAAATAGACAGTCTACTAATACTCAAACGGACCATTGAAATAAAGTATTACCCATTAACTTAAACAGGAATAGGTTCATTTTAATGAGATGTAGCATCCATTGATGTTTATGTAGCATTTGAAGACAAGCAAATCTAAAATCTGATATACAAAGTTCTGACACAAATTAAAATATTCATGTGTGCTCTGTTTAACTTTCTACCAAGTTTTACACACAAACCTGATTTTTCTCAAACTCTTAGTGTCAGAATTGTTGGCAAACTTCATGAAGTCATTAAACATTTATTTCAGTAAACCGATTTTCTGTAAGATCCCTTCTGCAAGCAGTCACAGTGTATGAAAGTTGTAACAAAAGTAAGCACAAAATGAAAAAAAATGTTCCACCAAAGGACAGTGATATGATTGGATAAGATATGATTTTAAAGCTTCTGGAACTCTTTACTAACATTTTGGGCCAATTTTTGTTTTTTATTATGGTGACAAAATTTTGTTGACTTTAAGTAACTTTGCAAATATACGTCAATTAAACATAGTTTTAACATTTACAGATAGTAATAGGCAAATGAAACTATTTACACATAGTGTTTGTATGTCATATATAAGCTAGCAAACAGACAATACAAAATACAAGTGTAAATGGGGTCTAAAACATTCTTTACCTCATCCACTTTTTATCACGTCCATCGATATTGTGAAAATGAATTTGAATGGATTTCTTAATCCATAGTATAGTATAGAATGGTATAGTATAGTATAGTATAGTATAGTATAGTATAGTATAGTATAGTATAGTATAGTATAGTATACAATGGTATAGTATAGTATAGTATAGTATAGTATAGTATAGTATAGTATAGTATAGTACAGTATAGTATAGTATAATATAAACCCTCATCTGGTTGAATGCGCCAAAATAGTCATTGCAGACCAACAAAATGGACACATTAGTAATAGACACACTAATGTACATTAACATCCCTTTCAATGGTTTGTTTTTCTGCTTATTCGTAAGCCATGTAACATTGGTTAGTTTTTTCAATAGTACTTGTCTGTTGCACAGAACTGGCCACAAAAAAACTTCTGAACTCATGTTAATATTAGGTTAGAAATGGTAGTGCCTAACAGCTTGTCATTTGAACAATGAAATCGCATGGTAATTATAGGTGGAAACAGGGTCTAAATAAATTTACAACTGAATGTCAGCTGTCATCAGAATATGACTGTTAGGTTAGAGTTCATGTTAATAACTTGACATACTTAAAAAAGTTACTGTAGGACCATCAAAATAAATTATTAGCAGATATTAAGCAGAAATACTAATGACTGCTAACTAACATGTGGCTGCAAAGTAACAGTCAATAGAATGACTAAATGGGGCCATCAAAATTAAATTACGTAACACATATAAATAAAAATACTAGGAACCAAAAATAGTTATGAAATTCCAGCATGAGTCCATTGCCAATCACACTGGAATAAGTGAATTCAGTGAGCTCTTGGCGTTTTTATGTGCAGTGTGCATCAGGCGGTCTGTGGCACGCTTGTGAATTCTGGCCCAAACTCAGGGTTCCAAAACTAAGGAGCGAGAGCTACTTGCGGAATGTCATTGTAATAGTTTAATTGAATCTCTGACTACTGTCAGCTGTTCTACATTAGAGGTCTCGACGTTGCTCCAGGGAGTAAATTGCGACTGTCTGAAGTGAAACAGAGACGTATTCCAGTAGTCTTCCACCGTGATGTAGCACAGTGATTGAATGGAAAAACCAAAGAGTAACCTAGCAACCCAATACAATACACAAATTTAGCTCATTAGTCACTCTGCTGCAGCGCCGAGTGTGAATGCCACAGAAAAGCTGATGTCGCATGCCAAGACAAGGATCTGATGGGGATTTAGTCATAAACACGTGTAAGACCCACAGTGAAGGACCCCTCACGGGACTGGGAGTGCGGACGTCTCAGATGAGTTTCCAGCAGCCTTCCCATTTCATCCCCTCTATATTAAACAGACTTTATTAGAGCACGAGCCCCTGACAGACGGGATATGTCAGTGAGGGCCTTAAGTGGGATTTGAACCAGCGACCTTTTGGCCCATGGCTCCCTTCAACAGCCTCTCCATTATGAGAGTTCCAGCACACTGCAGGAGTCATGGAATGGTGAAACCTGTACAACAGGAGTTGACGCTTTCATTCAGGATGATGGTTAAGTCTGGATTTTGGTCATTTTTCATATATTCACATCGTTTTGAATTACTTCTTGTGAAATTTTTAAAAACTTCCAGTCCCACTGCACTCAAGTCAATGGGTTTTTGGTTAAAGGCCTGAAATACCATAAGGTGTGTAGTTAATACAAGCTCAATACAGTTAAATGTTGATCCTAGTTGTAAGAGAAACAAATAATAACTTTACTTCTATTGATCATTAGAAAAAGTGGCAGAAGGTCAATATTTCCAATGAATCATCTGTTGAACTGTATCCATGTTCATCACAAATTCTGCAGAAGACCTACTGAAACCCGCATGGACCCAAGATTCTCACAGAAATCAGTCAAGTTTGTTGAAGGAAAAATCATGGTTTGGGGTTACATTCAGTACGGGGGCGTGCGAGAGATCTGCAGAGCGGATGGCAACATCAACAGCCTGAGGTATCAAGACATTTGTGCTGCCCATTACATCACAAACCACAGGAGAGGGCAAATTCTTCAGCAGGATAGCGCTCCTTCTCATACTTTAGCCTCCACATCAAAGTTCTTGAAAGCAAAGAAGGTCAAGGTGCTCCAGGATTGGCCAGCCCAGTCACCAGACATGAACGTTATTGAGCACGTCTGGGGTAAGATGGAGGAGGAGGCATTGAAGATGACAATCTAGATAAACTTTGGGAGTTCTGCAAGAACGTTTTCTCTGCCATTACAGATGACTTTATTAAGTTATTGCAGAGATGTATGAATGCAGTCCTCCAAACTTATAGGAGTCATGATGCACAATTTTAATTCTTTTTCCACTTTCTGTTAGGTGACAAGACTTTTGTCTAAGCAAAGTCAGACCTTACTGTCCTAATTAAATAATTAAAGGCATTTAAATCAAGGCATGATCACATTTTATTTTGGTAAAATAAGCTTAATATAGAGGGCTTTGCCTTTCATACTGTATAAGACACTTCTGATCCCAAATAATCTACTAGAGGTCAAATTATTATTTGTTGTTTCTAAAATTTAGACTTTTGGTAGTGTAGTAGACGCGCACGCTGACTTGATGTGGAAGAGGAAACAAAGAACAACAAAGTAATTTTTACTGTTTTTTTTTTTTTTTTGAAGCACAAAAGTGTTCTTGAAGCTTCGTATGACTACAGATGAACCACTGTAGTCACATGGAATGTTGAGAAACCTTTTGGTTTAAACATTTCAGGACCGTTTGTCTCTCTATGTCTTAGTCTATGAAGGACGAGAGAGCTCTCAGATTTCATCTAAAATATCTTAACTTGTAGATGAGGGAAGGTCTCAAGGGCTTGGGACAACATAAAGGCAACATAAAAGTAATTAATTATAGAATTTTCATTTCTGGGTGAATAAATCCTTGAAAGGGACTATATATCACACCTTTTTATTCTCCCTGTGTGAAAATCTTTTAAATTCAACTAAATCTAGACAAGAGGCTTTCACAGACAACCTAGAAAGAGACTATCTTGAGACGATCAAGGAAATTCTTACATGTAGTCCCTTAAACAGTGGTGATGGATATCATGTGACTGGTTTATAGTTGGTTTACAGCATAAATTTGTTTTTGTTAAAAAAAATTATTCCAAAGTTCATCCAATGTATATTACTTTTAAATCGGCAGTAACAATATTGTTTATGGGGCGTTTTGGGGGGCGGGGTTGGTGGTAAACTATGAGCTACAGCTACCACAGTTATTCTGATAGTTTTCTTATTTTAAAGGGAGAAACCACAGGATCGGTCTGAGACTGATCTGTTCTGTCTTTTTAAAAACATATTCCTGGCATTGACAGAAAACCTTGTCTACTGCAGAGATAAACTTCAAACAATCTGGATGATATTACTACCACTTACACACTCTTGGGCTGTTATACTCGCTGTCACTCATGAAAACACACGTCACTGGCTTTCCAGAGGCCCTAGTTTATCATGCGAGTGTAAATTCTGTTGACGTCAACCAAACACATGGTCTTTTTCATGCTGTATTAAAACAGTCTTCGCTCAAGCCTTTGTCTGTACAGATGTACCGCAATTCCTGGTCTGAAAAATTTCTACTAAATCATAACGCCACTTGAAATACTTACATTTAAAGACTTTTTTACAGTCGATGTGAAAGCTTCACAAGCAACGAGATGTGCAGTATGTGGGTCAAAGATGATCTGCATCAAATTAAATTCACAAAAGTGGTTTTTATATATGTAAATAGCATATTAAATCAAACTGTCTATTTAAACGATGAATCATTTCCGTGAATATAGGTCAACATACTGTACTGTATGGTTAATATTCCATTATCGTTCAGCATAACATGTATAAACAAAACAACTCACCTTCACTCACACACAAAAAATGCTTGGTTGTTTTAGAAGATGTTGGGTCAAGTATAGACAAACCCAACCTATGGGCTGAGAAGTATAATTAAAATTTAACTAGAATACCTAACCCAGCGTTGGGTTTGTCCATATTTGACCCAATGTTGGGTTATGACAGAGTCTGTATTTATTTAAGGCCGTAGGTGATCTGCCTAAATGCTAACCGGTTAGCACAATACCCCCCCTGCAGTCCAAAGCCACACCACCTGATATTATGAACGTGCTCATTAAGATGACAGAGACTCACTAGATCATGTCATTCGCCAGTTAGAAAATTTTATAGTACTTTATAATACTACAATTCCCAATGAAAAACTGTATTAAATCTAGCACGATTTCAGTTGTGTAGTTAGCGGGCAAAAACTGTTGTGCAATATTCCATGCATGCAAGGATCACTGGTCTCTCTTCCACGCTGCTCTAAAGCAACCATGCTTAGTGCTTTGACTGGCGGCGTGGAGGATTTACAATATGGGGAGCACGTCACAGGTTGTCATTGTTCAAAAATAAAACCAACTTCACCTCAGTAAAGCAGGTGAGGTGAAATCGCGCTATTGACTGATGTTTTGTTGTTAAACTAAATAAAAATCTACATTATCGATATTGTAAAAGGACCCTTTTAAAACTCAAAATAGTTACATTTGGCTGAGAAATTTCAGGGGCTGAACAACCTCTCTGTGCATATAACTTATTTGTAACAACACAATCTTCATCAGCTCTGCATCACAAAAGTTTTTAAACAGAACATTACCTGTCTAAAAGAAATACTTCAGCCATCATCCTTCATCCAGCGTGCAAAAGTAACTCCAATATTGATTCAAGATTTTAAAAAGTTTTGATTTAGCTTCAGCATTTGTTTTGCTCTCTCTCTACTAGCGTGCAGGTGAATGCGCGTGCATGCCTGTGTGTGCCCAAATGGTGGATCTGAATGAACGGTTGCAGACAAATCTACATTTGCTGACAGTTTGGGCTACTTATCAGAATTAGTGGAAATGTCAGACGCACAAATTTTAATTGGATGAACATTTTATGCCTTACCCAGAATACATACAAATACATTTAGATCATATACTTTAATCTGTACTTTTGGAACGTGAATTGACTTTCAACCGGCACAACAAAATATGTTTCTGAAGACAATCACCTACTGCACCTTTACAACATGTAGGAGATCGAGATTAGCAAACAACCTACAATTAAAAAAAATTTGGGGTCACTCCTTAGTCCTATTTGTAGTTATCCTAAAAGGAGCAGTTAAGAATATTTCATGAATTACAAGCATTCTGAAGCACAGCATAAAAAAAATGTCTTTTGTAAACATTTTTTCGCTTCCTTTAAAAAAATGCAAAAATACATTGTTATGCAGGTTCAAGGGCATGCCAGACCAACAGGAAGATATATAATCCTAAGCATAAAGCCATGTTGACCAATCAGAAGCCTGAAAAACAGACAATCTGACATCAAACGATGGCGATAGTTAATGTCATGAGGTAAAATCTCCATTCAGTTTCAGTTCCGTGTTACTACATTTGCGTGTTGTGGATGAACGGCCAAGCTGTTTATTGAAAATATCAATATTTGTGTGAACAGGGCCTCAGATGCCTACCAGTTATTACTATTAATCTGGCAACTGGTGACAATGTCTTAATTATCTGACAATACTTGCAGCCAAACTTTCTAGCTCAGCTTTGAAGGAGGTAAGTATCTGTATCTCCACATAGTGCCTCAACGTTTCAAAGAATAGACCTGAAAGCCTCTGCAGAAACCAAACTTCTCTCAGCAGAAAAACTGCTTTGCCTTGTGTGGACAGAGAACCGGTCTAAAGCTCTTTTTAATTATGAAAGCATGTTTATTAAATTTGTGTCTGATGGGAAACATTTAAACTGGGGAATGATTGAACTTAAAGTGTGTGCAAAAGTCTGTGCAGGAGGAAGTGTCTTAGTTTGGTGTTGTTTTCTGCTGCAGCAGTTTGGCTTCATAAGGATACATGGCAGATGTAAATGTTAAACATGCGGTTCCTTCCCTGTATTCATCACCAAATCTATAAGCAGGTTAGCACTTTTTATCCAGGTCATACAGCAGGACAATTAAAGCTGAAACAGTTACCCTAATGAAATGGTCCTTATGTAAACCTGAATCCTTTACATGATTAAAATTGTATAGCTGGACACATGGGTAAAACCCAGAGGACAAACAAAGAGATCAGTGTGGATGAAGTGTAGGCTCATACCTGTCCCCATTCTCCAGGGATCCATCGTGGTGGGGGACAGCGGCCGAGGCTGCACCGAATGCGAACCGGAGGTTTACTATGGTCAGAACAGAGGGCTGGTGGGAAGGTTTTGGTCAGGTCGCTGCTTTTACACAGGACGATGCGATGCTTGAAGCCAGGACCACATTTTGGGGTGCACTATAGAAAAAAAAAAACACAACATAATATTAATAAAACATCTGCGAATGAAGATAATTGTTCATACAAGATGATGTAGAGATAAATGAAGCCACCTCTGACCAATCCAGCGACACCCACTGAGGTGGGCAGGACTGGTTGTTGCAGGACTCTTGTTCTATTGGCCGATGAGTCAGACAGTGGCTGTCCTCCAGAGTCTCCTCCTCGGCAGGCCCAATTCTACGTATACACAGAACAGTACGTGTCCGGATCCCTCCGTCACAGGTTTTTCCACATTCTGACCAGTCACCGATAAACCATCTGGAATACAACATGGTACAGAATTAACTTTTTCACAGGCACAAATCTTTAAGAAATTATCTGAATCATGTTAGATATACATTTTGAAAAATAATATTTCAGCTAAATATTTTTGTACATATATCATACAGGAAAAAATTCTAAAGGTTGTTTTTTTTTGGTGAGGGCGGTGGGGAGGCTTGGGAAATAGCATTTATATATTAAATATATACTCACAAAATATCTCTATTTTAACAAATACCATAATTTTTATATTAATAATCATTATATTTAACAGAAATATTTGAGGGTTTACTCAAAAATATTAAACAGTGCAGCTGTTTCCAATACTGATAATAAAGTATTTTAGTCATATTATTGTTTAAATAAGTATGATGATAAAACATCAAATCAGCATATTGGGAGTGAAGAATGAAGATTTGAGTGATGATGGTGAAAATTCAGCTTTTCTACCACAGGAATATATATATTATTTTTTCCCCCAATTTCTGTTTAATGGAGAGAAGATTTTTTCAACACATTTCTAAACATAATAGTTTTAATAACTCATTTCTAATAACTGATTTCTTTTATCTTCGCCATGATGACAGTAAATCATATTTTACTAGATATTTTTCAAGACACTTACAGCTTAAAGTGACTTTTAAAGGCTTAACTAGGTTAATTAGGTTAACTAGGCAGGTTAGGGTAATTAGGCAAGTTATTGTATACCAATGGTTTGTTCTGTAGACTATCGGAAAAAAAAAATTGCTTAAAGGGGATAATCATTTTGACCTTAAAATGGTCTTTAAAAAATTAAAAAGTGCTTTTATTCTAGCTGGAATAAAACGAATAAGACTTTCTCCAGAAGAAAAAATATTATCAGACATACTGTGAAAATGTCCTTGCTCTGTTAAACATCATTTGGAAAATATTTTAAAAATTAAATTCAAAGGGGGACTAATAATTCTGGTTTCAACTGTACATAACAAATAGATTTTTTTCACTGAAGTGACATTAAGTATTGTGTGACTCACACCATCATTTACAATCTCTCAGTGAAATGCAATCTTGAATAAAGCCATAATCCTGAATTATTTTCAGGGGCTTAACACAAATAATATCTTACCACACAGTAGGATTAAATTACAGAGAAAAGAAACATTGGGCATAAATGGCCTGAAACGCTATTATTTTTACTCGCCAAACTCATATTTGCACTCACATTCAGCTATTTGGACCAGCAAACACACTGTGATAACGTTCAACGCCTGTGAACTTCACACAATGGCAACAACAATGCCAAATGTACGTTCAATCTGTCTTGATTTCTGGCAAAATCGATCCTACACTTCAGCTGGGCTGTGGAAAACAGGCATTTTATATAACCGCCTCTTTATATCATTTGTTACGGCTGAATTAAGTTTTGAGCGGTTTGTTTGCATTCTCTTGGCGATGCTCTGATAAAGCCGTGGACGATGTGCCTTATGAAACACTACAAGTAAAATAAAGCCGAACATAAAATATTAATGAAATAAAATCTGTCATTATCTGCGAGATCATTAGCGAGAAATTACCTCCCCAAAAACAACAGGGTGTTCTCCAATGACCATTTTGACCCTTTCTGGGCCACGGTGCGCATTCCTCTGACATCAGGTGGAGATGGAAATAGATTTTAGATGATGTTATTAGCGATGCCCATCTCGGGGTTCAGGTTCACTAAACCCTCCTCTGGCAATACGCAAAAGCGCAGAGGCCAAAACCATTTAATTCCTCCTTCCAGTTTCAAATTTGCAGACACAAGTGAACTTTGCTCAGCTGCTCGCCCCATTGAAAATGAGAGCTAAGTGCGTCTGGCCGCTGCACACACGAATGCTCCACACGTTTATGGATATTGTCCCTTGAGGGTTCATAAACTCCACTAGCCAATACAATTAAACGCAGGTGATCACTCATACTTTTTTTGGACGCCTGTAGGATTTTGGCACCGGAGACTAAATGAAAATAGGCAACATATGAAGAAATAAATCATGTTGCTTAGTTTTTAAATTGTCTTCAAAGAAGCTCTTTATTGCTGGGGTGCTATGAAGACAAATTAAACATTATGGGTTGTGGCCCTTTGCGCTTTTTATCGCTGGGCAGCTATGCACTATTTTGATAAGGCTCATCAAAGAGTGAAATGTCTGGGTTTTTAAGTATTTTCTCATCCTAGACTGGCAAAGAGAGCAAAACTTAGTAGAAATCAAATGCTTATATATATTTATATATATTTTTTACCTCAGAATTCATGGAAAATTATTCTAACATTAATATATAAATTGAATGACATTTGAATCCAATTTATCAAGCAGAAAACTTTAACTCTCTAATGTGATTTAATGTGATAAATCTCATGTAAGTCTCATAACTGGTCATGACATGAGAAAGATATTTGATAGCTATTATGTGAAGTTGGATAATGTGTTTAAAAGACAGCATAAAAAATTTGGTTATACACTGATAGGGTTGTCAATACATCCATACATTCTACTTATTTGACTAAATTCAGTATTTTATATATCAGGACAACCCACCGTTTGTAGCCAAACACCAGGTCTTGAAAGAGTTTTTTCAGGGCAGCAAGAATGCAAAATTACTCTTATATGTAGTGCCACTTTATTGAGTTTCCTCTTTAAGAACCAATATTATATTTGAGAGATTTAAATAAATAAATAAATTGTAACATTTTTTACAGTCCACTAGTGCATATACAGTACATACTATATACTACTAATAATAATTACAATAACTAGGTAATAATTAGATACTAACCCTGATACTATTTCTATTCCTAAATCGAACCTTAACCTATGGCCTTAGCTTTTGTCAAGATTATATACACTGTAGGGCACATACTGTAAAATAAAATGCAACCAGAAAATCTACAGTAAGAATTGAACAGTTTAATCCAAGCTTTTTGACTAGATGTGATCATTTTATATGATTTATATATTATATTTAATATACTCATTTATTCATAAAGTTGAAGCAAGCTTGCTTGATGCATGAAAACCAACAATCTTGCTTTCACATTGTAAAAAGCGTTGACTTTAAAAAGTGAGTAAACCCATTTCCTTAAATAATAGGTAAATTAACTATATGCATAATTATATCACAGTACACACACTTGTCAAATGAACTGGGGAACACACCAGAACATGGTTCACATAGCCTAGTGTGAGTACACCCTGAGATTCTGTTCATGTTTGCTGATTGTGTTTATATCAGATTAAAAATAAAAAAACTAAAGATAAAACTAAGATTTTGATTCAAATTCAGATGGATTTATATTTACTCTTAGTAAAGGAACACAAATATCTCATATTTCATTAAAACTGTATTATTGTTCTGAAGATGAACCAAAGTCTAACAGGTTTGAAACAACATGAGGGTGAGTAAATGATGACGTAGTTTTAATTTGGCTGTATATCAACCCTTTCCCCCCAGTATGACTCAAATTTGCTATACTCACTCTGGAGGGCACGGTTCAGTGTTACAAGGTCTTTGGTTCCCCGGCGCTTTGCTGTCCGGATCGCAGTAGCTGTTTTGGACCACCGAATTGTCATCCAGTCTTTTACACACTACCTCTTGCTTCTGCGAGCCTACAAGAAAAGACAATAAAACATCACTTCATTCATCTGCCTCGTGCTTTCAGCCGAGAGATGCTTTTCAACACTTCAGCAGCTCGTGCTCAAAGCTCTGTGTGGTCGGCGAGGGTCTCTGAGGTAAAACTAGTTCTGCGTCTCTTCTCTAGCGGTGCACTTGCTGACAGAGCACTCTGTGTGGACTGAGGCACGGAGGCCATATTATTTTCCTCTCAATATTATATCTAGGTGTGTAAATGCCTCGGTTGAAGTGAGTGTCTTAGTGAATGACTTTTACAGAGAAGCCAATCTTTTCTTTGGCTCTTGATTGTGAAAAGTGAGCATTACCACAGTAATGGCAGAGTTGTGCGCTATGCTGTGCGCTGAGCGCTAGAGGCCATTGGGCTCTTTGGGGCCCATAAGGAAAGACATTAGCCTCCAGTTAAGCCGGTTTATGCCAAGCTTGGCTAGCGCACAAGGCCACCTTGTGAGGTGGATCTAATAGCTGCCAGTACGGCATTCTTGACTGGGTAACCGAAATACTCCGATGGATGACCCCTTTGCCAGTTTCAAAGAAAAGAGATTTCGCTAATACCGTTTTGATTCGCTGAAAGCTAACTAGGGGGTAAATGTGCAAATTTATGACATCAATTCATGATGTAAGACCGTTATCAGTGTTCTTGCACATAACGATCACAATAATAACGACGGCATCATTGAAATTTAATGAGGAGTTTGTAAAAAAGCAGGGATGAAGTCCAAGAGTCTCTAACGGTGTGAATCACGAATCATTTTTAAAAGAATATTACACATTTTTATTGCCGTTCACTCTGTTTAAACGCTCTCCGTGTGGCCTGCCAACAGAACAGCCGTGAGTTGTATTAATAACTAAATTTCACATATGACATAAGTGTTGCCCCGGGGAATTTCCATATAAACTTAAAAATGTGTTCAAATGAATTGAGCAACAATTGAGGTCAAGTTCGCGAAGCTCGGAGAAAACCCTCCATGGACTAGCCTGCGATGTTTGCATTTTTTGGTGAAATATAACAAGTACTTTGAATGTTTTCAATGGCCGTGCTTGAAAAAAGCAGAGAGGAAAACTATTTATTGTTGTAAGAAAGCCATTTATTTCGGGGCCGCCTGAACAGTCTGGTCATATTTGAGGTGAGGGCTCACATTTACATGTGGTTACGACATTCAGATGTTGAAATAAGACGCAGCCTTACTGCTCAATGCACAACTTGTACCTTAGCAGCACAAACCGATAGACTATAATCATATGTCAGATAAAATACATCTTTCTTTAGGATTGTATTGCTAATAAAAAACATGACTGCAGCACAGATTTCCATAAAGCAAAGCGCAGCTGTTTAAAATCGACACAAAAGAACAACAAAAGTCATGTAAATATTCCTTCAAATTTAGACTGCTGTTTACTGACATTATGAAGCAAATCAGTTGGAATGAATAAATTGGCAGTTGTGTAAAGTGGGAGAACAGGTTGAAGCTAATTGACTTAGGGATATAAAATGTTTGCTCAGACCTCAGATACTGCGGAGAAATATTTGCATTTATATAAGCTGTGGGCTAGTTGAAAATAGCCCTCATTTTTCCACCAAAGCACACCACATTAAAACATTTGTTATTCTGACCAATATTCTGGAAAAGGTAATGAGTTTTATGTGAAGTTTATTTATAAACAAGTTTCGAGAGGATCACGTGCTTATGATTGTTCTCAGCTGTTCCAGCGTCAGCTCATGATCGATTATCCAATCAGATGATTCCTAACTCTCTATAAATAACCAAAGTTTTCTTATCTCAACCATTTCGTCTTAAAGAACCCCCCCTTCCCACCCCATACTTTCCCTCCTTTTCATATGGGCGACACGGCGGCCCAGTGATTAGCACTGTTGCCTCACAGCAAGAATGCCTCTGGTTTAAGTCTCTACTAAACCAGATGACATTTCTGTGCGGAGTTTCGTTTGTTCTCCCCATGCTCATGTGGGTTTTCCCCGGGTTCTCTGGTTTCCTCCCACAGTCCAAATAACACGCACCCTAAGTAAATTGAACACACAAATTGATACCACAGTCAACCTCTTAGCGAGTACACCTCACCTCAGTTCCGTCACTAGCTGGAAATAAGCCGAGAGGGGAGTTCATTGAGATCTACCTGAGCTCAAACTCTCCTCTCGCCCTGCAAGTGGGAGGGAGCCCAGGGCTTGAGGATCTCATAAGCTCAGGGCTCTCTCCCGGGACAGCATGCCAAACAAGCTTTATTATCAATCATCAGCTAAGTGTGAACTCTTGAAATGAAATTTAGGAAAAATAATTATAGACCTTATTGAAATGAAACAAATACTAACACTTCATTAAAAACCCAAACCTAACATAAAGAACACGACACACGAAAAAATAAAAGATCAAATTCCCAGTTTGTCTGGATATATGGTACAGAAAATATTCTTATTTGAAAATTTGACAACACATTTACAGAAGTTGTATAATATAAGAAAAACATTGCAGCAGGCACAGGATGTCAACATGACGTCAGATTGACGTTGTACCCCAACATTGTGGAGACGTTGCATTTTGTTTGGGAATGAAAATCGAGTTCACAACAGAACCTAACATCAGACTGACGTTAATATCCAATGTTCAACCTAAAATCACCCAAATATCAATGTCTAACGATGTTATAGCTTGACGTTGTTACCACTGTAACATCTTTCAGACAAATAAATGTCAGTATTTGACGTCAATATGATGTCAGTTCAAGATATTGGCTCGACGATGGATTTTGTTCACTTTCCAGCACAACCTAAAATCAACCAAATATCAACGTCATTTGATGTTGTTATTGGACGTCAAAATAACGCTGTCCTTAGACACTGAATTTGGGTCACCTGACATTACGACCTAAAACTTACCTAATATTAACATCTAATGACGTTGTGTGCCAACTGGGATTATTCAAAACATGTACCTATTAATGATTAATTAAATATTTTTTTTTCCAGATCTGTATCTTTAAAGAATTCAATAATATGATTAATTCAAAAGATTTGTCATCCAAGAATCAAATGTTGATACTTCTCTTGTGAGCTCAGGATTGATTAAATGGAAGAAAAAACATTTTTTTGGGTGCACCATTTCCATTTTGGCTCATCTATTGACTTTTTCTATTGATTTCTCACATTTCTTCATTAATGATCAGTAGGTTTGACAGAGTTTTTTACCTCCTGCACATGTAGCGGAGCACTCAGACCAGGGCAGATGGTGCCAGGAGAAGCCCACTTCATTGTCCCCGCTTCCTGTACGCTGGATGGGCACATTGAACTTGAACTGAATGCCTAGGTTTTGTTCCTGTAGTAACACCTGTAACAAAGAGATTCAAGTTACCTTTTTTGTTGCAAATTTACATGCTTAAAATCTGCCTGAAACAAAAGTTTCGTTTCAATATGTGAGTGAAACTACTTCTTGAACAAGAAAAAAACGTTAGATGGCAATTGATTTTGTCCATTGGGACCATATTGGATCATTATTGTTCGCTGCTGGTTTATCTCATGTGAGTTACATCAACAAAGAGATCTTGTTGAAGAGAAAAATGTTTTTCTGATTAAAGATTGCAAGGACAAAATGTGCACAAGGGCTGTGCAATATTGACAAAACCTTTTCTCTGTGTTATTTCTTGATTCTGATAATTAAACATTAATTTTATGAGTGTTTTTACTGCTTTTTTTCTGCTTTAGGCCTGTTTCTAAAACTGACAGAAAGAGTCAAGCCTGATTCATTGACTTTTCATTCAATGATTCGTTAAAAGTGGTTGATTCATTTAGAAACAAAGCAAAGCAAGTGAATGTTTTATATGAACTGATCATCAAATCAATGGCTCGTTTGATTGACTGAAAAACAGATTCATTCAGGAGAATGTTTCCTCTCAATGATTTTGAAATGATTTTCATTGGCAAAAATAAGGAGCATGCTCAAAATTATTTGTTGTTGTTGTTGAAATGCTGTGTAAGATCATTTTCACATTTGCAAATCACACTTGTGATGACTTTTGGAAAAAATGCACTCCTGCTTGTTTGATATTACTGAACTCTATCATATTTTAGAAATACAAACAACAAAAAACCCACACAGAGATATTTGTTGTGTTCAAAACTGCATTTGCATGCACTTTGCATTGTAGACCACCTGAAATGTGCATTATAATTAAATGGTCAATCATCAATTATTCCTGATATATTTATATTGTGGAGACTGTACATTATTTATGTCAAGTCACTGGCCAAAACAATGAAAAAAATGAATCTGTGGATATTAATGAGCAATTATGGATGCAGGTTGCACACTTTCGAGGTTGGATATAAAAACGAGCATCTGTCTATGTGATGAATGGGAATTTCTCCAGGTATTATAGACCTCCATGGTCTCCACCAAGGATTTTGGCAGAGGAAGTTGGTCTTGGATCAGTGACAAAAACACAAATACTGAGGTCTTAAAAATGCATGGAATAGAGCAATCAAATCATTAAGAAGAGGAGATTTTTTTTGGATGAGCCCAACCTCAGTTCAGCTTGAACGAGCACATATTTAGCATATCACATCAGCTTTATTTCTGAATGACTTAGTCAGATAGTTGTAATTGTGTGTGTGTTATAAATTGGAAAGCCATGTTAACCAGAGGAATGGCTTGTGGTCCATTGGCCACTTGTATGTTTTCCAGCGGTGCTGCGACCAGGCCTGGTATTTCCAGCACTTTTGTCCAGGCGAAAGCGCTTGTGGTTGCAGAGACGGGGCTTTTCAGAATGAAAACACACACACACACACACACACATACACGCGCGTGCTAAAACATGTGCGCACGAGCACTCGCTTTTGGCCAGACAGAGGTTTTTAGTGCAAACATATATAACAGTTAACTCTGAAACCGCTAGCTAGAGTTCATGTGAGGTTTGTACACAGATGTGGACTTTATTTAGAAGGAGCCAAACAATTTCAAACAGCACATTCAAAACACAGGCCTGCTCTGCAATGTCAATACTGTGACTTTACAAAAGACAAATTTACTATACGAGAGTTTATGATCTGAAAATAACTCAAATGAAAGGCCTGAACTGTACAAATATTGGATGAACTTTTCAAACTATGTATTTATGTGATTTCACAAAACAAAATGTTTTAACATCTAATATCAAGACATAAAAATATGTTTTTACAAGTCTTAATGACTACAGAAAGCCTGACGCTGCTTGATTGGTGATGAAAAATATATATTGTATTATATTATAGAATATATTATATTTATTTCAATGAAACAAAATACAATGTTTGCAATAATGTGTTTTGCATTAAGTTTTTACATAAAGTAAAAATAAACCTTCATGTGACGTTAAAATCTAACACAACTAATAACTACTTATATACAGTAATCACAAAATTTTGTAGTCTAGGGGTTTAATTAATTTCAACAACCCAGGCTTGTTCTGAAAACGTACCGCTACATACATTTCTGGAGAGCACCAAATTGACCCAGGAGGTAAGTTTTTTTGCAGTTTTTGTTGTCGAGAATCTACCAGAGGCTGTTGTGTATGCTTTTTGAGATTTCAAACTTCCCTCACGAATGCAAGACGCGCCTGCTTTTCTCGCGTAAATCCACCCGAGGCTGCTGTCGACTGACTGACTGACTGATCGATCGAGTGTTGAAAAGCACAGATTGACCTGTCCACAAACAACCCTAAACCCAACCGACAGTGTTTTCAAAAGAAATCCGGAAAAAGAAAAGCCCTAAGCTGATTTTTACCATGTTTTCGAATTTTACCACACTCTCAGCCAGTTATTTACTTGTTTTACTTTCATTTTGTTCTTCTTTTTTGTCTTTTCCACTTTCTGGAACCAACTCTAACCCCTACATTGCGGTCAACTCCTCTCTGCATGTGCGCAGACGTAAATGGCGAGCTAACTGGACAAACTGGTAACAGCGGAAAAGCCATCCACACGGATGTAAGTGGTCAACTGTTTAGCGTGAAGAGGAACAGCGTCATACCGCCCCGTGGCATTCGCTTTAAAGATGAAATGCAGCCGCCTACACAATTTGCGATCTCCAGAAATGTATATAGGGCTACGTTTTCAGAATGAGCCTGTGTTACATTACAAACATAAAACATTAAGCATGCAAGAAATGATTCGACTTAAAAGAACAATTCATTTAAAAGCATGACAATTAAATCAACTAAAAAGAATGTTTCAGGGTTATACTTTATTTTGACAGTCCGTTTGTTGAATTTAAAATGTCAACTAATTCTCATTAGATTATAAGTAGACTGTTAGGTTGGGGATAGTGTAAGTTGACATGTATTTGCAAAGTTTCTTTTAGTCAGTTAAATGTCTGTTGAATGTCAGCATCAACAGATATTAAGCAGACAGTACTACTAGTACTCAAAAGGACAATCGAAATAAAGTGTTACCGGTTTCAGAAATACATTCAGATATAAAACGTTTTCTTTACAGCAAACTGTAATGAGACTTTTATTTCAAAGAAAGAGAGAATTTTAGCAGGTGAGAGTGAACACAACTTACACAATACAGAGTAAGTTACATTTAAGACACAAATTTACTCATTTTGTTTTGCCAGTGAAAACAGTTGTAAGGAAAGCTAAAGCAGCTAAACTTGTTAACTAAAGCCAAGTGACTTTCCAAGATGGCAGGATTTTCAAAGTAGTCGTGTCACAGATATTTTCACACTGCATGACTATCTGGGGTAGCATTCTGTCACTGCTGTGTTTACACTGCAAGATGGATCGACAACAGGGGTTTTCACACTGTATGAAAGTATAATCGGAGAATAGCCAACAACTTTGCTACAAACTACATCTCACAATCACACGCATGCGAGAAATTATGTGGAAACAATGCGTGGTCATGTAGTATATCTTTTGTTGTTAACTACATAATAAGAAAGAAGCCTTTAGTGGGGTAGAAAATGTACTTATTTTGCTCACCTGGCCTTTGAAGGGAATTAGCAATTTCTCCTTAGCAGACACAGGTGCTTCTGCCAAATTTACACTAGTTTTTCCTTCATTTCTTACATCCATATAGAGCAAAAATAAGCGCTTTTAACTTCTCGCCCAAACTCTATACTAGTGGATGTTGCTCTCATTGGCTGTAGGTGATTGCTGATGTTATTTTCAATCAGAACACTTTTCACACAGCATGATTTGAATCGCCAAAGCTCCAGATATTTAGCATGTCAAATACCTCATGGATGTCGGCAACTCATCGGCGATTCTCTCAGATCAAGTCTTTTTTTAAAATAATTATATTTTAGGGGTTTTTCACCTTTATTGATGGGACAGTGGAGATTGACAGACAGGAAAGTGTGGAGAGCAGAGATAGGGGAAGGATCGGCAAAGGACCTCAAGCTGGGAATCGAACTCAGGTCGCCGCAAGCACCTCAGTGCTATGTGTCGACGCTCTAACCACTAGGCTATTGGCACCAACTCAGATTTTGCCAGTGATTTCAGGCATGTGTTGATGATTTCTCAAAACCTGTCGGAGAGTCAAAATCTGTCTGAACTTGGCATACAGCTAAAGAACAACACACTGGTGTTTAGTTTCTGAAAGAATCTGTTTTTGAATGAACCAACTGAGTGAATGGTTCAATAATCTACTCATGAAGACGGTCACTTGCTTCTTTTCTAAATGAAGCAGAGGTTTTGAATGAATCATTTCAATGAAAATTTCGCTGGCGGCACTAATAATGTCATTTCGAATAAAAGAAGGATTTTGATCTACTCACCATAACCACCAAATTTTCCGTGGTTGCCCCAAGAGCTTCCAGCGATTCGGGTTCATCAGTCGGCCTCTTGTAGTGAAAGGCTGTTCCTGCGATGTCAAACTTGCGAGGCCAGTCGATGGTCCAGGCTCCGTTGATGAAATAGTCATCGCCCTCTGATTTCAAAGCTGTGACAGTGAGAGCACATGTTAATAACCTGACTTAAGCGAGAGGGTGATGTCATTGCTGTCATTCATCAACACAACCGTCATCATCATCTTACTGAGAGGCACAGGCTTCCTGACGTCAGGGGTCATTTTCACTCTCACTTTCAGACACTGTGCAACTTCAAGATCTCAGCTCTCAGGTGAACGTCTGCTTTCCTCACACATGCCATCACCGCTCACTTGTCCAAACAAAGATCTCACCAAATATGCAGGCCAAAATGTTAGCTAAATATTAACTTGGTAAAAAAAAATATGTGGGTAAAATCCCCAAATTGTAGTGCAAGATCAGTTGCGAATTGTATAAAATGAAAATGAGAACTATGAATTTAAAATTGTTTGTTGACTCACATATACATGTAGTTAGTTAGCTTTCCTCAGCGATTTAAAATACATACTTTTTACAAGGTTTTGTAGAGTTATAGTAACTCGCAGGGTAAGAAATAGCAATTTACTCAATAGTCAAACTTGTAATTTAATCAGTCTGTTGGTTAATCTTCAACATGTTCACACTAAACAACACAGTCATGAATAATGAAATGTATATTTTACCCTTTATGTTAAAATGTTATTTACTGAATTGTGCTGAGGATCTATTAGCAGTCAGGGTATGGTCTCATAAACAGACAATATTTTTTAATTAGATTTTATGTAGCCTATATTCACTGATTAATTTTCATTTGACTGATTTATCTGGGGTCACCACAGGGGAATGAACCGTAAACTTCTCCAGCATATGCCTTTCCAGTCGCAACCAGCACCATTCTGGGAAACACAAAAGTACTAAGACATGTAGATCTGAAGTAAATGATCAAGTACACTATACAAATTAATTTTAAGTTACTGAAACTCTCCAGTAAGTGCACAGTATTAGACAGCCACTTGTTAGTACTACATACTGTACTACTTCCTTATTCACCTTGGTTTTTTCAAGGCAATCGATTTGCATGCTTTTTTAAGGAGGGTTTACTAATTGGTTTTTACAGTTTAAAGAACAAATTTTGATGACATTTTTAATGTTTAAACAGCCTTTTCCTGAAAATAAAAAATTTAAAGATCACAGACACAAAAGTACATATGATTTTTGAATAATTTGTCTCAATAGTGTATGTAAACAGAAATTAAAATCATTATTACCTAAAAAAAACCCAAGGATTCACATCTTGTGCACACCTAGAATTATTATTTTGCCAATTATGCAACGATAAATTGTGCTGATGACTGTTCATTTTTTTTAAACCTAAAAACAGCAAACTAATTTTTCGGTCATTTATTTACACCACAACAATGTTTAAGGGACTTGAAAATGCAACCTCTTCAAAGAATATTTCGAAGTAGAAGTCATTAAAAAAAATAATTATTGTCTCAATGTAAAGTACAAAATATGCTTTTGATGTCATGCACGTGTATTTCATGTTCAGAAACAACAATGACAGACTACAAAAGCATATGTGCAGTTATTTAATATACACTAGACTATACTAACCAGAATACAGTTGTTTTAGGTATAAATAAAATCAAAAGACTGACATTAGACATCAACTAAACCAATTCTGCATGCATGCTTTCATTATTAGCCAAATACTTGTCAAACATTAAGAGTCAAAAGTTCCTCCTTTGAAACATCCATGTGTTTATATTCGTCAAACGTGGCATGCATGTGAAAATCTAAAAGGAGACTAAATGAGTCTTTTATCATTTTGCTTAAATATGCTGCTCACAATCTCTGTGCCAAAACACAACCAGAAGAGAACTTATCTTCCATTCAAAACGGTGAGAAAAAACTCTGAATCAATATGACATACAACAAAACTCAACAAGCTGTCATACACACAGGCTATATTTATGTCTGCACTCAAAACAACTTAATTGGACCCGCTTGTTTGATTGTTTTAATTAGCCACCATGATGGTTTTACTCAGCTTGTGGTTGGATGAAGACAAAGGGCCCATCTTAAGACAAAGTGCAATTATAAGACATGAGAGCGAGGACGGCTGTCACACTGATCCAGATTTACACCCAAAACAAAGCCTAGCACAAACCGCTTCATCACTTTGTACCCAGGATGCCTTTGCAAACAAAGCCTTTCAAGAAGATAAATACAAACACTCACCAATGTAGTTCTTTGACACGGCCACTTCCCTGATTTCAATGTGAACTGACCCTTTTGGTATCTGGACGACCTCCATGTAACCTGTAAAATGTAAAGCTTTGTTTAAAATATGCACAAAATAAAGCAGTATTTTGCTGTCGTCTTTAAATGTACATATGTGTATGTTTTGGTTTGAATGGAATGTCTTGCATCATGGGTGCTGCAAACCTCAATGGCGATATTTTTAGGGCATGATGGTCCTCTAATCAACCAGTCTGCCCAACGTATGTATTTAGTTATATTTTTAGTGGTTCTTAAATGAGTATGCTGTGTGATAATTAGCATTAGTATACTGTAAACTCTTTTTGAAATGCTTGTCTTGGATTTATTTTTTAAGAGGTAACCACAAGTGTAAGGTATTTCTTAAGTTGTCTTTCTTAGAAAGTTGTGCAGAGCCAACCTTGACTCTGAAAGTCAATTTTTCATAACTTCTTAATTGGTTACCCATTACTATCTAAAGCTATTATGGTTTGTGTGATAAATAGGAACACAATGTGTAAACCAAAGCAGTTTTGTCCCCATGTAAACACCAGCATTCTTCTAAAAACACTAAGCTATGAGTGCTTCTCTGCCTGCTTTAGCTTTTAAATGCACACGCTTATTTTAATACAAAAACTCGCCAAGCTATATAAAGCAATTCCTTCTAGAAATGTGGCACTCTCATTGAAAACAACTGAGGCTAGTCTCAGGGAAAAACCTTTTGGTGCATTCACTGAGAGATGAAGCCAATTAAATTAATTTCATTCATTCATTTTCTTTTCGGCTTAGTCCCTTTATTAATACGGGGTCGCCACAGCGGAATGAACCGCCAACTTATTCAGCATTTGTTTTACGCAGCGGATGCCCTTCCAGCCACAACCCATCTCTGGGAAACACATCCATACATTCTCATTCACACACATACACTATGGACAATTTAGCTTACCCAATTCACCTGTACCGCATATCTTTGGACTGTGGGGGAAACGGGAGCACCCGGAGGAAACCCACGCAACCACGGGGAGAACATGCAAACTCCACACAGAAATGCCAACTGGCCCAGCTGGGGATTGAACCAGCGACCTCCTTGCTGTGAGGCGAACGTGCTACTCACTACGCCACCGTGGCGCCCATTAAATTAATCTAATGCAGGTAATTCAAGCTATAAAAGCAAAACAAAAAACATCCGTTTGTGGGTTTGTTTTTATGCTTGTAATATTTGATACAGTAATATGACATATTATATTATTGTTATTATTTTACTATAACATATTATAACAGTATCACAAAACAAAAAGGACCTGTCCTGAATATCACAAATGCAAAACTGATTTTATACAACAGTTCAAGAAATATTGAGTGTGTTAATACAAAATATTCATATTGGCATTATATATGCAATATTGTCTGTTTTATCAACAAGTAAATCTAATGCAGAACATTTGTGCATTTGATGTGCAACACTGTGGTGTTTTGGACCAACTAATCTATTCTTGAGATACACAATGATCAATGATCCATACTTAGAAACAGTCAAACTCTTAAAAATAACCAATGGAGTACCATTAATATCTGTGCAACCGAAGCTCATTTCACAGTCAGTCGCCCCTCGAGATCTAACTATGAGCTTATCTGTTGGCATCACAATTGCTCTCTACTACGTCTTTAACCATGGTTTTAACAGGGCATCAAAAGATAGCTGTATTGATATTTCCTGTTAATACTTCCCTGTGTTATTTGTGTACTAGCTGCTATCCATTGGATATGGTACAAATTTCTCAGAATCGAAGCCTGAGTCCCCATTCGAAATGTCACCATAGTGGGCACCTGAAGTACCATTGAAAGTTGATTTGGCAGACAAGGTTACACCAAACCAGCTGGTGGTCAAGACAGTGGAGCTGCCCAGTGCCCTGGATGGATTTTAAATCTCATAAATGCAAACAGACAGTGATCAGCCATTGTGTCAACACCATAACTGGCAAAATCATGATTTCTGAGGGCCAGAAAAGAGACTTTGGCAGGCCACTGTGATATAAAACCATCAAAACTCCCATTGACCATGACCATAAGTTTCATTAATAAGCTATACCACTTTGGTACATAATTGAACAAGACACTTGATCCTACTTCTACAAAGAGACTTGGCATAATTTCTTGTTTAACATTTTGCATTTTGCTCAATTGAAACCAACAAAGGCCTCTAACATTTGAACTGTTCATATAACTTTTGATTGACACAATCCTAGTGGAACAATATACATAATACTTAGACAACAAGGGGGGGGGGGTGTCTTTTAAAAAATATGGATCCCTCTAATAAACTTTCTGACCACCTCAGATGTATTTTCATAAAAAGTGTGGCTACTCAATCACAGCAGGATTTTGTTATTACCATTTACACTGATTATTGTGTTCTCTCTTTTTCATTATTTGATTTTTATGACTTTTGTAACTATACTTGTGTGTACTGGTATCCCTGTTTCTGTACTTTTTTTTGTTTTTGTTTGTATGTTCATCTTGTTTTTGCTATGTTTGTTTTTATGTCCATCAAAACTAATAAACAAAGACTTAATAAAGTTTAATTAATAATAGATTCACAGAATTTTACATTTGTTCTATATAATAGCAAACACTTTATAAGCAAAATGAATAGAAATGTACACTATAAAAATTCCTGTAAAATTTACATTATTACAGACAATTTTGGTAGCCAGTTATAATGTACAATTTACAAGCGCACTGTAAATTAAACTATAGCCCAGCTGTAATTGTTAATTTACAGTACACCTATAAATTCACCAGTAATACTGTAAAAATTTCCAGTAATGGTGTAAAAATTGCCAGTAATACTGTAGAATGTATAAGCGCACTGCAAATTAATAATTACACTTGTGCTGTAAAACTATAGCCCAGCTGTACTTGTTAATTTACAGTGCACCTGTAAATTCACCAGTAATACTGTAAAATTGCCAGTAATGGAGTAAAATTTACAAGCGCACTGTAGATTATTAATTACAATTGTGCTGTACAACTATATTCCAGTTGTATTTGTACATTTACAGTACACCTGTAAATTCACCAGTAATACTGTAAAATTTACAAGCGCACTGTACATTATTAACTACAATTGTGCTGTACAACTATAGCCCAGTTGTAATTGTATTTTACAGTGCACAATTTTGCCAGTAATGCTGTAAAAAATTTCCAGTAATACTGTACAATATACAAGAGCAAAGTAAATTAATAATTGCAATTCTGCTGTAAAACTATAGCCCTGTTGTAATTATTAATTTACAGTGTATGTAAATTTTATAGTATTATTGGCAACCAAATGTAAATTTTGCAGCAGTTTTGTACAGTGTACCCCTCAATTCTGTAAACAGTCATGTATTTATCCTTGACAGGTCTAAACCAGACAATATACCAGCACCAAAACACACTTAGCAAAATATTGATAACTGCTGAGGGAACTTTGTGAGAATATTTGTAATCCAAAGTCTTTACGGCTAAATCTTATTAGTTGCAGACAGCGTTTCATGAAAACAGAAAAGGGCAAAGAGCACAACTGTATTCGAGCAGAATCCCAGCATGCTCCAAGAAAACCTAACTAACTTAGCAACAGCAAATTCATTACAAGAGAAGAATCTACACCGTTCCCTTCACTCCCCCTTAAAGTTCCAGATGATTTACCAGCTATACCTTAAAAGGAGAAAACAGTCCCTTACTACAGAGAATACTTTTGGATGCGGCCCGACAAACGCGTACAATATTAGAAGTTTTATTGATTCTCTCACTGGATGATGCCATTAATACTCATATATTGTGTTACCGCTTCTATTTTGACAACTTGTTTCTTGACCCAAAAACAAAAGCTTTATCATGGTTGTCTGATGAAAAAAAAAAGACCACAGCATTTCCATGAAATATGTCGAGCTTGGCCAAAGCGCCCCGTTGGCCCCCTGACAGCAGCCACTGCCAAAAAGACAATGCGTTCCTCCACTTGCTTGTGCTGTGCTTTCTTCGAGTGGGATTTCTCTAGTGGAAAGCGATTAAAAACTTGTCGCATTTGGCAGACGTGTGGCCCGTCTCTGGAATGAGATTTTGAGGAGAGCGCTTGTCTACGTCCTGCCTCTCCTTTTTTTTTTGGTGATCAACTTTTTATTGTTTTTAGATATAAACAAAATTACCTACAAATGTTTAAAGAGAAACGTGCAGCAGACACTTTCTTGTTAACTTAAGAAAAAAAAAAGTGAAGAAAAAATAGTAATAATAAAATGAAAACATTTTTAAAAATCATCGTGCTCCTCTTTATCCATTCATCTAGACATCTAAGCACTGTATTTTATGTTTTGGAAGTCTTCACAAACTTTAGATATCCAAAAGAACGTATGCACTGAATGCAGGGACAGTTCCCATAGGGTTCCTAAATAGTGGATTGCGAGGGGCAGTTTAAGGTGAGTTTGTGAGCTAATCATTCATTCATTCATTCATTCATTCATTCATTCATTCATTTATTTTCTTTTCGGCTTAGTCCCTTTATTAATCCAGGGTCGCCACAGCGGAATGAACCACCAACTTATCCAGCACATGTTTTAAGCAGCGGATGCCCTTCCAGCTGCAACCCATCTCTGGGAAACATCCATACACACTCATTCACACTCATATATAAAGTACAATTTAGCCTACCCAATTCACCTGTACCACATGTCTTTGGACTGTGGGGGAAACCGGAGCACCTGGAGGAAACCCACACGAACGCAGGGAGAACATGCAAACTCCACACAGAAACGCCAACTGACCCAGCCGAGGCTTGAACCAGTGACCTTCTTGCCGTGAGGCGACAGCACTACCTACTGCACCACTGAGTCGCCCTGTGAGCTAATCAATGATAATAATTAATCATATCCAATGTCACAGTTAAATAAATAAATGGACCAGCAGTGTAGCTTAGTACAATTATTAAATCAATGGTTGCAATTCAGAAAACTACTGAATGCACAGCATAGTTTATTATGCATTCAGAAAATTCCACAGACAATGCTCCATTTCTGCGTGTGTTGAACTTTTAGCGTGAGTTCTTGTAGCCTAATGTGTTTGAGACAAAAGGCAACAATTTGGGAGCACTCCACTGAAATAAATGCTTAAGAATTTCAAAAGTTTAAAATATATTTTGTATTGTAAAACTGTAGTGTGGTGGCACTGTGGCTCAGTGGTAAGCACTGTCGCCTCATTGCAAGAAGGTTGCTGGTTTGAGTCCTGGCTGGGCCAGTTGGCATTTATGTGTGGAGTTTGGATGTCGTGTGGGTCTAAAAACATGCACTATAGATGAACTGGATAAACTAAATTGGCTGTATTGTATTAGTGTGTGTGAATGTGAGAGTGTATGGGTGTTTCCCAGTGCTGGAAGGGCATCCACTGCATAAAACATATGCCAGAATAGTTGGCGGTTCTGATAAAAAAGGGACTAAGCCGAAGGAAAATGAATGAAAAACTGTAGTGTAAAATAATATATCATCAAATAGCATAAAATAACTAAATATTTAAATAATATCTTCAATAAATGTCTGTTAAATTAAAATAATTATTTCATTTAGACATAAATGTTATTCATTCATTCATTTTCTTTTGACTTACAGAAGTCCCTTATTTATCAGGGGTCGCCACAGCGAAATGAAACACCAAATTATCCAGCACATGTTTTACACCGCGGATACCCTTCCAGCCGCAACCAAGTACTGAGAAACATCCATACACACTGATTCACACACACACACTCATACACCATACGCCAATTTAATTTATTCATTTAGCACATGTCTTTGGACTGTGGGGGAAACCAGAGCACCTGGAGGAAACCCACTCGAACACGGGGAGAACATGCAATCTCCACATAAATGCTATATATTTTTGTAATTAAAAAAAAAAATTGTTAAACCATTAATCTTTTTTTATTTGATTCAATTTAATGATTTAATGCAAACTTCGATAAGTTTGGAAGAAACAAAGCTTGAAAGAATAAATTACGTGGTTGTTTTTAGCGACAGGATCAGCCCCTGTTTGAACTCGTCTTTCTCCAACTAGGAGTGCACGTTTCGATCTATGGTTTCGCTACATGTGGAGAGTGTCACATCACCTTTCCACGTCTGTAGCAAATTACATGACATCACCCGGACGGAGGAGCATGGCTGAACAAGCCCTGGCCCGAACCAATCGCTTGGATCGAGCATGCTGTTGTTAATATTTGGAGGAAAATAAATATATTTATGCTTTTTTGGAGTCAAACATTTTAAACAACATTTGAACAAAGTTTAAGACCTCGTAAAAATGTGATTAAGGCTTTTTAATACCTTTTAAGGGCCTTAATTTTCTCATAATTGATTTATCAACTTTTGATACTTATTAAGACCCCACGGACACCCTGTACTTGCATGTTATGTGACCATTAACCAATATCAGATAAATGTTAACAAGCAAATGCGTCAGTAATTTATAACTTCTCACGAGTCTTAGGGGGGACAAAGCAAGAAAAATATTTTTTGAGTAAATAAAACAGAAATTATTAGAGGAAGTTTCACAGGAGTTACGTTTTCAAATTCATTATTAGCTGCAAAAAAATGCTGGGTTCCTATGGCAAGCCGTTTTGACTTTTATTCATTCTCAGGATATGTATTCTTGATATCAACAATTCAATTCTTGATATCAAAAAAGTTATTTCTTGATATCAATAATTCAGTTCTTGATATCTCAAAAGGTAATTGTTGATAAAAACTGAATAGTTGATATCAAAAAATAACATTTTTAAAATCAAGAATGAATTGTTGATATCAACAATTAAATTGTTGATATCAACAATTGCATTTTATTATAAACAATTCAGTTTTTGATATCAACAATTCAATTTTCACTAGTTAAATGTCACCATAGGCTGCCATTCAAATTTAGTTGTTGATATCAAGAATTGATTTCTTACTAGTTGAAATGCAATTCTTGATATCAATAATTGAATTGTTGATATGAAAAATGTAATTGTTAATATCAATAATTTAGTTGTTAATATCAGGAATTAAATTGTTGATATCAAGAAATACTTTTTAACTAGTAAAGATGTTCATTCTTGATATCTGCAATTATATTTCAACATGTTACATTTGTTATTTCTGATATCTAAAAATGTATTTCTGATATCAACAATTAGGGAAGTAATTTTTGATATATAAAATGAATAATTTCACTAGTAACAATTATATTTATGATATCAGAAATTAACATTGTCACTAGTGACAAACCAATTGTTAATATCAAGGATGAACATAATGAATAAAAGTCAAAATGGCTTGCCATAGGGTTCCACGCAATTCCTTCATGATGTCCCAATAACAAATCAACTAAGTTAACTGGATTGTTTTTACAAATCTAAGTTTGAACATAAAACAAATAAGTTGTCAAAAAAAAACTCAGGGATTGTGTTGATTCAGGTCATTATACATGAGTGGTTTGAACAAGCAGCATACATCATTTTTGAGTGTTGTTGTTCTTGTATGTAGAGTACAAATTTAAAGGAATTCAACTGACGAACAAATTATAAACTCCTGCCCTATAATTCTTTAATCATACTTCAATACTGTCTGGAATCAAACCTTCCAACTTTCTGGTTACGCCAGCCACCTTCTAACTAACTGAATGCTCTTACTACACTGTAAAACATACCTTTGTTTTCCATTTAATAACTGTTGGGAATAGCATTATAGGAACTTGATCTCTGCTTTGTCTACTTTTGATGTTCAAAAAATCCAACTTTTATTGACATGTTAGTAGTTTGTAATAATATAATATATGAGAAATAATATATAGAGTGATAAGTATGTAAAATAACAGAAAAATGTACTGACTGTTTTGTAACAAGGTTTTAACCCCAACCCTGACAATATATCATTTTAAACTCTTAAAAATGTTAATAAATGTACCCTTTTCAAACCTTTTTTAAGGTTAAAAGTTGCTGGAAGAAAGATCAAAGTCCCAAAATGCAATTCAAAAGCATAAAAAAGCAAAAACATAAATCACAATATATGGAAAACTGCTAATTTACGGATATGTAGGTTATGTACAGCATATTTTCCAGACAATGCATAACTCATAGAAGATGGTGAAATGAAAGCTGTTATTTATGAGGGGTGTATGAGTGTCCTCCTGACCTCCTCTGGGCAGTGAGTCGTTGAACAGGCCTTCGGTGAGTTCGCACGTGCTGCCGTCTCCTCCACACACACGGCATCTGTCCTCCTTGGCATCTGAGCCCAATATATTATCACAGCCAACATGCTGGAGAAACACAGACAGAAAAAAAACACGTCCTCAGATCTGATTCACAGACAAACATGTCATTCACACAGCTGCGTTCGGTCTCAATCTGACACCAAAAGACAAACGGCTCTGGTTTCGCTTCAGGACCGTGATTTTAACAGAGTACCGGGATTATTTACAGCACTGTGCGAAATTAAATCAAAACGTACTTTAAATCAAACGCAGAAATCTGTTGATATGACAGGCTGATTATGAAAACTGACATTTTTGTATGTGCGTAAACAATTGCGGAGGCATGAGCTACAGTGTATTTATAGCATTTTAGTTTAGTTCTAGTGTTTTGTTCCTGAATTGTGTTGGTTTTATGCTCTCGGCAGCCAATTATTCACCACACAAAGCACATTGTGGTCAGTACAAAATATGTTCATCCGTGTTGTGTCAAATTGTCTTTCATCTTGCTTGGTTTTGGTCGCTAGGGCATGTCACGCAATCTGTCCATGTGGGCATTTGTCTAACCTGACTGCCTTTTACCATATTACAAGTGAATTTGAGGCCAAAATACCAGTAAGTATAAACAAACAACCTTTGATTACATTGACATTGATCCTAAAATAAGTCATTGTTAGTTTTCTATCTGTACTTCTACACTGTAAAATAAAATATGTATGTGTTCAATAGATCAAGCCAACGTATGTTTTTATGTTACTGTAACGTTCATTTTTATCTCGTTCAATTTTCTTCTGCTTATCCGGGTCCGGGATGCAGGGGCAGCAGTCTCAGGAGAGAACTCCAGACTTCCCTCTCCCCACTTCCTCCAGATCCACAGGTGTTCCCTGGCCAGCCGAGAGACATAGTCCTTCCAGAGTGTTCTGGGTTTTCCCCAAGGCCTCTTCCCAGCGAGACATGCCTGGAACACTTCCCTAGGTAGGCATCCAGGAGGCATGCAAAACAGATGCCCAAGTCACCTCAGCTGGCTCTCTCAATGTGGAGGAGCAGCAGCTCTACTCCAAGATCCTTCCAGGTGGCAAAGCACCTCACCCTGTCTATAAGGGTTGTGCCCTGTCACCCTGTGAAGGTAACACATTTTGGCCACATGTATCCAAGATCTTGTCCGTTCGGTCATGACCCATCGCTCATCATGACCATAGGTGAGAGTAGGAATGTACTGTAGATGGACCGATAAATTGAGAGATTTGAATTGAGCTCCTTCTTTACCACAATGGACCGGTACATCAATCGCATTACTGCTGCACCGATCCGCCTGTCAATCTTACGTTTCATCCTTCCCTCACTCATGAACAAAACCTCATGTAACTTGAGCCCCTGGGGTAAGGACTTTCCTCCAACCTGGAGATGGCGAGCACCATGGCCTCTGACTTTAACTTTCCACTTGTTTTTAATTGAATATTCAACTCGACACTTTCAGTCAGATTAATGAAAAACAAGTTGACATTACTTGTGAAGTTAATTAGATTTTAAAAAATTAGACTTTTATTGGGATCTTTTTGTGTTTACATGTTAAAAAAATTCCAAAAGATAATCACCTGATGAAGATTATGTAGGTTGAAATGTTGTGGACATAAATTTGTCTTTTGAGAGCTAAAGTGGCAGTGTAAATAATTTTGGGCCTTTTTCTGTTTGGCTTGATTTTGGCTGTTTGGCTTGGTCAGGCTTGATCAAGCACATGCCTTTAAGATTTATCTAGATGTGGACACAGTGATGTTGTTCTTTCTATAGACACATTTAGCAATGTTGTGTCATGTGTGTTAAATCATGGTGGGAAGGTGTTAGAAATGCTACAAACAACATGCTAAATCATTTCATCTTGATTGGTTTTGTGCCTGAGTGCTAGTCATGTAAGGGCGTACTTACACTATGCTATCCGAACCATGCCCAGGCCCGTTTTCCAGATAGTTTGCGAAGTGTGAGTGCTCTGAATCAGGCTCAGGCACGCTTCAGTTGGCCGGCCCTGGCCCAGTTGGAAGAGGTGTGCCTGAGCACGGTTCACTTGGGCTTTGGTGCGGTACACTTGTAGTGTTAACGCAAAGAGCACCTGAGCCCGAAACTGAAGAGGAGACATCACTTTTACAGGACTGTTTCATATGGATTGATTAATCATTCTTACTGTTCAATGAATGCAAACTGTCGTAGATTATTAAACATGAAAACCTCTCACTGCACGACATTCATCTTTAGCAAACCCCATAATACCTGCAGCTCTGGGACTTTCTGATTGTTTATAAGCATCAAAAGTGGCTGATCTGTTCGTTGAAATATTTGACTGTGTGTCACTGCATATCAAACGACTAAAACCATATAATGATAAAACGAAATGTCCACCGTGCTGAGCGAGAGCGCTTCTCTTAAACTAAACAGCGCATCATCGATGACGTAAGCGTGCTGAGGCCCGAATGCAATGTGAGTGCAGGCCGTCGGGGGAGACGGGAGGGGAGACAAGCGTGCTTCGGCCAGGTTAAAGACAACTGTAAATAGTGTGAGTACACCCTAAATCGTCCATGTGGGTATTTGTCTAACTTGACTAGCTTTTACCAAATTACGAATGAACTTTAGGGCAAAATGGAAAGTTGAACTGGACAAAAAAACTGATTACATTTATTTGGTATTAAATTTGGCAGTTTAAATTTTCTCTTCTTCTACACTTTAGATAATGATTAATAGGCCAACTTGTGTTTTTATAATAATTTAACTTATTTAAACAGTTTATCCAAGTTTTAACTTACTTTTTTATTTACATTTTTGATAAACAAGATTCAACTTGACGGGCATTTATCTTTGACTGGTTTCAACCAAATTACAAGATCATTTTAAGCCAAAATGCAATAAAGTGTGACAGGACAAACCAAATTTGATGTAAAAAGTACAATATGATTCTAAAGTAGGCCATTTTCAGTTTTTCCTACATTCTCTACTTCAAAATTATATGATCCCTAAATCATCCAACATGTTTTTTTTATGTTACTATTACTTTTTAAAAGTGGTTATCAATGTTTTTTTTTTATAAGATTCAACAATGTTTTATGTCAGTTTAATGCAATGTACTGTAAGTTGAAATTACTTGTAAAATTCATTTGATTCAACTAAGCAATTAACTAAACTATTTTTCTGTGTTAGGGGCAGCATGGTGGCTCAGTGGTTAATGTCACCTCACAGCAAGAAGGTTCGAGGTTCTAGTCCAAGTTGGCATTTCTGTGTGGATTTTGCATATTCTCCCCGTGTTAGCATGGGTTTCCTGTGGGTGCTTCGGTTTTCCAGAGTCCAAAGACAATATAGGTGAATTGAATAAACTAAATTGGCTGTAGTGTATGTGTGTGCATGTATAAGAGTGTATAGGTGTTTCCCAGTACTGGGTTGCAGCTGGAAGGGTATCCGCTGTGTAAAGGACTAAGAGTCTAAGCCGAAGAAAATTTAATGAATATTTAACATATAACATTTCTCCCGTCAGAACTGGCAGGTGACCTAATTTTGGGTTGCAACCCATTAGTTGCAATTCAGTGAACTAGAAAAAAGATTGAAGATTTGTATTTGGTTTTGTATTAAGTCTCTGTGCTCCTATCATTATTAAACTGTAAGGGTCTCCTCCAAAAGGCAATGAGAGGTTGCTGGACGCAGCACAGATCGATTCCTCAGAGTTTAAAAGAACATTGTGTGCATTTCATCGCTCCAGATCAGATCAAAGAGGAAGCCTTTGGGATCAATTAAAATAGTATCTTAAACCACATAAATCAAGGATGCAGACAACAATGTGTAAGCCTAACAAATACCAAACTGAGGACAAAACCTATTCTAAATGGAGTTCGAAATCCATTTTAACCCTAAAGTAAATAGTGTTGTGTTATTACGTCAAGCTGGTTTGTTATACAAATTATATTGTAGATGAAATAATATCATTCTCCAGCAGCCTATATATGCCTTTCTAACCAACTTGAGAAAACACAATCAGATTCAGAACTGTCCTGTCCTGATAAGAGGCTCAGAGTCTTTATTTTAGCAGTCATTGTTTGGTGTTAGTGGTTGGCACGTTCTGTAGACTGTAGTCTGTCTGTCGGAGACTGTTAGTGACTGATAAACGTTTTAGTTTAGATTTACATCTAGATTTAGATTTTGCATTTTCGGCACACTGCAACGATAGTGTTTTTTTTCTTAAGCAGATTCTATATGTTTCGCATCCATAAATATATTCTTTCAAGATGCATCAAAGAAACTGGAAAACTGAGTTAATCAGTATAAAGCTTAACTTTGAGCCAAAACGTTTGCTGCGTGCCAATTTGCATACTCATTCATTCATTCATTTTCTTTTCGGCTTAGTCCCTTTATTAATCCGGGTTTGCCACAGCGGAATGAACTGCCAACTTATCCAGCATTTGTTTTACACAGAAGATGCCCTTCCAGCCGCAACCCATCTCTGGGAAACATCCATACACACTCATTCACACTCATACACTACGGACAATTTAGCTTCACCTATACCACGTGTCTTTGGACTGTGGAAACCCAGGTGAACACATGGAGAACATGCAAACTCCACACAGAAATGCCAACTGACCCAGCCAAGGCTTGAACCAATGACCTTCTTGCTGTGAGGCGACAGCACTACCTACTGTGTCACTGTATCGCCCAAAAATAGAATTAGTAAGTCCCAAATCATAGTATATTCTACTAGGCAATGAGATGCTATACTATTTCTGTTAAAAATTCAAAGTATAGAACTGTTCGTACTCTAACCTCTAATATTGCCCACAATACATTGCGCGTTGGACCTGAATGGTAAAGTCTAGATCAGATATGCGGCCGGCCAGAAGTGTGATATGCACAATATTATAGCGGCATTTTTTTATGAAACTGTATAGCAATAGTTATTATTTTTACACTACTGTGATGGTTGGGGGCGCCACGGTGGCCTAGTGGGTAGCACGATCGCCTCACAGTAAGAAGGTCGCTGGTTCGAGCCTCGGCTGGGTCAGTTGGCATTTCTGTGTGGAGTTTGCATGTTCTCCCCGTGGTTGCGTGGGTTTCCTCCGGGTGCTCCGGTTTCCCCCACAAGTCCAAAGACATGCGGTCAGGGGCGCCGCTAAGGGGGGGAAAGTTAGGACGATTCTAAGGGCCCATGCACTCTAGGGGCCCCCAGAGATCTGCTTTATAATTAATATCAATACTATAATGTAATATAAATTATTAATGTATCTCTAAATTACAAGTAAAACAATTTATTAGAAAAAAACGGGTTATATCGGCCTCTCGTGTCTGTCACTGTCAAATTGCACCCCCCTCCTTTCACTCTATGGTTCAGTCCGTCAGTAGCGGGAAGAGAGTTGCTGCTTTGAGAGCGATCGTCAGGTAAACTGTCAAAGCAGCGATGGTTAACACAGATTAAATCCGGTCATCAAAAACGGAAAAAGAGGCTACAAAAAGTAGAGAGAGAGAAAAAGGGACGGCAGTTGCTATCACCGTTTTTTGAAAAGAAAGGTAACGTTATGTCCATTCACAGAGCTTTCTTTTTGCGGTAATGAGAGCGCCGCTAGTTTCATTTATTTTGCTAATGATGAGCTCTTTATATATACGCCCTCACCCGCTCTTCCCCTACGAAGTTCCCCAAACTCATCTCCCAGTTGAAGAAGCAGGTAACTGAGATCCTGCCTTTAAAATAGCATGTGCATTGCAGTCTGCGTTTAAGTATTAATTTCACTATGATCTTAACTTAATTGTTGACGTGGCCACTATTAAATGACTATTTTTCCACAATGTTGATTATGTAGAATGATATTAGTTATAACAGCAAAGCAAACATAAAACTGAAAGACAAAACTTTAAATATATCAAGTTAGGTTTCCTTGAAAGATAATGATCTATTAAATTTTTTTTTGCCCAGTGGACCATTTCTAGTAATTGTGACGACCCCAGTTCGGATGTGGCAGATCCTGATTGGTTGTCTGC